>JASDQU010100535.1:615519-723474 GCA_032191745.1 Picea mariana
GACCGGCTCTAGCACTAGTTCATTAAGATCCAAGTTGGCTAATGCCAACTCAACACTATTGTTCAAACCCATATCATCAGAAAACACATCCCACATCTTTGTCTTTCCCTTCAACCACTCTTCTCTCTACTTGTATATAAGACAGAGGTTGGTGTGCACCTACACTACTAAGTCACCTGACACGACGACAAAGAGAAGAGTTCAATAGAAGAGTTTATACTTGAGTGAAAGGTACATTTTTACTGGGGTCATGACAAAAGAGTTCAACAATCAATGCCACCAACATCGAGGTACATAAAGGACTTGGTTCTCTTGATTAAATGTCAGTTCCATACTCTCATACATGATAGAATCCAGTGGAAACATTGCAATCTTGCCAATCTTGAAATCCTAAAAACTGTTAAGTCTGCTGAATTTTGAATGGGACCTAAAATTCTACTTTCTCCATATGAAGTCCAATGAGGTTGGAACCACTCTCAAACATCTTGAAACAATTAATGGTAATGTTAAAAATTTAAGTAAAAGGATGAAAATGAAAGATAAAGGAGAATGTTTTACCATTAAGAATTTTAGTAAAACCCCTCACGCGCTTTTTATTTGCTAAAAAATTTACGCAGGCCGACATATTCCATCGACTCGCGACACATTGAGAAAATGTCGCGAGTTAGTGAATGTGTCGCGACACATTGAAAATTTCGAAAGTTTCGCGAAATATTCAGAAGAAAATTTCGGCCAGGTGAAAATGTCGGCGACACATCCGAAATTTCCGATATAACGCCGATATATTCAACACTGGAAACAACATGAGATGTGCACACAACCCAATGTGTCAAAATACGCTAAAAGCGTACAAAAAAATAGAATTTTTGCACTGAAATCAATGAAATTGTGCACAAAATCCAAGGTTTTTTTTGCACCAAAAAGGCATTTCTTACACAAATTTTGATGTAGACACAAATACAGGCAAGCACATATCTCAAGGTGCAGAACAGAGAATCACAAGAACAGAAATTGAAGCGTTGTTGCATAAATTTTAAGGCATAATCAGAATATGAACAATCACCTACAAGCAGATTTGGCGTAAGGTAAGGGTAACGGATTTTTATTTTCCGGTATACAAGAAAATAAAAAAAATTGTGGCGGTTTAAATTTCTTTAGCAGCATAATGTAATTCCAAGTAGTAGCAAAATTCTGAGGTAAAATTCTGTGGCAAATAAAACCAAAACACAGGATTAATTTTTGCAGCATCAAGAATTTTCTGGGATATTGCAGAGGTATTTCCATGTGGAAGATAACTCTGGAGGAGAAGTGTGGCAGTGTGCACAGAATTGGTTCCAGGTGGCAGAGAAATCCAAAGCTGGAAACTACAGTCAGGTATCCACAAACAGCGTGGAGGAAGGACAGCAATTTCCAGGTGGCTAAGAAGTTTGCAGGGAGTGTTGGGTGCAGCAAGAGGTGTGTGGCAGCAGTACGTCAGAACAGGAAGAAGCTCAACAATTGGAGAAGAGAAGAGGTAAGGCATTCAATTCTAGTTCTGACTTTTGGTGCACATTTTCAATTACATCAGAAGTTGTAGACATGGTTGTGACCCATGAAAGACAAATCTAGGAAGCAAATATTAGTGGGATGGAAGCAGCCAGAACATGTTGATGTTTTTGTAGCTTCGATAGGTATTCCCACTAGAGGCCATGGTATCAGTTATGTGGGAATGTCCGTTGGCACCAGATTACACTTTCATTTCAGTGAAAACGCCCTTGGATTTGAGTTGGGGCTTCATGGGCTTGATGATGGGCTTTGTGGACTTGTGTTGGGACTTCACACCCACAAGAAGAAATAAAATATTTTAATTAAATGTTGTGTGTAGTGGAGGGCTCCTTATTAGAGTAAACTAAGGGCTTCTAAACTTACAATAGATTCCTATAAAAGGAGAGGAGAGATTGTGACAATCTCATTGTGACATTATGGAGTTAGCATAAGTGAGTGAACACTTGTGCTAGGAGGCTTGGTGATTTCAGCAAGAGAATTTCTGCAATTTTGCCAAATCTAGCCTAGGTTTTTCTTAGACATTCTGATTTTTGTGTTATCAGCCAAGGAGAGGCCACATGTGTGAAAAAGGAGAGAAGCAGCGAACATGTGAAAGGACAGCACACGTGTGAGGAAGAAAATAGGCCGCACGTGTGAAGAGCAGTTACAGCCGCACGTGTGAAGAGCAGCAGGTCCGTGCAGCCACACGTGTGGTACGGATCTACCCGTACAGTCACACGTGTAACCAGAAAAGTACAGCTGCACGTGTGGGAGAGCTACAGGCCACACATATGAAAAAATTCTTGGCAGGTTGCAAGCCGTCCAAAGTGACATCAGCAGGTCTGTTGGAACAGGTTTGCAAATTGGGAATTTTCTCATGACATTTTGCTAATATTTTGTGGATTTCAGAGGACTGGTTTTGTCCTAAATTTTTGTGACTTTGTGACAGCTGAAAGGGTTGATTTTGCCCTCAGAAATTTCTGAGTTTGCAAATTTACATAACAGAAAATTTTGTGTCTCACGTGCATGGATGATTTATCTCTGATCTTATTGTTTCCGCTGTTGTAATTTTCTGTCATAATTTCAGTGTAAAATTATTCAGTGATAACAGCTAGGGTTTCTGTTTGGATCACTTGGAAGTAATTTTCAAATCTGAAATTAGTTGCATGAAAAATTGACATAACATTGGGAGACCAAAACGAAAGAGAACAAAGAGAACTCTTTTGCTCGAAAGTTAACAAAGAAGAAATGCCAACTTAGCCATAGTGCCGAATGAATACGCTAATCTCTATTGGCAGGAAGATCGCGCCAGGTGAAAAAAATCAGAACTGGAGGTGAGAGAATGCTCCAGTAAGCAGCCACAGCCTTGGTTATTGCACACCAGAAGAAGAGGGAGAAAAGTGTAGGCAGTAAGTTTGTCTACATATAATATGGAAAACCTACAAAGATCAGACTCTAAAAAGCATGGTCAGTGGAGGCATGCAGATGTGTCTGGGTGTAAGAGGGGCATCTGATATTTTGACATCAGTATCTTACAGCATATGACAAATAGGAGAGACCAGTGTGTGTCCCTTCTGGAAGCTAAGTCCCTGACAGAATCATTTACGTTGGGAAAACGCACAACTCATGTGGTTGAAAGGCATGAGCATTGGGGATGTACAGCGACAACAATTAAGCAGTAAGAAATTTAGAATCAAAATTGTTCTTTACATTTTGGTCTAAATACAAATCTGTTTTCTATTATTAGGCAAATTGGAGAGCAAAGTCCACACACAAAAGCTCTGTTCACAACAAGCAAATGAATGGTGAAACACAGAAGAAGCAGAAAGCTTTTAACCTCGGGAGTGGAAGAACATGGGTTGTATAGGTTTGTGAATGCGACAACAAAGAAGTCAGAAGATGTTGCAGATTCATTGGAAATAACAGACAATGGATATACCAATGCTGACTCACTTTGGCATCAAAGGTATGGGCATTTGTGTTTTCCACATCTTTCTCTTCTGAGTATGTTAGAGATGGTTGTTGTGCAGCATGTTTGGCAATAGAGCGGCACAAGGAGGTTGTTGACACAAATAGAGCTTGAAGAGCAAGTACAGTGTTGGTGCTTGTGCATGGGGAGATTTGTGGTCCAATGATCACGCCATCATTTTCAGGGGCCATGTCCCTAACACCTCACATAGATAGAATAATATATTTTCCATGTAATAAAGGACGATATTAATAAATGAGGCCTAGTTAATAATGTGATTCGTGAACAGGTCTAATGTAAAAAGACTTAATAGAAGTTTCCGCTTCTAGAAAGATCTTCCTCTAGATTGTTCTTTTGAAGGTAGATTTAGTATAAATAGGAGTAGAAGGCATGAGAAAGCTTTGTCTTGAGAATTATTGTAATAGAGTGCTGCTCTATTGGAGGTTGCCCCCTCGAAGAGGCAAGTGAACATTGTTTTCTATCAATAAAGGTATCATTTTTGGTGTTGTGGTTCTCTACACTTTGTTGTTCCGTTGGTATTTTCTGCAGTATTTCTGTTTTCTGCTTAATATAATAGATTTGGTACATAACAAGTGGTATCAGAGCACTTTCTTGAGCAGGAATTCTACGTTATTTATTTTTCAGGGTAGAGACGTGTACTTTCGACGTCTTTAAAGCACAAAGATCTGTCGTTCAGCGGGTAAAACTGTGGTTGGGAAGACTACGTACAGGAAATATCAAAGGTTTCACAGGGATACTCGAAACTAAGTTTCTCCCTGTTGGAGACCTATGTAACCCTATTAGTACCCTTCGAGTAGTATCGCATCAAACTGAATCTGTATACAGCCATCACTCCCACATACCACTAGATATATCATAAGCCCCCTAAGTATCTTGAAAACAGCCCTAGATCAACCAATCAACTGCCTAACTACGCAATCGAGAACAGCACTCGGGAAGATACTCTCTAGTATCTAAGTAATCGGGTAGTACGACTAAGGTATGATCGAACCTCCTTAGTTGGTGCCCTAAGATATGGGGTTGAGTACTACTCTTCGACCCTGCACGTATATCATAGAGCTATAGCACAGTGCAAACCCTTGTCCATGGGCACCCTGAACACCCTAACTTGGGGGAACATACCAGACAAGAAAGAGATAGGATATTTTGTCTATGCAATCTTGCCCCTGCATTTTGGTTGCGAAATTACTACACATTTTTACTTGTTAAGAATTTGAGCATTTCAACACTGCAATATTATCCAGGTCGGAGTATAACTCCGCAAGAGTATAAAAAAAGAAATTAAAAAAAAGAAGTCTAGGCCCTGCCCACACCATTATTTGAGACCTATCCCATTGGATTCCCCTCTTCACCCTGATCGTCGTGATACCTATCATTTTTAAGCCTTTTTTTCACATGGACCCATCCCCTTCCCGGCACCCATATTTCCCACTTACTCCATTGGCTTCCTCTCGTTTCACTCATCGCAATGCTATATATCACTTATCTGCTTTTTTATCCGTGGACCCACTCCTCATCCCCAAATCGCTCCCACTCGCCAAGACAAAACCAATCAAAAACTGAATTCTAACATTTCTATCGTTGATGCCAAAGTGGAATACATCCAAGAACAGCTCAATAGCCAAATTGACGAAATCAATTCCACTCTTAAATAATTCATGAACAAATCCCAGGCTCCTTCCTCCTCTAACCCACCCCTCCATGTTGAAGGTGTTGACTCCAACCAACCTCTGCACTCTCATTCCAACTCCCTACATCGTGAACCCCGTCTTCCCAGAGTTGAGGTGAACAAATTTGATGGCTCGGATCCAACAGTCCGGGTCACTCAGATTACATCATTTTCCCTACATGGCATTACTAATCAATGAATCAAGCTTCGTTACAGTGTTCTCTATTTGGATCTGGAACGATGGCAATGGTGGCAATGGCATCAAAATGCACGCCAAGGGTATCTTGCTTGGACACAGTTTGTTGTTGAGTTATATGAATGCTTTGACACAGACACCCACCATTTAGGGTGTTTGACCAAGTTGAAACAATCTGGAACAGTGGAAGACTTTATCATTGTCTTTGAGCACTTGGCTTTCCGAATGAAGGGTATGACAAATGCCTTCTTCCCGGAATGCTTTATCAGTGGCCTCAAGGATGAAATCCGGGCCTAGGTCCTCATGGCTCGCCCCCAGACTAGGTTGGAAGCAACTAAACATGCCAAGGAGGCACAACAGGTCATCCTTGCCCCGAGCAAAAAACTCGCCTTTATTCCCCACCCTAAACCCCCCACTACTGCCCCTCAGACCACTCCTCTCAAGGTCCAAAAATTAACATAGGCGAAAATGGTTGAACGCAGACTCAAGGGTCTTTGCTATAATTGTGATGATAAATACTTTCCAGGGCACAAGTGTAAAGAACAGACACTTTTTATGGCCATTTCGAAGGATGTTTCTAATGAAGATGTTGAGGTTTCACCTAAGGCAACGCTACCCCAAGCAGATGATCTTACGTCGCCCTCTGATCCTCTCAAAGTTGAACTCCTGATTTCCCTGAATGCTCTCATTGGTTTTTTTGCTCCCCAAACCCTCAAGTTAATTGGCTACATTAAGCACCAAAAAGTCATCATCCTAGTTGACAGTGGAAGCACTCATAATTTCATTCATCATCGCCTTGCCCAAGAAATCAATTGTTATATCCATGCAATCAAGAATTTTCAAATCATGATTGCCAATGGCAGTTCCATGAAATGCAAGGGGCGTTGTGAAAATGTGCACCTACAAATTGGTCAGTATCACTTGAAATCTCACATGTTTGCTATTGACATGGGTGGTTGTGACATTGTACTTGGTATTGAATGGCTACGCACTCTCGGCCCCATCACCATGGATTTTAAGAATTTAACCATGCAATTCCAACAGGAGGGACAATAGTATAAATTCCAAGGCATTACAACAAGCTCTTCAGAGATCATCAGTTCCCACCACATGGAAAAGTTATTAAAAAAAGGACATCCTAGTATCATTGCCCAACTCCATTCCACTCAAACAATTGAGACACCCTCTGTGCACCCCGACCTCCAATCTATCCTTTCCCAACACCAAGTTGTTTTCCAAACTCCCTAGGGACTTCCCCCCTCCCGTGGCCACCGCCTCTCATCCCCTAACTGATGGCCAAACTAAAGCAATCAACAAGTGTTTGGAAACATATTTGAGGTGTTTTGCGTCAAATAGACAAAATCCATGGGTTCAGTGGTTACCCCTAGCTAAATGGTGGTACAACACCTCTTACCATACTACCACTCACATGACTCCCTTTGAAGCAGTCTACAGACAAAGGCCACCATCGGTTATCCCATACATGCCAGGTGTCTCCAAGGTTCAAAAGGTTGATCGCAATCTAATAGTCTACACGACCATTCTCCGTACTCTCAAAGAAAATTGGTCAGGGTTCAAAACCGCATGAAGCAATGGACAAATCAGGGTAATTTTGAACGTCAATTTGCTGAAGGGGGACCAGGTGTTTCTCCGTCTGCAATCGTACAAGCAAACTTCACTCAAAGCCTAGCAATGTCAGAAACTCATGCCCAAATTTTATTGTCGTTATACTATTCTCAAACGAGTGAGGCCAGTGGCCTACAAGTTAGCCTTGCCCAGTCACTCTAAGCTACATCCTGTTTTTCATGTCTCATGCCTAAAGAAAGTGATTGGCACTAAGTGCCAGACCCAGACCAGTCTACCAAAGTTGGATGAAGAAGGTTCCATTTGGTTGCAGCCACAAGCAGTATTGGACCAACACGAGTGACGTCTCTGTCAGTGCACCATCAAGGAGGTTTCAGTTCAATGGAAGGATACTCCACCAGAATATGCCACCTAGGAGCCAGCTACTATTCTGCAGCAATTTCCTCATCTCAAGCCTTGAGGACAAGGCACTTTTTCAAGGGTGAGGGCATGTTAGGGACCTAACCTCCCTAACCCCTCACATAGGTAGAATAATATATTTTCCATGTAATAAAGGTCGATATTAATAAATAAGGTCTGGTTAATAATGTGAACAGGTCTAATGTAAGAAGACTTAATAGAAGTTTCCACTTCTAGAAAGATCTCCCTCTAGATTGTTCTTTTGAAGATAGATTTAGTATGAATAGGAGTAGAAGGCATGAGAAAGCTTTGTCTTGAGAATTATTGTAATAGAGCGTTGCTCTGCTGGAGGTTGCCCCCTCGAAGAGGCAAGTGAACATTGTTTTCTATCAATAAAGGCATCATTTATGGTGTTGTGGTTCTCTACATTTTGTTGTTCCGTTGGTATTTTCTGTAGTATTTATGTTTTCTGCTTAATATAATAGATCTGGTACCTAACAAGCCAGGTGCCTTTTGGTTCTTGTTGATGATTTTTCACAGAGATTATGGGTCTTTTATTCTTGACTTTTTTAAGAGAGGACTCAAAGGCAAATTGACATTGGTGAAAGGAAAAGTAGATGAGTCATAGTCATGGGAAAGAAGATATTGCATGAAAAATCAATTCCAACTACACACTAAATAGAAGCGATGCATACAACAGTGTACTAGCTAAATAATGTCATGTATGGATTTTGCACTTCATATCGACCATATACTTATCCCATCGAATATTGATGTGTAGGGTATTTCATGATGCATTGTAATACACAACCCACCCTAAGAGACAACATTGAGGTCCTCTTATCCATCCTAGTGAAGGCTCACAATGCATTGAATTCCCTCCTCTTGAGTCCCTTACCTAGGTGTACATGTGTGATTGTGGTTTCCCATTTGATGTCTAGTGCCATGTTAGAAATTTCCTTTCGCCATTGACCTCCTTGACACATGTTTGGCTATCACGAGTGCTTTGACCTACCGTTTGAGTCCCTCTCTTGCTAATTAGAATCCCTCTTGGGCATTCTGAACTAATTGGGGGGAACCTCCCTTGGACCCCCAAACATCCCTAATCTGTTAGGGCATGCTCTTTGAGGTGCTTGCTTAGTCAAGCTCTCAAGCTCTCCCTAGCTTGAGTGGTCATAACACATGTCCCAAACCTTAAGAAGTTTTAAGCCTATTGTGAGCACTGAAAGTCACACTTTGACTGCTAAAGTGTAAGCTCAGCACCCATCAGTAGGTTTAAAATAAGTTTTTATGATAAGGTGGCGAATGAATAAAAAACTCAGTAAAACAGTGTCAATCACAGTAAGTTCCAAATAAGTTGCACCAGCAAATGAGGTTTTGAATAACTTGGATCAGGGTTTAAAGAATAAGATGAATAGGGGGAAGACTTCAGTAAGAAAGGTGAAATATATCTACCATTTACATCGGGTAATACTAATATATATATGAAGAAAACCCTTTGAAACAAGAACTTCTTAAAAAACTCAGTAAAACAGTGTCAATCACAGTAAGTTCCAGATAAGATGCACCAGCAAATGAGGTTTTGAATAACTTGGATCAGGGTTTAAAGAATAAGATGAATAGGGGGAAGACTTCAATAAGAAAGGTGAAATATATCTACCATTTACATTAGGTAATACTAATAGATATATTGAAGAAAACCTTCTAAAACAAGAACTTCTTAAATCAAAAGGGAAACTCTGATGAAATCATGAACAACATCACAACAAATCCTTCACTGTAATGCAGATACGATGGATCAATTGAAAACTTCAACAGATGCAAATCAAAGGAAGACAGAAATAAGATGATAAAGGGAAAAGATCGATTTCTATTAGCCAAAAAGTCTCAGGTCTAGTACATAAAATCAGAGTTGTCTCTGTTACACATTCACAATCTCAAAATATGAGTCTCATAACAATCATTCCAACCTTCTAACTGAGTTACCATGTTTCTTTTATAGTCTAGATTGTCAATGACAGCTTTACAATCCGAATAACTATCTTATCCTAGGATCCATGTGCCCTCAAAGAAGCGTGGCAACAGGTGGATAACAGAAAATAACTAAAATGCTAAAATCTAGGCTAATGTTGGCAACGCCCTTAACATTTTTTTATTGCTGATGAACTATCCCTTTGAGCACATTCTTCCTTTGGCAGGTGGCTTCCCAGCTTACAACTGACCCTCGGACAAGTGTCATGCATTCATCTGACCATCTGGCAGCTACTGATTCCTTCAAAATCTCTAGAACAAGAGTTCGCAGCACAGTTCGCAGCGCCAGCGTGTATCAGCGAGTTCGCAACGCCAGGCGGTGCAAACTTTCCTGTAGCTGCTTATTTCGTTTGAAAACGCCTTAAAATATCCCAAAAACCATTCCCAGTGCCACCAACTGTTATAATAACTTGTGATCATGATATATGACTAAGAAGATAACACCTCAGTAGCTGAACATGATTTATCAAACATGACCATCCTCAAAATTGCTAAATACAAAAAACAGGAAACTGTCAAAATTGATATGAGTTAAGGTGTTCATCTTCTTCATTTTCTGATTCTGGAGCTCCTCCTGGTGGCAACTTTGGCTAATATATCCATATTCTTCTTGGCCAGCTCCTCTTTGAAAGGTTGCAGCTCCATCTTTAGCTTTTTGATTTGAGCCTAGTAGGCTTTGTTTTGTCTGTATAAGTTTCTGAGCTGCCTATGGAGGGATCGAAACCTTTTAGCTATAAATGGCCTTGTTAACAGTTTCACGATACATGTCCATGAGTCCATTAAGCTTCTTCTTTGCAACCAACTCCCCCTTCTTCATTTCATCAACTTCAGCCCTTGCCTCTATAAGTTGTCTTTTGAGCCTCTTAAAAGTATGATGGCTCTTCCTTTTGAGGAGTGGTGGTGTCAATGATTTCAACAAGCTTCTCAGCAGCTATGGATTTACCTTTCCTCTAGGATGAAGCTCCTACTGCATCATCCTTCATAGGGATCTCTTGCTTGGTTGTTGCAGTGGGTGAAGGAAAAACGAGCTTCCTTCCTCTCAAACTTGTAGCTTTAGTTGAAGGAACCTCTACTAGACTGGGATCTAGCATAGGTGAAGTTTCTCTCTCTGAAGACTGTGAAGGTCCTCCTCCTTCATGATCCTTAGTTGCTTTATCATCTCTAGCAATCTTAGTGCTCTTCCTTTTCTTGTTCACTTCTGAATTTACAGTCTTGTCAATATGAAGAGGGCTTTGAATTTTAGACTGTGGAGTGGGAGCAACGTTTAGTTGGAAGTGTGAAGAGGTAATAAATGCTTCCCAATCCATGTTTTTCTTTCTCAATTCCTCCATCACTAGCATCTTTATAAGGCCTTAATGAAAGACACTTGTATCAACTGCTTTTGATTTGGCTTAGACCCTGTCAGACATTTTGCCAATACTTCTAAACATGTAGAAAAGCAAATGCATGGCATCCTTGCCTATGCAGTGTAGCAGTAGCCTTATATGGTATTGATATATCATGTTAAATCGCCCTTCACAAGTAAAATATCTTTGAATCACTTTCAACATCTTATCAAAACCCTCCAGCATATGGTTCTTGGGTAATCCCTTTGACAAATTGTCGCCTTGGTATTCTGGTTTGAGGAATTCCTTGGAAAAAGCAGCATTTAGGGTCATGGCCTTGAACCACCTCTCACCAGTGTTAGGTATCTCAGTTGCTGCTGAGATGGATAATTCAGATACCTTAGTTTTGGTCCCATCAAAATTAAGCGCAAACTCCCTAGCCACCTCTGGGTGCCCTCTTTGCATTTTCTGACAAAATTAATGCAGCCTACTCTTTAGAAAAACTCCCTAATCAAGGGTTCAGAATGAAAAAATTGCATGTCATAGGGCTCTGTTCTCACAATTTCCCCTCCTTTGTGAGCCTTCCTTTGTTGTGGAGAATCCATTAATGTTGTTTGCAGAAAACCTTATCACAAGATTTAATGATGGTTAGAGGTGAAACAGGGAAAACAAAGGGGTAGGGTTTTAGGGTTTTAATGGATAAACTTTCCCAATAAGTTGGTTCTGTGTAAAACTTATGTGTTTCTCAACTCATTTGACCTCCAGGAACAAGATAAGGTATCTTTCAATCAGGAAGATGAAGGGAAAGACTACTAAAAATATCATGAAGGGATATCAGAACAAAACTTTACAAAACATGTCTTATCAACCTCAAACTTGTTCACAACCTCACTTCTCTTTTGCAGAATTCAAGTTGACTTCCACAGGTGACTAATTTCACAATGCAGACTGGATAGGAGTGTAACCGAATTTGTTGAGCTTGCAGCAAACAGGTTTTGAAAAAGGTGTTGGAACAAAGGGTTCGCAGCGCCAAGCTTGTTGCACAGAGTTCGCAGCGCCAGAACAGAGGGTTGGTAGTGCTTGGAAAAGACAAGCAAAGCAGCAAAATGGATAATTGGGAAAGGTGGCCAAAACCTAGGGATACTTATAGCTTAATGAGCAAGGTCCAGAGCACATGCAAATGGGTTTGGGAACTTGTCAGCAAGTAGATGAGACAGTTCGCAGCGCCTATCACCAGTTCACAGCGCCCAAAAGGAAAAACAGCTAACAAACCCTTTCATGTTCTTCAAATAAGGTGAAAATACTCATGGAGTACCTGGTGGCCTTGAGTTGAAAGCTGGTATCTTTAAGGTTGTACAATGGTGTCTGCAAGTAGCCCAACCTCCAACTCGTCTTCTTCAACCAATTCGCAGCGCATGTCTGTAGCACCAGTGCGCAGCGCCGAGCTGAAAATGATTTTTCCACTTGGAGAAAACAATTAAAAAACATTTATAATATAATCCCTGGATATGGTTTTAAAAATCAGCTCTAAAAACAAGGAGATCTTTAGATTACACGACCCACAAATGCAATGATGGCTATGAATGCATGTTGTACCTTTGAATGCACTGTGAACTCTCCTAGTGAGTTCGCAGCGTACAAATCAAACTTGATTTGACATCTTAATGGGTAAAGGTAACAAAAGGAGGGGTCTAAGTACAACATGGAGGAGGTGACATGTCAAAGTGATGATGGATAATTTGAAAGATGTGACTCATGAAGGTTTGTCCAAGTTGTCATGATAACCAAGATATAACCCAAGGACTATAGACCAAAACCAACTTAACCTTAGCTTATTTACATCATAAAAAATTGAAAAATGACTTTAGCAAAGGGTCATAACAACCTAAGACTTAATAAAAACCTATGACTCAAAATCAAAAATTAAAAAGATTTTTGACCATTGAGCCATTGTAATTTTATGTGATAACACCTATCACACATGCTTCCAAGGATTTGCACTTTCATGCACTACAAAGTATAGGGTTTTCAAGAACTACCTATGATTTGGCCTATCATCTTGTAGTATGCTAAGTCAAAATCCACAATTTCAATTTTTTGGAAAACCCATCTACCTAATGATCAATGCAATGATTGAAAAAGCATCATAGTGTTCCCTTATCTATTTAATTCACTCCCTTGCTCGTTATTAAGGGATTTTTTTGTTTTCTTCTTCTAGACTCTCTAATCTATCTTGCTTTCTCACAATCTTGACTTCTTCCACCTTCCACGTTGTTGGGCATGTTGGAATTAGTTGTCTCCATCAATCCTCCACCTATTTGGACACTACTACTATCAGTACTCTCTTCTCCATTTGGCTTAGACCTTCCCTTGTTGCTTTAGTCGATTTGATTGAGGTGGGTAGCTTCGTCCCTATGTACAAATTAATCATGCAATCTCTCCTACACAAGGAATGTTTCAACACAAATTTGTGAATAAGGAGGTAACCTTCTCAACTAAGGGCACTTGGGTCAAATACACCTACATTATTTGATTTATCTTTAGTTGGCTTTTATTTCATTTGGAGATAGCATCTCTTAGTATTTTTGCACGGGAGGGGAAGCACTACATAGGGACATAGAGTAGGTTCTAACCCTATTCTCCTAGTATTTTTCCACGTGAGGGGAAGCACTACATAGGGATGTAGACTACATTTTAACCCTCTTTATTATGCTTCTTCTCTTTTCCTCTAAGCCCTTGTAGCTTGTTGTAGATCAAGTATAGATTAGATTTAGTTTGTTCGACAACACAGGTATTCCAACAAGGGACGAACACCTTCAATAACCACTCACACAACCAGATCAAAGATCAACACACCGATGTTTTGACGTAGTAAAACCTTACAGGGTGGCATCCACGGCCCCATCCAACGTGGCCACTTGGAGCAATTTATTAATGCAAAAGAAAAATATTACAAAGAGATTTACGAGAGAGTTTCTCACAATCGATCATCGGCAAATGACCCTCCATGCTCTTTAAATAGAGATCATGGACCAATCGAGTGCTAAGCCACGAATCAATGTAGCCATTAAGATCAAGGAGAATATGAACCGTCGGATCACTCTATGTCAAAACATGACAAATTTGAACCACAATAGTGTCATTTGCGACCAAACCACAATTATCAGAGCAGACCGGTCCAGATTAGTTGACCTCCTTAAGACCCAAACTGGTCCCTAAATTGCACTAGTAAATCAGTTATAGTCGAACTATTTGGTTTGGGTCGATTCCAAACTAAACCAAACCCCATCCCATCAAAACAACTTGTTCTGATCACAAAAGATAAACAAGGATCGAATGGAACCAACAAGAAAGCTCTAAATCAACATAAGCACATAAAGAGAAGAGAGGATCAATCCATGAACAAGAGAAATACAAGATGTAGGTGCCTATAGGCTAAAGAATCAATCACCAAAATGAATGAATATAATGTTAAAAATAACTCATGAGGTGTGTATTTATACACAACTTATGAGGTGGGGGCCCTTCCCTATGAGGGGTTATTGGCCCACATAAATGCCTATGTCGAACTTAGCCACCGAGAATAATATAAAATAGAGTTGACTAGGTCAACTATTAAACCATAACCTAGTAAGTGGGCCTAATGGTTAAGAACATGTGTTTCTTCATAAGAGGTCACAAGTTCAAATCCAGAGGGGGGTAGGGTATGTATACCTCCGTAGACTTTACCAATCAAAATCGTTGGGCGAAGGGGGTCTCATACACCAATTTGGTGTTTGGCTTGGCCGTAACCTTAAAAATAGATTATTATTATTATTATTATACAATAATGAGGGTGCTTAACCATAATAAAAAATAACCATTGTTGAATATTACCATCATTCGACACCCCCCTTAATTTGAGCATGGGATCGTGGAGAAAGATGATAAAGTATAAAGGAGTGGGCATACCAAACTCACCAGAGAGACAGTGGTAGTCGTAATAAGAGAGAATGGGTTTGTGATGACCCCACTCGATACAAATATGGAAGGGTTTATGAATACCCAACTATCATCAACATAGAACTGCTCAACTCCTAAAGAAATGCCACCATTAAACTGCTCATCATCTGGGGGAATATGATCATGATATGTCCATCCAATAACGAAGTGCTCTAAGAGGTGTAACCAACATAAAGTACATATAATAATATTCAAGGGCACATGTCTAAAAAGCATGTCTATATACATATGTGACCATTCAATGTGTATTTATACACAACGTCCCATGCTATTATTATTATATATATACCAATGTTATCAGAACCAAAAACCGGACTGGTCGACCCCAAAAATGCAAAACCGGAAAAAAACCAGAAAAAAAAATGGTCGACCAAAAACTACATAAAATATTCAAATTTTGAAAAAAAACAGATATACTCATGTGCATCTATATGCATTCAAACCATTTATACACAAATATGCAAAGATTCTCATTTATATAGCGAGTAAGAGTGCATATAACCAAAATAACATTGAGTGCAATACTGTAGTTTCCGTTATAGTTTGATTGATTTTATAGTTAACTTCTAGATGTGAAACCGGACAAAACTGGAAAAAAAAAACGATCAACCAAAAACTACATAAAATATTCAAATTTTGAAAAAAAACAGATATACTCATGTGCATCAATATGATTTCAAACCATTTATACACAAATATGCAAAGATTATCATTTATATAGCGAGTAAGAGTGCATATAACCAAAATAGCACTGAGTGCAATACTGTAGTTTCCGTTATAGTTTGATTGATTTTATAGTTAACTTCTAGATGGAAATCGCAGCTTAAGATCTTACCATGTTGCCTCTCTTCTACAAATTTGGTGCTCCATTTACTGTAAAGAGTGTCAACATTAAGTTGGTTGCTTATACATCTAGCTGATGCAAGAATTATTATTATTGTGTGACAGTGTATTTACTATTTATTTTGTTGCAAGGGCCATGAGTTAAGCCATGAGTGCATTATGAAGAAATCATTAGAAAGTCCTAGTTAATTGGGTGAACAGTTGTGTTCCACTACTGCCTTGTAGTTGGACCTACATGTGTGTAATGAGGTCCCCATCTTTAATGGAGTGGAGGCATATTGTTGTATGCTATTCATACCTCCATCTCTGTTGATCACATGCACATATCAGGGTAAATAGACTGCATGTCAAAGTAAAAACTTAATTAGTCGCAATCAGTCAAACACTACAAAATTGGTTTTCAAACCTGTTGTTCATTTTACGACCATGTTTTGATCATTTCTTTTGCTTTTGAGGAGCTTTTGGATGTTTCCTAATTGAAAACACAGCTTCTAGTTTCTAAAACTCTACATAATATACAAAAATTGGTAGAATCTTGTTTTTTTCCCTAAAAAAAATTGAAATCCACCCCCTTTAAGTGCGTTGTACGGGTGTTGTACGGAACCAGACAGAGCCGGCCGATTCCAGTACGGAACCGGCCAAAAAACAGTTCCAGGTCGCCGGTCTGATCGTTTTTGCTCAGATAGTCGGTCCGGCCGGCTGGTTTTAATAACACTGATATATACATATCCATCCTATATGGATTCTTTTATATCATCCTTTTTATGTTGAATATTTTCCCATAAATGAACTATTGTTCGTTACATTGTTATCAGAGCCCAACTTGGGCCAAAATTGTGGGAACATTGTCGCCTGACATCTGGTCATTTATATTTCAGAGCTTCTCTGATCTCTGCCTTTGGCCACAACCCAGCGTTTGGCCGCTTTTCCATTACAGCTGGCTTCTACCCAAAAATTTTACAAACCAATGTGAAAGAACAATGTTGTTCAAAAATTACATTGAAAAAAAAAAATCATTCCACTGCAGCTCCAAGGGAAAATGCTCCTAGCCAATAGTCTCACAGATCAACTGAATAACCCAGAAAAATCCATTGCCGAGCAATTCTTCAGATCAAATATAAGAAGTGAGCCCCATAAAAGCCCTGAAAAAAAAAGGAATCCTGAAAATCCTTCAGATTTCCAGCAAAACAATCAAATATAAGAGGTGAGCCCCCTAAAAGCCCTGAAAAAAAAAAGGAATCCTGAAAACCCTTCAGATTTCTGGCAAAAGCTTCGAATCTGCTCAGATTAGAGGCTAAACAAGAGTGCTGGTGCAAAAACATACCAGCACAAACAGCCACAAAAAAACATGAAACATCCACAAAAGACGGTTGAAAACAAACCCTGAAAAGGATGGTCTGGAATGACCATAAATAGGTCAACCTCAGAGCATGCAGCTCAGGGGGATCAACAAGTCTGTGGAGCAGGGAGGATTATCTATCAATTCTCAAGGACTCAGATCTTTTAAAATTCAAAGCTAGATTGGGCATGGGACCAATAACTTTGCAGAGCTTATGGCATTGAAGCTAGTAATTTTACTTTCAGCTGAAAAGGGGCCTCAAAAATACAATTTTTTTGTGATTCCCAAGTAGTGATCAAGTGGATGCAGGGTTTAAGAACTTTGGATAATTTTAAACCGGGGCCTATCTTTGATGAAATACAAAATATCACATCTATTTATAATTCAGTATCATCTCATCATTTCTACAGAGAAAGTAATATGATAGCAGATGGTTTATCAAAAGCTGGACTTCTTATGGACACGGGACAATGGTTCATCAGTGAGGAAAAAGTGTTGAATATATCCATCCTTCTTTTTATTAGGGACTTTATGAAGCTGTTTTTTGTTTATTTGAATGTCTTTTGCAGACTGATGATGGGATAAGGGAGGCTTTAATACTTGTTATGATGTATACACTGGAATGTTTATTTTTTGAAAAAATTGTGACTATCATAAAAGGCTGGGAACCTGAGTTTATGATGTAACTCATGAGTATAGGGGGTGACATTTTTGGATATGATCACTGGTTTCACTTTATGAGGAAACAGTCTTTTGTAAAATTTTGGACTCATGGATTCCTTGTTGGAATCTAGCAATGCTTATATAGCATCTGAAGAATGTAATTTCACTTTTATTAAGGAAAGAAAAAGGTCAAACCGACTGCTAGGTACATCAGAATCAAAAAACAAGTGCGAATGCGACTGCAGCTCCTATAAAAGCAAATCTAATCTATTATATCTAAGACCTAGAATCTAAAGTCTATCATCCAGTAGTGAGATACAAAGTTGGGAACCGCAAAGAAGAAAGAACCCCCCTGGTATTGGAAAAGTACAATGATAAAATCCAAAGTGAGACAGGTTCAGAGCGAAGTGACATTGGCCCTGCACCTATTTTTTCTCCAGACTCCGTTGCTTCTTGCAGAAACGAATTTCTGGGTGATGACAAGTCCAGAATGCCAAAATGGGGAAAAGTTCAAAACAATGTTGACGTATGACAAGTCAAAATATTTTAAGCCATTAATTATTGTTTGCATGATGGTGAATTCCCCACATTTGATGGAAGCATACATGAAAAGATTTTGTCTGTCAAGAGCATTTGAGTTTGAAACCCAATCACAAAGAACATAATGCGCCTTTGAGTCGGTAGTTTATTGGGATAGCTGGACTATGGGGGGGGAGAATACATTGATGATCAAGGTTCTCAAGGGAAAAGAGCGTTAAATGCAGAACCATTTCATTTGTACATTGGACGCAGAGGCATGCAACAGTAAAAGAGAGCAGGCAGACATCCTTCATACGCATCAATTTTGAATTTTTTTCATGTACACTATATTAGCATCAAACTGACTATATGACAACAGTTCCTCTGTGATATGCATGCTCCATGAAGTGCGACAGTCATTACCTAAGTCACTAGATTTGCAGGAATTAAATGGAAAAAATCAAAAAACAAAGAATATAAAAGGAGCAGATTAAAATTGGTTAACTTCGCCGAATATTAACAGCTATAAATAATGGTTGTCTTACCTGCATATGAGAAACAAGCCACCATGTATTTAATTAATCTTGACTGTCTATCACCATTCAATCTGTGCCCTAGATGGATAAATCTATGCATTCCTTTGTGCTCTGTAGATCTCCAACTTCATCTTCATTGTGCTCTGCACTGGTTGAAATATCTGTGTGCCGGAATAATTGTGGCCAACTAATGACTTGTCAATTAGCCAAGAGGTGCTCTGCATTGGTTGAAATATCTGTGTACCGGAATTAATTGTGACCAACTAATGACTTGTCAATTAGCCAAGAGGGTCGACACAAATGAGCATTTTTCACAAGAAGGRCTGACACTGGGTAGGTTTTTGACAGAGTACCCAAATCTTTTCTCAATGCATCAAGGTGGTCTGCTATCAACTGTCGGTCTCACATAGTATAAGTTATGTATTATAAAGATTAACTTTTATATTTATAATTTTATATAACATAGAATAGGCAATATATAAAATATGAGATTGATAATGTATTTTTATTTTATGTTTTATGATTATTTACTCATTAAATATAAAAGATTAATACGATATTAAGGGCCTCTTGTCCCACAAACAAGGGACCATTAATATTATATCAGGCTATAAGCTATGTATATATATAATTCGAGATTGGTAATGTTATATATATTATATGTTTTATTTACTCTTTGTATATATAAGATTTATATGATATTAAGGGTCCCTTGTTCCACAAACAAGGGGATCTTGTATGTCAATATTTGGTATTTGGCTAGACTGTGACCATAAATTAGATTATTATTATTGTAAATTACATAAGATTAACTTGTATATAATATAAGTTTAAGTTGTATAATCTAAGTGGGCCTAACAGTCAAATACATGGGTTTTCTTCTTAGAGAACATGTTCAACTCCAGAGGGGGGTAGAGTATGTACATGTGAGCAAGCTGTTGTTTGCGGATATTTATGTGGTGCTAGCAAGGTACCCACAAATCTCATTTTTGCTTACAAACTAAAGAGTGAGATGAATTGTATTTTCCAGACAAAGCTCGATGCCCAAAAATTGATATCTATGAGAAGATTTTAAACATAAAATCTGTTATTAATGAATTCTCTTTTATGCATTATACAGAGAAAAGAACAAGCTTGCTGACTCGTCATCAAAAGATAGTTTGCAAATGGCCCCTGGCTCTTGGAATATGTGGGCACGGCAAAAAGATGTTTTCGGTGAATATGATCCAAGACCTTTTCTCTAAGACTATGGATTTGCTATTTTGCGCTGTTATGATGGGGTTGAGGTTTATGTTACTATATCTTCTTCACTGATCCATAAAATTTTGCAATGCTTTGGACATATAGAATGGATATAAACGAAGCCTGTATGTACGACTCTTAAAGACTATTATATGGTCTGTTTAGGTTTCTTGAAGTTATTTCTTTTTGAAAGATTTTAGACTGGATATGACTCCTTGAATATTGTATTTTGAAGTCATGGTCAATAGTTGAATTATGAGTTATGTGGCAATGATGATGTGGTACTTTGTTCACTCATACTTATGGATATGTATTGAATGCTGGAAGGCATCTGAAAAATGCAATCGTGTTTTCATTAATAAAATTAAGATTTTTTTTCTAAGGAAATAAATACATAATAAGTTAAACTTATATTGTGTATGAAAAACATAATTTATACACTTTAAAAATATATATATATATATATAACAATCTTGAACTAAATGGCAAATTTTATCAATGTTAATGTTATTGTCATGGCAAATGTTTTCCGAATTTCATTGCTGCCGAATTCAAACACGAACATGAACCAAACAGATTGCATTTATCTGTGACAGTGGTAGACTTTTGTGTGGATTGACTGTTTTTCCACCTACTTCAATAGAATCCTTTGTCTTTAACAGCATGGCGAACTGTGGGAAGCCACGTCCTCATTTTTGCACTATATTTTTTTTAAACAGTAGTAGGCAGATTCCATTAACTGCGGTGTTGTGAAGGCCAAAAATCTTACCTGAGAGCTGTGCGGTGAAGACCAGAAATAATTCTAGTTTCATGTGTTTTTTTCACAGTCAAGAGAGTGCAGAGGACCCTGGCCTGTCAAGGAGCATCTGCACATTCTCTGACAGGCCAGAAGCCCATCACAGGGACCGCCCACAGGAATGGCATGGCTCTACCACTAAAGCTCCAAGAACGTTCCAGCCATTCCTAGAGCAGCTCCCACCGGAAAGGGAATGTTTTGTTCCGGTGCCCCAGTTCAAAGAAACAGGAAAAGACTGGGAATGGGTTCCCCAACAGGACCAGTTCCCATGCAATAAACAATCTTGCATAATTCATCCCACACTATAAGCTCCCTAGTGCTTTCTCAATCTATGGGGCTATAATGTATTGAATTGAAAAATGGCATAAAATTGAAAAATGTTTTGTATAATAACCATTCTATTTTCTCTTCTGGTTTATAACACTCTAAACCAACCTTCTGAAATCAGTCAGATTATAACATATCATAGCATATAATCACACTGTACACCTTTAATTAATGCAAGATGCTAGGTGTCGCTTCGTAAGGATATTTCCACATATCCTACAACCAGTGACTGGAAGATTTAACCATGTCCAATGAGTTTTTGAATTGTAGGCACTCACTGCATTGTATGTGTATAACCTAAAGCTTACTTTATCTATTATGGATGCTACTGTCCAGCTGTCAAGTATGTAACAACTAAAATAAAATTTTAAGCTTTAGTATCTGTCAAAATAGATTTGGTACACCTTGACCACAACAAAAAGGTTAGATAAGATAAATATATTGAATGACCAAGAAGGTAGGTCAATGGGACTGAAGAAAGTACAATCAACATGTTAGAGCATATAACATGTTGGAAATCTAAAAAGTATATATCAAGATTAACCACATGCGTATTACCATACAACCTGATTACACACCCCGGACAGATCCCGTTAAGATTACCCGTCTTATCTGGCAGACAATCAAAGTTTTCCAACTACAGAAGCCGATATCTGACAGATATACCTCACTTCCAAATATACAACAATGGCATCCAAGGTTAAATATCATCAAGCCCTTTTACAGCAAATTCCTCAAGATATATGTAGCACAACACTGCCATATGCTCAAACATTTCAACCAGATCTTTCTATGTCACTATTGTTTATAGTTTAAATGAGACCCAAGTTGCCCATTGTGGAACTTCTATAAATTCAAACGCATTGAACTCAAAATCAATAGTTTTGTTAGCACAACTAGATAATGGCAAGGTCATCTGGATTGTGTCAAAGGAAAAACACTATGTCTAATGTTGTCTAAAACATTGCAATATTGTGAAAAAAAAAAATCTAACTAAAGAACTAGCCAAGAGAGGTTCCCGATCAACAAAATTTAGAAGAAGAAACATACAAGAAACTATCTATTTAATTGAAACCCCCTAACCTCCCATACAATTATTATCATTCAACAAACCAGACTTCAGACAACACATTTTTCAGGAAGAGAACAGGACACACATAAAATGCTAACAGAAATAAAAGGTATTAACCAACAGAATGGCCTGACGATTACTATACTTGGCCTACAGTATGGCAGTGATTGAAATGGTATGGAGCACACTTTTTCATAGATAGTGTCGCAGAATATTGTTGGCAGCAAAAAGAGGTTGTCCGTGCAAGAACACAGACTTGTACAATGTGCATAGGAAAGTGATTCAAACAATGATCAGCATGCAAAAATTACCAACCAAGCATTAAAACAGCTTCTAAACAATCCAAAAAAATGTGGTCGCAGAAGGGAAAATTTGAATTGAATGCCAGCAAGCACTGTTGGGTTCTCTGACAGGTTATGATGTCCCTTTCAGTATATAACATAGAAGGCAACGCCTGCAAGTTGGCACACTGCAGAAAGACATAAAATGAAAACCCTGCAAATATTTTGGAAGGAGATTTCAACGCATAATACATAAATAATCCTGATACATACTACATGATTGGTTGGGCCATTGTCCTAGACGTTTGGATACAAGCAGCCACTGATACCAAAGAAGCATATTTGTATAATAATATTAATGTTTATGTCATTGACATTTTATCCACACCCAAAATTGCATCTAATATTTAACCTTAACAAAGAAATGAAGCGTATGTTCTGGGTTTTCTTCCAACTGTGATACTCAACGCATTTCTGTGAGGTGTAGGCTGTTATTAATCATACCTCTGAGCTTTAAAAAGGACAGACACGTCTTGTTTGTTGTTTGAGGTGGAATTGTTGTAGCTGATTGCCTTCAGTATTTGGGTGATCGCTGAAGTAAGCAAGCTGTCAGGAGAAATTGATGATTTATTGTTTGCATTAGAAAGAAGTCCTGCAATCAAAGGCTTCTGACTTCTGATTTCTTCTCCGTTTCCGACAGTGTCCCCTTCTTGCGCCCTTGAATTCCCTGTTCCGGATAACATTTCTTGTGCCGGCTGGCTATTACTATTTTCCTCTCTCTGCTTTAGTTCATGCTCGCGTGAATCCAAAGATTGCTTCACACGCCTTACAAATCCAGACTTCCTCTTCTTGGCTCCAGTAAATTGGGTAGTCTGGATTTGTCTACTCGAGTCATTGACTGCAGCCCCCTGATCTGGTTTAGATTCCTCCACTGCCGTGTCTTTTTCTTCAACACATCTGGTGTCATCGGGAGAGGGAGGAACCCCATTTTTAGCATCATTTTCTGAAGTGGGCTCATCTTGCTTTAGATTTTGATTTTCCATTTTGTTATCTATCTCTTCTTCTACACTATTCCCTACATCCTTACCCCCGTTCTGCTCTTCTGTTTCTTTTCCTTCTTTTTCGGGGATATGAGGCTGGGCTCCGTCGTCTTTCTCTGGGTGGCATTGCTCAGAGACCGTGCCAATGTCAGTACCATGCAGTTGTTGAGGCTCCACTTCCACCTCTGCCTTACCGAGAATTTCGTCATCGCCAGAATAAGAAGTCTTGGCCCGTTTGGCCTCGGGTTCAGCTTCGGCCTCGGCCTCTGCACCTTCATCAGCGCTGGACAAGGAGACGCGCTTTCTCTTTTGATGAGAGAGTGGAAATCCAGACTTGCGCCTCGCCTTCCTTCCAGGTTTTGAAATCCTACCGCCATAGCTGCAACCACAAATGAAACATAATCGCAATCCTAATTATCTCCGCTGCCTTGCCCCGCCCTAACCTAAAGTTTTATAATACAGAGAGAGAGAAAGAGAGAGAGAACCTCTCTTCGAATGCTTGTACAATATCAGCACATGATTTAACATTATCGTAGGGCTCCCATGTATTCGCAGTCTCTGGCCATCCCCGCCTGCAAAATTATTTTAAGATGTCAATGAAGTTGATTTGAAATGGAGGTAGGCCATGTGTGTGAATAACAATTAGGACTCACCACTTAACCAGATATTGCACCTGTCCCTGCATCCAAAAAAACAGAATCGAAATCTCAAATCAGCCCCGGTTAAACCCTTATCTGGCATGGAAATGGAAATAAAAATGTAGATAAAGGTTACCTTGCGAATTCTTTTCTTTCTTATATCTTCGACTTCATAAAACCCCTCCCCAAGCACTTGTCCATTCTCAGATTCCTCTTGTTCTTCTTCGTCCTCTTCCTCCTGCTGCTGCTCTTCTTCGTGTTCCTGTTCCTCCCCTTCGCTTTCTTTGGTTTCTTCGTCCTCCTCTGTGCCCTCCCTTGGGCCTCTCTTAACCCTCTTCTTGCTGTTCGACTTCATTGAGTTGCCGCTACCGCTACCGCTGCCGCTGCCCACGCTCCTCCTCCTACTCTTCCAGACTCCTCTGCCTACCATCTACCATCCTCCATGGTCATTGCCGCTCAGCCTTCACAAAACAAACATATTCCATTCCAGAATCCCTCGAAATGGAAAGCTTTGTTTAATGTAACATCTAGCAATTAGCGGCAGAAAATCATTTCAATTCCACTTCAGTATCCCTTCTTCCATCGAATGCCCTCGTCGCGTTCAAAACGAAAGGTTTGAGAGGATTTCAGTGACAACACACAACCTCAGCCAAATTCAGAACCCTGTCTATCATGCTTTAGAAATACGATTTTTGTTTAAATGGATCTAATAATAGCAAGGATAGGGAAGTAGTAATCCTTAAATATGTAACATATAAGGTTCAGCTAGTTCTCTTACATCCCTTTGGTGAAATATTCGTATATTTATGAGAAGCTACAAGCTTGATTTGACCTCTTAGGGAGATATTTTATAAAAAAACAAAGGTTTAAAGGAGCTAAATTCGCATTAGAGCGAGGTGGAAATATCGTGTCGTGAGGAATATTTAAAACACATTCATTTCAGGTAAACATATCTTGTCCTTAATAGGTTAAGGATTATTAACTAAATTTTGAGTATGGAGTACTTTTTCATCATGGACGGTGGATTCTCATCTTTCAAATAAATTATGATCTCGTTTTTACTTTTACGGTGGATAAATTAGAGAATCGATTTATAAACGGTTATTTAAAAAATCAAATTAAGGCCAAGGCAATCGACCAATCAAACCATCTATAATAATAATTTATATAAATCTAGTGGTATGTTAGATTGATTTCCTTTTCCGTCGGCCAAAATATGGTATCTAACCATTGTTTTTTCAATGGACAGTTATTTCCTTACACCATTACCCGTGTGAACACAACATAATAACAAGATATTCTTCCAAAGTACAACTCGGTGGAGAGATAACAAAGGACATATTAAAGAACCTACATATAAAATCCAAAGCTGGGAGATCGTGTACTCCCTTACGGACAAAACATTCAAATGATATTTGGTTTGAGTATCAACTACTACGCATCAATTGAACAAAGATTTGACCACTTTGTCATTAAGTACAAGTAACAAAGATTTTACCCACTTTCTCGTTAGGTATTGGGGAACTTTGTCCTTAATTCTTGGTTTTGATGAGTTATATGAGTTGTTTATATTGACATGTTCTAATATTTGAGTTATGGATTATTAGATAGAAGTTTGCACTCACTCTAAGTATAAATTACAAATTTGTTATCAATTATTAGATAGAAGCTTGCTATTGTAGTGACTAAGTACAAACTCTTCAATTTAGAGACATATATATATAAGAGTTTTGTGTATCAAAATAAAAAAAATTAAAGAAAACATTTGTTGAGGAAAGGGAGGGTTTAGTGAGCTTTTGCATATATTTTGGTTTTGTTTTCATTATTAGTGTTATTGATCTCACCATTATAGTTGGCTTGTGTTGGCTTCAATTTGTTTGTTGTCCCTCGACATTTAGGCTTATAATAGACATTTATTGCTTCTTTAGAGTTCAAAGATGGGTCATTTAGTTTATCTTCAACTTTGGCAATTCAGTGTAGCGTTGTCATTGGAAGCTACGAGCACATTGGTCCCTCAAAAGGTGCCTAAAAAAATTGTTCCAAAGGTTTACCACAAGACTATGGCAATCCCCCAACGATACTCCCAATGATACTTTTGTTTTTGGATAGAATGAAATTTGTAGTTTGCATAAAAAACACACATTGCTTTGGTACTTTATCGAGTGCATGCCTCTAAAAGCCTAGATTAAGGATGTATGGGAGCCACGTGGTTGGCATTGCCTTAGCATCCATAGCCTCAATAAAGTCATTTTTCTTTTTCATTTCCTTAAGGAATCGCACTATACCACCATCATTGCTTACAAACGATGGGTATGCCCCAATATCCTTCTTGTGTTTTTCCCTAGTTAAAAGTTTCTATGTCAAATCAACTACCCAACTTTGTTGCCCTGTGTAGCCCCCCTATGCAATTATGGCTCATTCTTAAGCACAATTATGTTTTGATATTTGGGTTTATCTATCGTAGGGCCACTTACCCCCCACCCCCCCTGGGCCTTCCCCTTGCTTCTTTGACCTTAGGCCCTATTGAGGGCTCAACAACCTCCCAAGTTTTAAGCAAAACATCCCCACCCCCCTTTTTTCATTTTCTCCTTTTTTAAGATGTATGTTGATCTTATCCCCTCACCGCCTTGCAAGTTGGTTTCTTTCAATCCTTATTGAAATGGCTTACTTCTCGAATTTTGCTCTGATTTCCCTTTTCCTCATTTTCTTCTTTAGTTCAATCTCTTTTCTTTTGATTGAAGTTTCTTTTGTTATAACTCTTTCAATCTTTTTTTTTACCTTTTCGTATTCTAACTTTCCTCCTTTGATTTCTAAGTCAAGCTAGATTCTCAATTAGAACCTCTTTTCACTTTGTTCACATTTCTTTACCCGATTTCAAAATCATGCCTGATTCTCCAACCAAGTCCCTTATATTCTTCGTTCAAACGATCATTTATTTTTTAATTTGAAATTATTTTATGTCGAACTTAACTTTCCTAACTTATTTCTCAAATCAACCCAGTTTTAAAAATCGGGCTCTCTCTTCACCTTCTTTTTTTAGCCTTGTCCCGATTTGGAGATCGAGCCCTCCCATCACCATTCAAACTATACATTTTATTTTCGTTTGAAAATTTTGGCTTTTATTTCATCTTATTTTCAAACTTTGGGCCAAATCGAGGCCTCCCTCTTCGAACTTATTTTGATATCGGTCCCAATCCTCAAATTAAGACTCCTAACACCTAGATAATATGTGCACTTTCTTGAAGTTAGCAAAACGACCAAAATCTTTTATAGCCCAGTTTGATTTGAAACACCGAAAAGGGATTAGCTAATTGGGATTATTGATTTAATTATTAACCCATGTGGTCTGTGTTTTGTACATTGATGTGCAGCCAACTTGCAATGACTACAAGGAGATTGAACAGTTAAGAAGGAGACTTGAATAGTTAAAGGAAAGAAAGTTTGAATTGACAAAAGAAATTGAAACCACGAGATGGCACAAGAGTACAAGAAGTTTGAACAGTCAAGAAATGAGACAATCCCCTAGGTGGCACAAAAGGATTATTGAATAGAGAAGCTAACTGGCCAAGAAGAGAATAAAAATCGTTAAATAAGGAGTTAGAACTAACAAAGAAAAAGAAACCTCGGGTGGCAAGAAAGACAGTTGAATGAAGAAATCGAAAAGCAAAGAAGGGAACTCGATAGCGAAGTGGAGGAACCAAAATGGTTAACCTCCTTCTTCATCTCTTATATAAATAAGATAAACCAGATAGAGAAATGGTTTTTTGCTTGTACATATTTGTAAACTTTTCTATGAAATGTTAATGAGGAGAAGCCATTGTTGGACTAGCCATTTGGAGATAGACTTCAATTCTAAATCTTATGATATGTAGACCTATTTCTACTAGTGTACTGAGTTTTGGAATGGTGTAAGCATTTGTTTTTGCGGTGTAGACTTTTCTCATGTATGAGCATTTTGTCTTATTTTGTTTATCTCACAAATTGTTTATCTATAACCATAAGCATAGTGTAAGTTTTAAACCTGTGAAGTAAAGCAATGCATATAGATTCTTAAGCAAAACAAAAATTAATCAATGGCTCATACACATAGTACACAGAGATTTATACCGGAAACCCTCAACTGGGGAAAACCTTTCTTATTTTCATTATATCGAATTTCACCATTCACCATACAATATATACAATGTTTTTAGGTATTTCGTAGATACCAAAACCCTAATCCCTTAATCCGGGATCAATTTAGAAAACCGTAAAAATAGCAAAAAACTGCCCAAAAAGATCTTTGGAGAACCTCTTGTGTAACTACTAGAGGGATCGTCATACGCAGTTGTCGAACCTGACGCGCCCACACACACACATGCAAAGAATATAACATATACCCAACACATAGTACTGTGGTCAGTTGATCATTTTCAAACTTTTATGTAATGCAACTGGTTATTTAAATTTATGATTTTATTTTCTTAGTAATTTTTTACTAAAAGTATAAAGCAATAATATATTTGGTGTTATGTTTACCTCATTGATCTTTTTAGTTTAGCCCTGGCATCATTTTATACTTTGCATATTAGATTAGTTGCATCTCATTTATTGCATTCCCAAAAACCTAAATGGTGGATCGGGCTACAATTGGTAAAACCACTTCAAAACCATTTAAAGGTTGTCATGCCATAAACAAGACAGAGTCCCTATTCCAAATAGTGTATGATCTGATTGGGACCTTTCATTGGGGAGAATCCTTATTGATTGCATGGGTCAGTTCAACCCTATCAACAATTTTGGTGCTAGAAGGAGAGTCAGATGAGAAGTTGACCTGCATGGAGTCGTTATTTCAAGAACATAAGAATAGCCCATGGCTCCTCTCTATATTCATGCATGGGATCATGCTTTGAGTCTTCCAAGATTGGTGCATGACATCCAAAAAAAAGTAGTAAAACTCTTGCGACATTTACCAAAATTTAATTGTGAAGGGGAGGCCTCTGCATTCATACATATTCGGTCATGTGAGCTGAAATTGGTTTACTAAACAACCTTGAAGAAGATGTTAGATGCAGGGTATTCTCTCTCGCTTTTAGAGGAAGAATTTGGGCTTGGTAGAGGGCATTACCAACCAATTTGATTCACGACTGGGAACAATTCAATGAAGTTTTCTTAGTTGCTCACAATAATTATAAAATTTGAAAAGCTTTGATGTGCATTCAAATAAATCTATAAAAAGAAAGATGAATATGACAATGATTTCAATTAAAGGTTTATGCAAATTTATTATAAGTGATCCGAAATTAGTGTTAGAGGTTTCATTTAAAAAAAAAGAAAACACTAATTCAGATTCTTATAACCAACTTCTCAATTTCCCATAATTGCATTTAAAATTGGCTTAATTAATTAAAAATAAGCTTTTAAAGGCTGAAACTTAAAATAAGAACTGAAATAACATAAGCAATACTCAACAAATCGATAACATAGTTCACCCATATGGGCTATGTCTGGGTCTGCTTCAATTAATGAATAGATCCATTCATAAATATGCTAAGTATAGATTTAAATTTATTTACATCAGAAAAAGGGCTTCAATCTACGAAAACCAATCTCTAATTTCCTCTGGGAAGATAGCAATGGCCTCTTCTCGTAATCAATGAACTCAAACTTCTCTATTCTTCCAATAAAGGAGCTTCAATATGATGACCTTATAGGCATTATTAATCACGTCCCTGTGAATACTTTGAAGTGTTCCTTCTCATAGGGGACCTATTGGTTCTTCAACAAACTCAGCACGGGACTCCACCCACACTGATACTCAACCGAGAGCCACGAAATTGTCGTCGTGCTCGCAAATGATGTATGCATGTACATCATGTGCATTCATTTGTAGATGGTCTGCTATTAGAAAATGAAACCACGATGAATCGAGATTGGTGTCGTTTCCCAACAGTTTGTTTGACGACAAACCAGAAAGCTTCCATGCAATGTAGGTCAGTATATCCATCAGATTCAAAATGACCATCAGAATGGTGTCTAGGTTGTATTTGGCAAGTTGTTGTTCTTAGTGCCTTTGGATGCCTTGGCTTTTGTTGGTTAGAATAGTTCTCTTCCCTTGTTCTTGTATATCTTTTGTCACAAAGATTGATTCCTCCCACGAAGCTCGCTACCCGGTGATTGGGATACGATTTCTTAAGAAATATTTGCCACCGATGGTGACCAATAAGGAGAGGTAACAACATCTCATAATCCCTCCAAATATGCCCATGAATTTCTCTGGAAGAAAAAGCTTCGAAGATCAAACAATCCATTTGCTATGATGATTTCTAATTGGACCGATTGTGGTTAACTATTTGGAGGCGCATGGGTGATAGATACATCATATCGATTCAGTTGGGGGGCGAATCCTCATGGATCACTCCTCCCCACTAGGAATCTTTTGGACTACCAAAAGTCTAGTTTCATTTATAAAATAAGTGAGGGTACATCTCCCTCACTTTTCCATTTTCCATCCATCATGCTTTACTTGGATGCATTCCTTTTAGATCCACACAAAGACACTCCACGTCACCTCTTCATGAAGCCCTCACCTTTCTGTCAAGAATAATATCTTCCCGCAATTCATCATGATATTCAGGAGTAAAATCTTCAACAGAAGGAACATGAACATTCTTGCCTTGATCCATGATCATAGGAGGCTCTTATAATTTCAAGTTTTCAACATTAACCACACAATACATTTGCATATGTGGAGGTAACTCCAACTGGAAAGCATTGTCACCAATCTTTTCCAAAATTTTAAATGGACCATACCTGATTGGCTTGATCTTTTTACCTTCACCTTTAAGGTGTTCTTTTCTAATGTATAGTCAAACTTGATCACCAACTTGAAAATGATGATCAACCCAATGCTTGGCATGCCTAGTCTTATACTTGCCTTAGCTCTTTTCCAATTGTTCATGTATGGCTCGATGAACCAATTGGATCTTCCGAATGAACTTCTTGGCTTTCTCTACATCATTATGTCCATCTGACATTGAATCTTTCCCAAGAGTGAATTCCAAAGGAGAGTTAGGCAAATATCCAAAACATGTCTCAAAAGGAGATCTCTGTGTAGAAGAATGTATGACACGGTTATAGGCATGTTGTACATAATACAACTGATCATCCCAAGGCTTAGTACGCTTGTTAAAATATCCTCAGAGTAACTCTAACACTATCTTATTGACTACTTTTGTTTGTCCATCGGTTTGTGTAAGAAAAGTGGTGCTCTTCTGAAGCTTATTGTCCATTAACTCCCACAAAGTTGACCAAAATTTCCCAACAAAGCGAGAGTCTTGATTAGATACAATGGATGTGGGCAAACATAAATGAACCCAAACATGTTGGAAGAACAAATGTGCAGTCCCTTCTCCTGTCACTTGTGTCTTACAAGGCACTGAAACATGCATTTTGCTAAATCTATCCACAACAACATATAGATAATCATGATCTTTCCTAGACATAAGCAAACCCCCTACAAAATCCACAAACACACTTTCCCACGGACAAAAAGTATAGGAAGTGGCATATACAAACCCAATTTTATGTTACTTGGTTTGTTAGTGGCACACATCACACATCCTTTTACATATTTGGACACAGTTTCATATATCTGAGGCCAATAACAATAGCATTGTAATTGAGTTGTGGTTTTGTCTATACTGAAATGACCATAAATGAGAGAAGTGTGTGCTTATCTAATTACATGCACTCTTTCACCTCATGGAATGGCATACACAATTTACCAAGATAATATAAAAATTTGTCATGTACATGATAATCTAATTCTTCCACTTAAGTGCCATGGATTAGTGTTTCATATACATCCTTAAAATATTCATCTCTAGCACATTGCTCAATGTAACTTTCATGAGCTAATGAACCATGTTGTAAAATAATTGAATGCATTAACAGAAGGTCTAAATAACATAATGAAAACTCTGTTTTGAATACCTTTCTTATACCCAATGACCAAATGGAATTGTTGCAAAAATCCCATCCATCGGAAATGACGTGATTGTTGTAGATTGGTTTGTGATTGGTGATATTGCAAAGGCTAATGATCCATTTGGATGATTGTCTCTTTGCCCATCAAATAGTGTTTCTACTTATTCACACTCTAAACCAAAGCATACAATTCTTCGTCACAAGTAGGATAATTTCTTACGACACTAGTGAAGGACTCATAATGGTAACAAATTGGTTTCCCCCTCTGTATCAACACTGCTCCCATGGCATAATCACTTGCATCGGTTTCAATCTCAAATGGTTGTTGTAAATCTGGAAATGCTAGAATTGGGGCTATATTGATCTTCACTTTCAAGGTCTCAAAGGCTTTTTGTTGTTTACCTCCCCACCGAAAAACCTGCTTAGTACTTATCAAAGCATGCAAAGGATATGCAATAAAATAAAACTTAGTAATGAACCTCCTCTGATACCAAATTTCCCCTAGGAAGATCCTAACTTATGTTATGTTATTAGGCTTAGGCCACTTCGTAATGGCTTCAACTTTAGAGGGATTGTTGGAATACTGTGAGTGGGGGTGAAACAGTGTGAGCACAATATACCACTTTTAACCACAATATTTATCTTCAACTTTATCAACAATGTTCAACAATTCACCATTAACATTCAGTATATCATCAACAGTGTAAATCAACAGTGCACAATAAACAACCACATAAACATAGTACACCAGAATTTACGTGGAAACCCAAATGGGAGAAAACAACAAAATGTTTTTCTTATATATCAAATAATACATTCATTGGAAGCACCAACTTCCCAATTCTCCAGCTACAATGGAAGGAGGCTCCAACCCCATATTTACAGGCTCCAACCTAAAGGAAGCTACAACTCCCTGATTTACCAGCTACAACTGGAAGGAGGCACCAACCCCCTAGTTTATAGGCTCCAACCTGAAGGAAGCTCCAACTCCCTATGTTCTCCACCACCAACTGGATGGAGGTTGTGACCTCCTTTCCTTGCCCCGCTCTGTCGCCCTAAAATATAAGTGTAGACCAACTATCACTACCACTGTCACTGCCACTATTCTTGTCTCTGCCATTGTCACTGTCACGGATATTGTCACTAATATGTCAATCTGTCACTGCCACTGATACTCATGTATCACTAAAACCAGATCTACTCACATAGATCATATACCAAGATCACCAACACCATATGCTATACCATGCATCAACCATGTACCACAACATGTGCCATACCATCAACCATGTACAACAACAAGTGCCTCAACCGTATACCATATCACTCATGATATGCCTCAGTCATATCATACACCATGTACCATAAGATATGCCAAAACAAGTACTATAACATCAATGGTGTACCTCAAACATGTATCATATAATGTACCATAAGATATGTCTCAGGTATATGTCAATGTCACAAAGATGTGTCTCTAACAATGAACCATAACATCCATATACCAAGTACCAAGGATATGTCTCAAGCATGTATCAATTTCACCAAGATGTGAACCTCAACCATGTACCAAAAAGGCCTCCAAGACATGCCTCAAGCATGTGCCATGCCATCCATGAAACAAGCCTCAAACAAACACATAAAATACATACCTTTACTCATGAAGAAGACCTGAAGCATATCATCACAAACCAACATACCAACATGTATAGTTCATCTTCAGCAAACAAGTGATGGCATCTTATTCAAGGGCTTTTTATAGATCCACAACCTATACACTGGGAACTCGCGGATGTCCGTGCCTTTCCTCACTGTAACCCGCGGATGTTCGTGCGTTCCTTCACTGCAACTCGCGGATAACCTCTAAAAGTTAGTTTTGCAGACTTTTCTTTGACTTCCCTTTGCTACCTCAGACTTCACTTCCTTCAGACTTCACTACCTCAGATATACCACGAAAATATTTACCAAAAAAACTTGAAAGATAAATAATCATTGAACTTGTGTGTGTACAAATGAGAGGTTCTTGATATGTATTTATACCTGTCTAACTGACTCCTTTACCAACTTTAGGGTCGACCTGTAACATTTAGTTGCAACAACTTTTCCTCCTTTAATTGATTTAGGGCCAACTTGTAAGTTCTTTTTTGCAACCGTTTGGGGTCTTCTTACCCATTCTTCGGGGCTTCCATCTTCAAGAGGCCATATCTCCTCAACTGTGAGGAACCACGTGGCATATCACCTATCATCATAAATGACATGACAAGGAGTATCCATCCATGAGTGTGCTACCTACATTTACATTTTCCTTCGTGTCCTTTTTCCTTGATCAACTTTGGGTTCTATGACCACACCTTCGGGGCTTCTTCAAGGGTTGACATCAATGACAACCAATCTTTCAATAATCTCCCCCTTTGGCATTGATGGCAACACTCAGGAATGGAAACACTCATGCTCATTCTCCCCCTGTGACCATTGCTCCCCCCGTCTCCATGTCTATTTCTCTTTGTCTCCATGCTACTCTATGTATCCATGCCTCTATTCTTTCTCTCCCCCTTTGACATCAATGGTAAAAAGTAGCTCTCCCTAGGGTTGCTCCCCATGTCTGCAAGCTTCTGATTTTTCTTCTTTGCTGATCTTTCTCTGCTGATCTTTCTCTTCATGGTGCTTCCTCATGTAAATCTCTGATGTATATAAAAAAACATTGAAAGTTTCTTCAAGTCTTCGTGACCTGTCGTGTCTACTGCTTCTCTCCCCTTGTCTCGATGTGACGGATGTCGTGTAGATCACTATGGGGGAAAATCTACTCCAAGTTTTTGTCGAAGATGCTCAAAAATTTCCCTCGAAAGTGGTTTGGTGAAGATATCTGCAAACTAGTCTTTTGACCCAATGAACTCTAGCTCGATGTTCTTCTCTTTAACCTATTCCCGTAGAAAGTGAAACTTAATCGGAATGTGTTTTGTCTTGGAATGCATCACTGAATTCTTGGAGAGATCGATAGTGTTGATGTTGTCATATAACATTGAAATGGGCTCATCATACTTCACTTGTATATCTTCCAGGGTTTGCTTCATCCAGAAAACATGAGTACAATATGTTGTTGCTGCAATATATTCTACTTCTGTTGTATGCAGTGGTGTTGATGGATGTTTCTTTCTTAACCAAGATACCAGACAATCACCTAAGTAGAATTTTGCTCCACTTGTACTTCTTCTATCATCAATGCGTCATGCCCAATCTACATCTGTGTAGGCGACCAAAGATAGTTCATTCCCTTTTGGATACCATAATCCAAAGTCTTTTGTTCCTTTGAGATATCTGAATATCCTATTCACTTCCATAATATATGTTTCCTTTGGTGCTGATTGAAACCTGGCAACCTATCCAACTGCTTGCATCACATTCGGTCTAGATGTTGCAACATAGAGTAACCTACCAATCATCTATCTATAGATTCTTTGATCTGCTTCCTTAGAATCATTGTCTTTGCTCAACTTACAACTGGTCTGCATAGGGGTACTCACTGGTTTGCAATCTTCCATTCCAAACTTCTTTAGCATTTCTTTGATGTAGTTAGTTTGGGAAATGAAAATACCTTTATCTTGTCGACATATCTGGAGTCCCAAAAAGAAAGTCAACTCACCAAGTAAGGACATTTCAAACTCATCTGCATCTATTTGGCAAACTTATGACTCATCCTATCATCATCACTTCCAAAGATAATATCATCCACATAAGCTTCAATTATGAGTATGTTGTCTTGATCCACTTTAATGTAGAGATTATTGTCTACATTTCCCTTTATGAATCCTTGTTGTTGTAGATACTTGTCTAATATTGAATAACATGCTCTATGGACTTGCTTGAATCCGTACAAAGCTTTCTTCAACCTGCAAACATAATCTTCTCTTTCTGACAATAGGAACCCTTCCGGTTGTTTGATGTAGACTTCTTCTTCTAATTCTCCATTCAGAAAAGTTGATTTTACATCCATCTGATATACCTTGATTTTCTTAGAACAAGCATAAGCCAAGATCAATCTGATTGCTTCCATTCTGACAACAGGAGCAAAGGTTTCTTCAAAATCCATTCCTTCAACTTGAGCATATCCTTTGCATACTAACCTTGATTTGTTTCTAGTTACATGTCCATCCTCATTCAACTTGTTTATGAATACCCACTTTGTGCCAATCACGTTATGGTTCTTCAATCTTGGAACCAGTTCTCATGTCTCATTCTTCTCTATCTGATCCAATTCTTCTTCCATGGCCTTGATCCAATGTTCATCATTGCTGGCTTCTTCAAATCTGTTTGGTTCAACTGTGAATAATAGTGCTAGATGTCTTTGTTCTGGTGAATGCATTGTTTTTCAGGTTTCAACTCATGTATCTTTATTCCTAATAATTTGTTTCGATGGATGCTTTTTTTGTATTCGTTGGCTAGGTGTCTTGAGAGATATCTCAGAATTATGTTGGTTATCTTCCACTTCTGGCTACTCTTCTTCATCTTCTTCTATTTCAACTTCTTCTTCCTTTAGTTCTTCTTCTGCTTCCTGTTCATTTGAATTTTTTCTTTCTTCTCTGACACGCGACACATATGCTTCATCAATCATTACATTTATGCTTTCTACTATCTTGTTGAGTTTCAGATTGTAACACTTATATGCCTTACTTTTGTTTGAGATTCCAACCAGTATTCCTTTATCAAGTCGAGAATCAAATTTTTTCCAACTCTGTCATCTTCTATTTGTATATAGCACTTGCTTCCAAATACTCTGAAGTGTTTGACATTTGTTGGTCTTCCCTTCCATAACTCGTATGGAGTTTTGTCACAGTTATTTATGAACATTCCTCTATTCAAGATATGGACTGTTGTGTGCATTACTTGTACCCAAAAGACATTACTCAACTTGGAATCTCTCAACATGGTTTTGGCCATATCTACTACGTTTTTGTTCTTTCTTTCGACAACTTCGTTTTATTGAGGTGTCCTAGTTTATGAGAACTGCCTTTTTATTCCATGCTCTTAAGAGAAATCCGTGAACTCTTTTGATATGAATTCACCTCCATTTCTTGATCTTAAGCACTTGATTCTCGAATCCATTTCATTTTCACCCAACTCCTTGTATATTATGAAATTTTTGAATTGCAACACCCAGGGTTTGATCCCTATGAACTAGAATGTATTATGTAATTGTGACTTAGGCTGGTGAACCAGTAAAGTTGAAAAGGGGTCGGAGTGCCTAGAAAATGTAATACTTCTATATATATTAATAAAATACATCGATGGATGCAAGACGGACAAGGACAAGATATAAGGGGCTATGATTCCATGGGCTATGATTCCATGAGAGAGGAGAGCTTAAGGGGCTAAGTCTTTTTATTATATTGTATTTGGCCATATTAGTTTTAATTAAGAAAAGTGGTTACATGAGATTCTTTGGGGGGGAGGCCATGTGGTTATTGATTTCATGTAATTATATAAACATCTCTTGTGGATTGTTTTGGGGGTTCACTTGTTCTTATCCATTTTTACTCTTACATTATTTCGTTGGGATTCTTCTTCATCCACTCTTGTTAATTTGTATGATCTTGGTCTGATCATGGAAATGAATGGTTGGAGGTAGAGAGCCATTGCTAGATGGTTGTGAGTAATTATTGATCATTCCATGATGGAATGGATGCCTATGTGTGTTAGCACTTGGTAAATTGTTGGGATGAAGAGAACGATCTACCAAGGTAACCTACAAACCAACTTTAAGACTGGAAACTAGCCTTTCCAATCTAGAGAGGGCTCTCTCTGAGACCTAGTCTCTGATAGATAATAACTTTGGATTGACGGCTAGATTTAGATGCTTCAGAAAGTTTTTTCTAGTTTCGCTGGCAAGGAAGTATATTATATTATGGGCTATGGAGTCAATCCCCTTAAAACAAGAGAAATCAATGACTAGTAAGGGAAGCTTTGAGAGGATAAAGGCTAAATAGGTAATGGTCTTTCAGTTTCAATATCGTTGTGTATGGCGAAAGAAGGGAAAAACATAAAGCAAATCAGAGCACCATTAGAGATGAATTCCGACCTAACTTAGAAGAAAACACAGAGTTTAAATGGTTGAGTCTAAAGCATCGCGAGGTAAATTTTAAACCCTTTAAGTATTTCCAATTTAAACAAATGAAACATACATGAATTTGCAGGAAACATGAAGTACATACGAAGATAGGATCACAATACATCAAACCACCACCGCTGGAATATTTTCATCAAAAGCTTCAGGACCTCTGCATTATATTCCCATCAGATTCAGAAAGTTACATTCAAGAATGCCCTTTCTACACTACTTTGCCAACCTGGCTTACATAAAAAAGATTCAATATATAGAAAACTAATGCCCTCTTGGGATGCTATGTTCGAACTACTTCCCCCTAGGAATCCTAGATTCGGTTACTCTCCCCCTGGACAACCTTTTCAACAAAATTTACTAAAAATAGAAACTCGACTGCGCCCAAATCATAACATAACACCAACATATTTGTTTCAATCATTTGGTCATGAGTAAGATTCGACCATCTGGTTGTGATAAATCAATGTTTTCTTCCAAGGGGTGCCCGAGTAATCATGCGTACCACTGGAAACTCTGTCACCTTTGTATAGTAGACTCTAGTTGATGTTGCGTTATCACTAGCTATAACATGCGCGCGATGAGTTTGTGTAGCGGATGTTTATTTGTGGTCGCTCGTGCAATTCCAGGTGGCAACAACGGTTGAGGACCATGCATCTCCTTCAAAACTTGCATGCATTTTATTAATACATGCCCTTCTCATTAGGTAAGCTTACAACGTTTGTGCATCGAATATTCACTGCCCAAGTGTTGCGTCTGACTTCTTGTTAACGTAATAAAGCAGGATATGTACAAAGAAAGATTCCATGCCATGACCCAAAAAGACTAAATGGGGCTCTCTTACTCATGCCTCCGAAATCACCTACAACCTTAAATCTTTGATTGTTTTTCTTAAAGACCAGTTCCGTTTGTTCAAACTCTTCACCTGTCTCAACAAAACCATGTTTCTTTTCAGTTTTGATTCAGCACTGGAGAGAGTTGCACATGCATTATCAATAGCTGGTCTACACTCTTTGAAATGTTCTGTGATTTTTTCCTTTGACATCCTCTATTCCTCCCTAAGCTCAATGATTACATCTTGGGCCTCTCTGAGCCGTTTTTTAAGCCAATTTACATTCCTTTCTCTCGTTGTGGGTGAGGTAGGGGGTAACTAACCTGTAACCTGCTCGACTCTGCGACTCTGGTGTTTCAATATTTTTTTCTCCCAACTGTCTTCTCAACTCTCTGTTTTCTTGATAAAATTGGGAAATAACGTGTTGCGCTTACTTTAGTTGCTACTTCATTTTCTGAGCATTCACATTTTCCTCACCTAACTCCACCTGTATTTCATCAATTCCCTTGTTTGCACCTTCAACAAGCTCTAGTTGAATGATGTGCATGGGAAATATCTTGGCAGAAGACTTGGTGCGCGGTTAACTGAGAGCTTGGATCTCCTCAGTTTTATCAGTCAACCTTGACCTGCTTTTCTTCTGGGATGTTAGCTGATTGAATGACGGGTCTTCTAATTCTTTTCCTTTTCTTTTTCCAGTAATATCTTCCTTTCTCGCCTCTGAACTATGAAGTGTTGATTCCTCTGGAGATAAAGGAATGTCTCCTTTGGGGTCTCTGGGAATGTTAGCCGAAATCATAAAAGAATCTCAGTCCTTGTTCAATTGTCTCAATTCTTCAACCACTAACATCTTGATTAATGAAAAATGGAATAAATTGTTCCACAGCTAATCATTCTGGGCCTGGACGTTGTTTGCCATCTTTCCCAAGCTCTGACACAAGAAGAAAGGTAAGTTTAAGGGATTTTTCCCTGTGAAGTGCATCAGTAACCTGATGTGGTATGGATACAACCTGTCAAACCTTCCTTCATAGGTGAAATACTTTATGATTACCTTCAGAAGTTTCTCGAAAGGCTCCAGGAGATACTAGCTTGGAATGTCGGCTCCAATTTTCCAATTTTGACATTCGTGCTTAATGAAATCCATATAACATGAAATGTTTAAAGGCATGCCTTTAAACCAATTTTCTTTGCGTGGAGGGATCTCCGTCGCAGCTGACAAAGTTTCCTCCGTCACTTGGAAAGTGATTCCCACAATTGTCACGCTGACCCCAGTAAAATTGAGGGTGAACTGCTCAACCAGTTTCGCATTATATCCTTTGATCCTTTCACAGAAACACATACACACGGCTTGTTCAAAAGACACCCTGATCATCGGGTCTTCATTTATTAACTCCAGATCCCGAGGTTCAAACCTCACGGCCTTGCCACTTCTCGCCTTCTTTCTTATGCTTTGGGAAACTGCCATGATGCTGGTATATATTAATTTCGTGCATGTGGTAATGAATTGCGATACACTCTTTGTGCGACAAATAAGAATGACGAACTTTACAGAGACTGCAAGAATATTTGTGCGACAAACAACATCAGCCAAGGAAATTCTTGGCGCGACAGTAAAGCGCGATGAAAATTTTCAACGTCGTAGGGAAACTCGACGTCGTAGGAAACAACAACGAGAGACTTGACGCGGTAGGGAAATGTGACAACAAATTCCGTCGCAGTGGAAAACTCGGTGCAATAGTAAAGCACGACAAAAAAAATTGGCACAGTGGAAAACTCGGCGCAACAGTAAAGCACGATGGAAAAATTCGGCGCAGTGGGGAAACTGGGCGCGGTAGGAAACAATAATGGGAGACTTGGCACGAGATGGAAAATTTTGGCGCAGTGGGAAAACTCAACACGACAGTAGGAAATTAAGAAGGAAGAAGGCTGATTGTGAGAAGAAACAATTCGTCCAAAAATCTAATTTGCAGCGAGCTCCAAAAGACTTTAAGCAATGGTTGAAAACAATGGAGGAAACGCAGCAAAATCAACACAACAGACTTACGTAACAACTGGCATCAAATAAGCTTTACGCAACGAAGGGCTCCAGAGCTTGCTGAAAAAACTACGAATGAAACACAAACTCTAAAAGTGAAGGAAAGGCATGAAGGGTGACCAATATTTATGCTTGAACGGATACATAATGAAATCATGGAAATGGACAGTAAATCCATTGCGATGAGAAGTTAGAAAGTGGGTTGAAGATTTGTGCAGCAAACTCGTGCAACGGGTACACTTTTGAAGTGTGAAAAGTACAAATGATAGGAGTGCCATGATTGTTTAGTTTTCTGACTTCATGATTAGGGAATGATGCTCATACTATATTTCGACGTGACCTTTATCCTAACTAGTTGACTCGATTTTGGTACGTAATTTCCACCTTTTCAACATGACTCGAGACTTAGGGGAATGGACCCTTACGATTTAAACATGGCAAACGTTACACCCCTTTAACCAACTTATGGCCAGACCCGTTACTCGATGATTTCGAACCACTCTTTATTTGGTCACTGATGTTATAAACTTTGATGCACTGACTATGACTCATCTAGGACCGACTCTAATTGAAAAAAACACAGTGCTAATAATGTGCATGAGATTTATGGTAGTTCTCAAAAGAACGATCACAACTGAGAATCCTTGGAGTTTCTAGTATGGTTATTTCCTAACCAGTAGCACTGAAGCTCTAGAGAGAAATGGAACAACCATAGGGACTTCATGACAGAGAAAGGGGTTCATTTCTTTGGGTTGTGTAGGTTGAAGGGGAAATAGAACTAGAAATTATTGTTGGGAAAACCTTAGAGCTAATTAGACAACTGATGTGTGTTTTTAGATTTGGCCTAGGACCCGTCCTTGTGGATTCATAGCCCTGGCTTGGAGGTGACCTGCTATTGAGAATTGGAACAACAATATCTATGGTTGGGAGGAACATCCTTGGTCTGCAGCCAGTTGGTGATGGTTTAATCATAGATAAGTGATCTTTGTGTTTTTTGTCTATTGTAATTCCATTGTGTATTATTATTATCTCTGAGAGACTTATTTATGTGTGCATGTTTGTTGGTTATTTGTTGTGCATGGCACGTTGTTCTTTTTTGATGGTTTAACATAAATCTTTATTCTTGCATGTGTGGTTATTGCATTCTTTCATGCTTATTTTTTAATTAATTACTATCATAATTCGAGATCAGTCTTGAAGTGAGTTTTTGGAGTAGCATGCCTAGCTTGTTGGTGGTTGGGTACGTTACAGATTGGTATCAGAGCTTCTGGTTCAAAAATTGTACTGGTATGGGTCAGAACAACTGTGAATTGGGTAGATTAGCTGTCACAATTTTTATTTGTACGAATTTGGGGGAAAACAAAAAGATTAGAGATAAAGATCCCCGAATTCGTGGGGAAAATTTGAGTTTGAAATAGTTCATAATTATATGAGAAGTTAATGGATTCAATCTGTAGAGTTGCAGAGCCAAATTCGACTTGGAAGGTGGAAAAATTTGTATTTTAATGGTCGTTGTAGCACGGGGAAGATTTCATAGAATCGATAACTGAGATCGTGTTCGATCTTGATATGTACGACCTAGATTCATTCTTGAAAAATTTAAAAATCCTAATGTTTTCAAAGTTTGATAAAGTTACCATATCAACGGTTGATATTCACTTCGGTGGTTTGAAAATGAGGAAGATCGACGGTCCATGGTTATTTTCGGCCATTTGGAAGTTGGAGGAAATCAATGGTCGAGATCAGTTTGAGTGGGAGATAGACGACCCATATTCACCTGGGTTTTGGCTGAAAATGCTAAGTGTTGAATTTCATCAACAAAAACCTCTGATCATCGATAGTTGACGGATCAAGGATTGAGGATCAACGAGTTCGACGAAGTGTTGAAGTTCGACCAAAGGACATCCGAGATCGTCGATGGATCGAGGATCAGTGAGTTTGGAAAAGTGTTGAATTTCAGTTATTTGACATTTGAGATCGTCGATGGTCGGGGATCGATAAGTTATGACGAAGTGTTGAAGTTCTCTAAGAGATATCTCTGATCGTCGATGGCCGATAATTAGGCATCGACATAATTAGTGCGATGTTCAGATTCTTCCAGGAAAAATTGTCGATGGTCGATGAAGGAAAGGAAGGTGATACCATGCCATGCCACGTCAACATCCATGTGTCATGCCACGCCATCTCAATTAATGCCTTAAGATGACGTGTCATGCCAGGTCATCATCCACATGTCATGCCACATTAACAATGAGATGGTTGATCATCGATGGTCGAGATTCGACGAGATTTGTGAACATTCTTAGTTTGTCGAGGAATATGACCGATGGCCAATGATTGGGCATTGACGAGATTCATGGACGACTTTTGGTTTGCAGAGAAAAATGATCAATGATCGATGGTCGATGATCGAGTGTTAGTCAGATTGGTGGGAAGGTTTGGCTCGCAAAGGAAATCACCGATCATCGATCGTCGATAGAGGGTATATCAACGGTCCAAAATACTTCTAATTTGAGATCGATGGTGTAGATCACACTTAGGCAAAATTGTTCCACATTTAAAAAAAAAAAAAAAAAACCAAAAACCAAGTCTCGAGCCATTTTCGTATTTTGTCCATAACTGGAGCAAATTAAGTTGCATTGAGATGGAAATTTTGGGTTTTTTCCGCAGAGAATAGATCTAAAAAAGTGTTCGAGAGGGCTATTGTGCAATTCTGATTGTATTTATCAGAAATTGCAAAATAATGGTTTTTAAAGATCTGGGTCTATATCATTGGAAGAGGTCCAGATTAATCTGAAACTATTGAGGAGGGTCCAGAAAGAAGACATGGAAATAACCCACAAAGGAACTAAATAAATCATAAGGGGATTGGAATGGGGACACTGAAATAGACCAAAATCCACTACTCTGGGCCACTTTTTGGGGATTTTTGAGATTTTTAGAGGAAGAAAAGTGACCCTAGATCACAAAATTGGAAAATTTTATTTACTCAACAGTTTATGTAATAATTGAGACAAACAACTTTGGTTTAGTGAAAGTTTTCCAAAAGTGCACAGATTGTGAGATAGCCAGTTTTGCTAAAAAGTTTGGAAAAATGGGTGAAAAGAGACAAAGTTGCATATTCCAGGTTGTACTTTTTTACTAGAGAATCAGATTGAAAATATGAGGATTCATATGAATTCGTTGTCATTATTATTATTTTTGTCTTATATAAAAATTTCTCTAGATCCTGACATATTTTCGTCTACGGTTGACGAAAGTTGGCACTTCAATAAAATTGCACCAGTGGATAAAATGCACAAAAAGGGTGAAGGTGGCTTTTTCAGGAAGCCATAAATTTTAGCTCAGGGATTGGGTTGGGGCATGAGTATAGTCGTTGGAAATATGGTTCAAAGGAGAATAACCTTGAATTATTATAATTTGGAGAATAATGATATATTTCTTCATGAATTGAGCAGAAAAAGGACATGTAGCATTAATTGACAAGTTTCTATAATATGCATAATTCGAACAAAAATGGGTGCTTGCACATTTCGAAGAATTAGATGTATAATCAGATAAATTCAAGCCTAGGATTGGATATTGTATTCATGGAAGCATGACAGAGCTTGTAGAAGTTGGTTGAGGCAGTAAAGAGCTATAGGGCAAGTAATGAAAAAGGTGGATAAAAAACACAAGAAGGGTGGAACAAAAAAAAAATATTAGTCAACTGCTACAAAATATTAATGAATTGCAAGTCACAACATCAATAATCCTCACATAGGACATGAAGCTAGCAGGTGAAGAATGTAATTAATGGGCATAAAAAGGAAAGGTAAGACTTTATAACCTTGAAGGTAGAGATTTGTAGATAGTTGGAAGCTTGATGTTAAAGAAAACAATGAACTTAAGAGGTGATGTGTGAATCATCTATATGTGCCAGGCAGGGGAGTGCCTAGAAATTATTTTCTAGAAATTACCTAGCTACTTTGTATAAAATCACCCAGAGAAAGAAAGTCATTGTTGATATCAGAGTTCACAATGGAAGCAAGATATCAATGCAGAGAAATCCATAATAGAATAATAAAAGTTTTATCACTTGAAAAGTGCCACTGAATGAAGATAAACTTCCATTAAGAATGGTCTTGAGTAAGAAAAGCATGGCTTCACAGAGAATTGTTAAATGAAGTAATTTGATGGACAACTAGAAGTAACAGTAGGGATGTGGAATGATTATGGTTAAGTTGATTCAAGGTTGTTGTGGTAGTAGAGTGAGCTCTCTCTAAGTTGATGATCCTAGAAGGGTATTTTTCTATCCACAACTTTTCTGATAGAGAAAATATTACATTTGCGCTCTTCAAGGTCATCCCCCATGTCAAAGATTGGTGGGACACTTTCTGTGAGCAAAAGGAAATAGAAGGATCCACATTATTTGCAGTTGCACCCACTTAGGGTTCCTTCAGGGATGTTATTAAGGAACAATAATACCCTGTTGGAAGTTATGACGACTTGTATACATGATGGACCACAATGTAGTAGGAAAGAGACCAAACAGTGCTAGAGTTCACCTATGTCTTCCATACCTTGCGCACCAAGCTAGGTATCAAAGAGTCTGAGGGACATCTAGTGCTCAAGTAACATGACTATATGAATAGATACATCCAGACAAAAATGGAGTTTTTGGACATCTCATCCTTGGGTGCAGCCTATCGATATGCCATCAAATTCGAGCATAAGCTTAAACAAAATACACAACAGTTTGAATATAGGAACCCCTCACAATAGAAGCAGGGCAAGGGCATCCCCAACCCGTAGAACAAAGGATAGAGCAAATATGTGAAACCTCAAGACAACCAGTCCAAGCCACAAGCAGAGAAGGACAATGGAAACACAGAGAAAGATATTGGGAAGTGGTGCGACTTCCATAAGAGCCCCTGCCATAACAGTGTAGATTGCTGCTCAAAGTAGTCATTGGTGCATGAGGTGAAAGCCTCTGAATTAGATGCGAGTTTCGAATATGAGTTAGAACCAAAAAAGGGGATACAGATCATTGACGCGGAACCCAGTGCCATCGTTGCTACCACCAAGATCCAGCCTGGTGTACCCGATGATCAAGAGGAAGGCGAGCACATCTTTCATTCACATATGTGGTTGAAAGGAACTCCCCTCACTTCATCGTTGATAGCGATAGCTAGAAGAACCTCATCTCGACAGAGGTTGTCAAGTGGCTAGCCCTACCGACAACCCTACACCATCGGATGGCTTTGTCAAGGAAGTGATCTTTGCGTCAACCAACAGTGTTGCCTTTCGTACGACATCAAGCCATTCGAAGATAAGGTATTGTGTGATGTTTCTCCCCTTAAAGTTTGTCATGTTTTTTTGGGACAACCTTATTTATGGAAACGTCATGTTGTATCCGAGTCCAGGCCTCGCAGTGTTATTATTACTTTGAACAGGAAATTGTACAGGATACCCAAGGTAGTCCCACCTAGTGTTGTTTCCTTGATCTCTACCAAGCAATGCAGGAAGGTCATTTATTAGAGCCAGAAGTTTGTCTTCTTCAAGATTCACTCTTACAGTGAGCGAAAGGTTACAACCACATCAATTGCCTTCGCGACTAACCTCTCCATGCAACAGAAGCAAGTGGATAAGGACCTGGAAGAATACAAAGACATTTCTCATCACCTATTGGGGTACCTTTGCACTGTCAGGTCAAGCATCCCATTGATCTGACCCCCAATGCACCGCTACCCAATGGGCCAGTCTATCATCGCTCTCTATTAGAAAATGAGGAGATCAAGCGTCGGATCTAAGAATTGCTCCAAAAGGGGCACATTCGACCCAACTTATCACCTCGTTGGAGCCTAATAGTGCTAGTGCAGAAGAAAGATGGGACCTAACAACTCTGCATTGATTACCAAGCCCTAAATAAAATCACAGTCAGGAATCAGTACCTGATTCCCCGAATTGACGATCTCCTTGATCAGCACAAGGGGGCCAAATAATTCAGTAAGATTGATCTGAAGTCTAGCTACCATCGGGTCCCAATAGAGAAAGAAAATGTATGGAAGACTGCCTTCAAGTCAAAAGAAGGTCTTTTTGAATGCCTGGTCATTCCCTTTGGTTTGACAAATTCCCCAACAACTTTCATGGGGTTGATGGATGATATGTTGCAACCTTTCACTAATTATTTTGTGGTGGTGTATTTGTATGACATGCTCATCTACAACAAGACTTGAGAGAAACACTTGCAGCATATTCAACAAGTTCCACACACTCTGCGACAACACAATATATATGCCAACTAGGAAAAATGCTCCTTCGACATGGATAAGGTCCAGTACCTAGGCTACATTGTTGATGCGGAAGGTGTGCATGTTGATCCAACCAAGATCCATGTCATCTGTGACTGGCTAGCCCCAAACACGCTCATGGAGCTTCAAAGCTTCTTAGGCCTTGCCAATTTCTATCGCAAGTTCATGTTGGGATTCTCCCATATTGCACGAGCCCTCGTCCAAGTAACTAGGGGTGGTGGGAAGGAAAAATTTGTGTGGGGCCTGTCTCAACAACAAGCATTTGATTATCTGAAGCAGTGCTTGTGATCAACCCCAATGGTTTCATTACTTGACCTGCAACAACCCTTTGAGATAGAGACAGATGCTTCAGACTATGTTGTGAGTGTAGTCCTCACTCAGCACGGCCACCCTGTGGCCTATCATAGTGAGACACTATCAGATTTTGTCCGTAAGTACCCTACTTACGACAAAGAAATGTACTCCATTGTGTAAGCATGCTGCCAATGGAGGCATTTCATTCTTAGGAAGGAGACAATCATCCACGTTGATCATAAGCCATTGTAGTTCATGAAGAGGCAAGGAAAATTGCAGAATGACCGCCTTCAGAAGTGGTCCACATATTTGCAGCATCTCCACCTCAACATCAAGTATAAAAAAAGAAGTACCAATCGAGTCATTGATTGCGTCAGCCAACCTCCATTCGCAACACTCACCACAGTGCTAGATTTTGGCAACCACGAGACCTCTGAATGGCCCCACATCTATGAGATAGATCCTGACTTCACCAACACCTATTAGATGTTGGGCGCAAAAACAATTGTCACTAATTTCCATCTTCAGGATAGGTTGTTGTGCCATATGAGCCATCTTTTCATTCCATCAAGCAAGCGAGCGAAACTAATTTGGGAATCCCACTACAGTCGGGTGGTAGGACACTTCGACGTGGAAAAGATAGTGGCAGTGTTGCAACACCATTTCTGCTGGCTGAAATTTCGACATGATGTCTGCAAGTATATCTGGTTCTGCACTACCTATGCTATTGCCAAATCGACCACTAAAAAACAAACCCTGTACACTCCTCTGCCTACTCCTGACAGGCCCTGGGAATCCATCTCAATGGACTACATTTCAGGCCTTCTATCCACCAAGGGGGGAAATGACTGTGTTTTTGTGGTTGTTGATTGCTTTTCCAAGATGGCAATTCCGACTACCTGAAATAAGTGCATCACAACAGAGGCCATTGCCAATCTCTTCTCTGAATGAGTGTGGGTACACTTTGGGATCCCACAAACCACTATCTCAGATCGGGATAGTCGATTCCTCAACACATTTGGTGAAGCCTCTGGTCACTGTTGGACACGAAGCTCACCAAATCCACTACCTTCCATCGCCAGATGGATGGCCAAACCAAGGTCATCAACTAGAGAACCATGCACATCCTGCACATGTACAATTCCAAGCACCCCCGCACCTGGGATGAGAGTCTTCCCTATGTTCAACAAAACTACAACAGAGCCACATATATCTCAACCGACCACAACCCCTTTTAGGTGGGGTTCGGATTTCAACCATTGGGTCCCATGGATGTTGTACTACCCCTTGCGGCCACCCAAGCAGTCTCGTCGCATGCTCCAACTTAAGATGACAAAGCCACCCGGTTCATTGAGCAGATCCAACAGGTTCAAGATATTTTATAGAAGTCCAATGCCAAGTACAAACAACTCCATGATCAACACCGAGTGCCACACCAGTTTCAGGTGGGAGACAAAGTTTGGTTACACTTGTAGAAAGAGCGCCTTATAGGGCCTCATCAGAAGCTTCGTCCACCCCATTATGGACCTCACACCATCACCAAGGCTGTGGGTGACAATGTTTTTGAGCTAAACATTCCTCCCTTCCTTGGCTTGCACCCAGTGTTCAATGTCGACCTCCTTCGACCGTATTTTCCACCATTATTGGACACCTCAGAGATAGAAAAATAGTTGACACTAACAAAGCTCAACCCTGACTGCATGGAACATGCATCCTTTGATCAAATCATGGACACATAGTTCAAGGGCACTCGCTAGCAGAGGATCCAACTTTATTAGGTTGTCAAAGCAGGGCAGCTCCTGCACCAAGGAAAGTGGCTCACCGGGGGCCAAATTCAATAGAAATTTCCTCATATGATGGGGGAGATGAACGTAATGGAGACCATTTCTTCCTAAGGGGGAGGATTGATCCAAGACGATATCGATGGCCACCCACCTATTCCAACTGGCTCAAAATAGTTTCTTGGCAATTTACTATTTTTAGTAGTTTTCCGGGTCCTAAACTTTCAGGGCTATTTTGAGGGCCTAAACGACCTTTTTTTCATGATGAGGCACTTCAATCATCATGTAAGGCATGATTGAGCATATGAACTTAATCTCCTCATCAAGAAATTTCCAACGACCTATCATGCACCCCAAACGAAGATCGTATGTATTAGTTACGACCCCGGGAAGTTGATGTACTAACTTACCCCAACGGGGCCCACATGACTTTTGGCGCTTCATCTCCTAGGGTTAGGTTTTTGGATGTCTAGGGTTTTGACATTCATTTTTATCATAAAAATTCTTTCAGAGCCTCATTGTACTTATCTTCTTGCGAATGAGCGTAGTCGTCACATCTCTTCTTAGAGATAAGCTGCCACCATTCTAGCAAGCTTGTTTTCACTCTGCATTTTATAGTTTCAACATATTTCTTTTTTAATAGAAGTCAAATTTTACAGTATCTTTATTATTATAAATCTGTGTTTTCATTTTGTTCCGCTCATAAATTCGGATCAGTGTTTCCTGAGAGAAACCCATCTAGGCCATGTGTGCATGTGAGGTGGAGTGGGTGAATTCTGGGCATGGGGCTCATGACATACAAGGGTCTGTATTGTCTCTTTTGTGAGTGCCTTTGTAGAGGGTGAGCTACCCTTTGTCTATGATGCAACATTTTTCCAAGAAAATTTATTTCCATTAATTAATTAATTAAGGTCCAAACGTTGGGTACTCCCAATAGTTAATCGATTAGCTTATGGGGCAATACCACATAGTCACTTGAAGGGTGAGGTACACAAAGTGCCATGGGGGTATAATCTAGCTTGTAACGCACTTGTGTAGATCCCTCAATAAGCGAGACATCTATAAATGTGAAATTATGCTTTCGCAGGTCTTATACTTTTAAGAGATAACGATTCATTGTTTCTGAAGACCTCATGGGCGAGCATCTGGAAGATTTTATGTTTGGATTTTATATTTTTTCAACTACTTTCCCCTCTGGGCCTTTAGCCCCTTCTTCCCATGAAATGAGGTACAATCCCATCTTGCATTAGTACACCCGAAAATCCCAAAAGATAAGGAGACAGAAGGAAAGAAGTATGAAATGTGATAAGTATGATAGGAATGGACGATGACTCTTCAAGGAGCCTCCCAGTAGTACCCTATTCCCAAGGGTGAGCAACTTAATAAGATAACATTACACCCACCATGGTTAAATAAGGCAAAGGGTATAAATTCCAAGCAAACATTCTGTAATCAAGAAATATCCTTTGCAACATGTTCAAATGCTTCAAATATTTGACTGACACTTACCATGATAACTGAACTCATTAAGCCATGGAGAAAGACCCATTTCCCTCTAGGACCAGGTCGATGTTGTTGTTATTTTTGATGTGTAGAATGAATAATTGAAAAGCAAGGGCCCTCCGAGGCTATTCTATGTCCATTTGGCTCTCGATACTCCATGTCTGCAACATGTGGGCCTCGAGACATAATCTCCTTAGTTACCCCTAAGTTGGGGGTAGCATATGGATCCTAGTCAGGGGCATGTTCTTATCGTAGAGCACATGAGAATCTCAACATATACGGTATGACATGTGTCCTACACACTCAAGAAAATGCATCGGTGTATCTAGGGTGGTACTATCACCCTTTGTCCATATATGATAAAAATCAAAGTAAAAAAAAAATGTTGAAAATAAATATCTCTAATATAACATATAATCATGATAATACAATGGTCCAGGTGGATATCGGTGGCCACCCACCTTTTCCGACTAGCTCAAAACAATTTTCTGGCAATTTTGGCAATTTACTATTTTTAGCAGGTTTTAACTTCCGAGGCCATTTTGAGGGCCTAAATGAAGTTTTTTCGAGATTGAGGTTCTCAATGATAGCCAAAGTTATGATTAAGCCCCCAAAATGAATCTACTCGACGATACCTTTCCAACAAGCTATCACACGCCTAAAACGGAGATTGTATGCAAAAGTTATGACCTCGGGAAGTTGATGTACTCACTTACCCAAACGGGGCCCACATGACTTTTGGCTCTTCATCTCCTAGGGTTAGGTTTTTGGATGTCTAGGGTTTTTGGCATTTCGATTTATTTTAAAAAGGCCTTCAGAGCCACATTGAAATCATCTTCTTGCGAATGCGAGTAGCCGTCACATCTCTTCTTAGAGATAAGCTGCCACCATTCTAGCGAGTCTTTCACCCTATATTTTTACAGTCTCTGTACATTTCTTCCATTAATAGAAATCGTGTATTACTGTATCTCTGTGTTTATGGTTGCATATCTGATATATTTCTGTTATATTATTGGATATACGCGATATCTCTGTGCGTTTCTTTATTATATCTCCGCTCTCATTTCGTGCCGAAAATAATCTGGATCAGTGGTATCATAGCAAGCTGCTCTTGATCGTTTTTTCAGTGCATGTCCCCGACAAGGTCCGAGTATAGCACGCTGGGTCTCGAGCTTGTCTCTCTTGAAGACAATCGCTCTCGCACACCCAAGAAACCCTCAATGGCGGAAGAAAAGAAAAATGATGAAACAGACGATCCTATCAATCTGTTGCTTGAGCAAGCTCTCACGCGACAGAGGGACGAAATGATGGAGAATTTTGCCCACATCCTTAAACACCTACCGATAGAATTAGGCACATCTTCATCAAGCGACCACTTTGGAGGCACCTCGCCTTTCAAGTTACAAGGTAATTTTGATATTCCTGTATTTGAAGGATAGATAGATGCAGAAGCTCTAGAAAAATGGTTAACTCTACTAGAAGGTTATTTCTCTGTTCATAATTTTAACAACAAAGAAAAGATCACCTTCACACTCCTTAAAGCTCTCCCTCATGTCAAACATTGGTGGGAAACTTTCTGCGAGCAAAGTTCCACAGAGGAGTCTGGAATATATGGGGCCGATCCCACTTGGGATTTTTTTGTGGATGCGGTAAAGGAACAGTATTATCCTGTTGGCAACTATGAGGAACAATACATGAGATGGACCACACTACGGCAAGAGAGGGGCCAAGCAGTTTTGGAGTTCACCAATACCTTCCATACCTTGTGCACCAAGCTGGGTATCAAAGACTCCGAGCAACATTTGGTTCTGAAATACCGTGGGACTCTACACAGATACATCTAGACTGAAATGGATTTTCTGGACATCTCATCACTCGGTGTTGCTTATCGATATGCTATTAAAATTGAGCAGAAATTTAAGCACCAGAACAAATGGGAATTCGGGTCTGCAAATCCTCAACAACCAAAGTATGACAAAGACGACCCTAACAAACAGTCTCCCAAAAACCAGTCCAAGACACAGGAAAATAAGGGTCACGAGAAGACAAAGAAGGACACCGGAAAATGGTGTGATTTCCATAAAATCCCCTGGCACAACACTGATGAATGTCGCTCAAAACAGTCATTGGTGACCGAGATCAAAGAGAAGGAGCCAAACCCTAATTCATAATCTAATTTTGAAAATACTGATAAAGGACAGATCATTAACGCAGACCCCATTGCTATTGTCACGACCGCAACAATTCAACTAGAAGAACCAACAGATCCTGAAGAGGGGGGAGCGCCTTTTTCATTCACAGATGTGGGTGAAGGGGACCCTGCTGCAATTTATTGTTGATAGCAGAAGCCAGAAAAACCTCATCTCAGTAGAGGTCGTCAAATAGTTGGGATTGTCGACAACACCACACCCGCAACCATACAACATCGGGTGGCTTCGGCAAGGACGAGATCTCTGTGTCAACCAACAGTGTCGGTTGTCATACGACATCCAACCCTTCAAGGATGAAGTATTATGTGATGTTTCCCCACTAGATATCTGTGATGTTCTCTTGGGCCAACCATATATGTGGAGACGCCATGTTGTTTACGATTCTTGACCCCACAGTGTCATTGTTACTTTGGGGGGTCATCTCTATAGAATACCAGAGGTAGTTCCAACTATTGTTCCACCTAAAAAGTGTCACAAGGTAGTATCTCATACTGCAAAATTCAGCTTCTTCACAATTTGTTCAAAAGGGGAACAGAAGGACACTGCAACCACTACAGCCTCGCCCCCAGCACCTTCTATCCAACAAAAACAGGTCGACAAGGATGCAACAAAGTGCAAAGATTCCTTCTTCACACTTTCCTCTCATGTAGCTCGACTTGTTGAACAACCTCAGCTTCAACAGGTTCATGACAAACTTCCACAAACTAAGTAGTGTGACGTCTCCAACAATACAAGCAGCTCACCAAGATGCAGATCCAACAAACGCTTTTCCCTCTCCCCTGAGAACTCAATGCAATGGAGACCATTGCTTCCTAAGGAGGGAGGATTGATCCAGGTGGATATTGGTGGCCACCCACCTTTTTCGACTGGATCAAAACAGTTTTCTGACAATTTTGGCAATTTACTATTTTTAGCAGGTTTTAACTTTCGGGGCCATTTTGAGGGCCTAAATGAAGGTTTTTCGAGATCTAGGTTCTCAATGATAGTCGAAGGCATGATTGAGCCCCCAAAATGAATCTCCTTGACGATACCTTTCCAACAAGCTATCACACGCCTAAAACAGAGATCGTATGCAAAAGTTACGACCCCGGGAAGTTGATGTACTCACTTACCCAAACGGGGCCCACATGACTTTTGGTACTTCATCTCCTAGGGTTAGGTTTTTTGATGTCTACGGTTTTTGGCATTCCGGTTTATTTTAAAAAGGCCTTCAGAGCCTCATTGAAATCATCTTCTTGCGAATGCGAGTAGCTGTCACATCTCTTCTCAGAGATAAGCTGCCACCATTCTAGCGAGTCTTTCACTCTATATTTTTACAGTCTCTGTACATTTTTTTCATTAATAGAAATCGTGTATTACTGTATCTCTGTGTTTATGGTTGCATCTCTGATGTATTTTTGTTATATTATTGGATATATGCAATATCTCTATGCATTTCTTTATTATATCTCCGCTCTCAGTTCATGCCGAAAATAATTCGGATCAGTGGTATCAGAGCAAGCTGCTCTTGATCGTTTTTTCAGTGCATCTGCCCGACGAGGTCTGAGTATAGCAAGTTGGGTCTCGATCTTGTCTCTCTTGATGAAAATCGCTCTCGCACACCCAATGGTGGAAGAAAAGAAAAACGACGAAGCAGATGATCCCATCAATCTGTTGCTTCAGCAAGCTCTCACACGACGGAGGGACAAAATGATGGAGAATTTTGCCCACATCCTTAAACGCCTGCCGATAGCATCAGGTGCATCTTCATCAAGCGGCCACTTTGGAGGCACCTCGTCTTTCAAGATACAAGTTAATTTTGACATTCCTGTATTTGAAGGACAGATAGATACAGAAGCCCTAGAAAAATGGTTAACTCTGCTAGAAGCTTATTTCTCTGTTCACAATTTTTCCGACAAAGAAAAAATCACCTTCGCACTCCTTAAAGCTCTCCCTCATGTCAAACATTGGTTGGAAACTTTCTGGGAGAAAATTTCCACAGAGGAGTCTGGAATATATGGGTCCGATCCCACTTGATATTTTTTTGTGGATGCGGTAAAGGAACAGTATTACCATATTGGCAACTATGAGGACCAGTACATGAGATGGACCACACTACGACAAGAGAGGGGCCAAACAGTTCCGGAGTTCACCAATACCTTCCATACCTTGCGCACCAAGCTGGGTATCAAAGAATTTGAGCGACATTTGGTTCTGAAATACCGTGGGGCTCTACACAGATACATCTAGACTGGAATGGATTTTTTGGACATCTCATCACTCGGTGTTGCTTATCGATATGTTGTTAAAATTGAGCGGAAATTTAAGCACTAGAAAAAATGGGAATTCGGGTCTGCAAATACGCAACAACCAAAGTATGACAAAGATGACCCTAACAAACAGTCTCCCGAAAACCAGTCCAAGACATAGGAAAAGAAGGGTCACGGGAAGACAAAGAGGGACACCGAAAAATGGTGTGATTTCCACAAAATCCCTTGGCACAACACCGATGAATGTTGCTCAAAACAGTCATTGGTGGCCGAGATCAAAGACAAGGAGCCAAACCTTGATTCAGAATCTGATTCTGAAAATACTGGTAATGGACAGATCATTGACGTAGACCCCACTACTATTGTCGTGACCGCAACAATTCAACCAGAAGAACCAATAGATCCTGAAGAGGGGGAGCGCCTTTTTCATTCATAGATGTGGGTGAAGGGGACCCCGCTGCATTTTATTGTTGATAGCGAAAGCCAAAAAAACCTCATCTTAGTGGAGGTCGTCAAACAGTTAGGATTGTCGACAACACCAACCCCGCAACCATACAACATCAGGTGGCTTCAGCAAGGATGAGATCTCCATGTCAGCCAACAGTGTCGGTTGTCATACGGCATCCAACCCTTCAAGGATGAGGTATTATGTGATGTTTCCCCACTGGATGTCTGTGATGTTCTCTTGGGCCAACCATATATGTGGAGATGCCATGCTATTTACAAGTCTCGACCCCGTAGTTTCATTGTTACTTTGGGGGGTCATCTCTACAGAATACCAGAGGTAGTTCCTACTATTGTTCCCCCTAAAAAGTGTCGCAAGGTAGTATCTCATACTGCAAAATTCAGCTTCTTCACAATCTGTTCGAAAGGGGAACAAAAGGACACTGCAACCACTACAACCTCATCCCCTGCACCTTCTATCCAACAGAAGTAGGTCGACAAGGTTGCAACAAAGCGCAAAGATTCCTTTTTCACACCTTCTTCTCATGTAGCTCGACTTTTTGAACATCCTCGGCTTCAACAGGTTCATGACAAACTTCCACAAACTAAGCAGCGCAACGTCTCCAGCAATACAAGCAGCTCACCAAGATGCAGATCCAGCAAACACTTTTTCGTCTCCCCCGAGAACTCAACGCAATGGAGACCATTACTTCCTAAGGAGGGAGGATTGATCCAGGTGGATATCGGTGGCCACCCACCTTTTTCCACTGGCTCAAAACAATTTTCTGGCAATTTTGACAATTTACTATTTTTAGCAGGTTTTAACTTTCGGGGCCATTTTGAGGGCCTAAATGAAGGTTTTTCGAGATCGAGGTCCTCACTGATAGTTAAAGGCATGATTGAGCCCCCAAAATGAATCTCCTCAATGATACCTTTCCAACAAGCTATCACACGCCTAAAACAGAGATCATATGCAAAAGTTATGACCCCGGGAAGTTGATGTACTCACTTACCCAAACGGGGCCCACATGACTTTTGGCGCTTCATCTCCTAGGGTTAGGTTTTTGGATGTCTAGGGTTTTTGGCATTCCGGTTTATTTGAAAAAGGCCTTCAGAGCCTCATTGAAATCATCTTCTTGTGAATGAGAGTAGCCGTCACATGTCTTCTCAGAGATAAGCTGCCACCATTCTAGCGAGTCTTTCACTCTGTATTTTTACAATCTCTGTACATTTCTTTCATTAATAGAAATCGTGTATTATTGTATCTCTTTGTTTATGGTTGCATCTCTGATATATTTCTGTTGTATTATTGGATATACTCGATATCTCTATACATTTCTTCATTATATCTCCACTCTCATTTCGTGCCGAAAATAATCTGGATCATACAATATATATACAAATGAAATAAAGCAACATGAAAATGAAAATGCAACTACACTATCATGATATGCATGGTATATACAATGGATGCAAATTCCTACCTATCTACACTTACCCGTGGAAGTCAAGTCTCTTCCCGATGGTGGGGCTTGAGGAGGCTCCCACTAACTGGTAATGGACGTTTTCTTCCTTTGAGCGTAGACAAGTAATGGGAATCATCAACTGACTTCATTTTGATCTTGAAGGGTACAAAACAAAACTTTGTGCAACCCTTAATGTTGTTAGGCTCACCCATCTTTGTATCCCACATAAACACCATGTCCCCCTCATGATACTCTTTCACTTCAAGTTTCATCGGTTCTTGTATCACTCTGGTATATTTCCTTGAGGGAGGTGGGAGGGATTATGTTGTAAGGACTTGTTCTTGGCTTGGTTTAACCAATAGGTCTTTGTATTCCTTCTTGAATACTTTGACAGAGCCAATTTTTTTGTGCTTGTACTTGTCAAGTAGTTGTTGATATTGTTCTTTCTTTGGTCATTGTATTTCATCAAAGTATTCCTCCTCAGCGAAAGGCAAGTCATCTGGAGAGAAAGTAGGAGGAGTCTCTTTGGTTGGTTCACGCACTTTGATAGTCTTAGTTTCAACATCATTCTCTTGTACATGAACCTTATCCATTGGCATCTTGGTTAGGCGTGCAATAGTTCCATATTTCATGGGAAAATTGATATAGGTCAAGTCCATCTCCAATGTACCACCCAACATTGCAGCAAACGTTGTAGACAAGATTATCCCCCATACATCAGGGACATTGACCACCACAATATCAATTTGGATAACCCTCTCAAGATACTTAGCAAGGTGAACTTTCACATTTTCAACCACTCTATTGGTAGGTATGGCTCTAGACTCAAATCCACACACATTCCTACAAGGTCGAGTGGTCTTCAAACCTAGTTGTTCCATTACCTTCAAGGACATCATATTAGCACCTGCTCCTCAGTCAAGCATGTAGTTATTCAAACACTTGTTATTCATTTGAAATGACATGAAGAAAGGTGGTTGGCCATCATATTGTACCCTGAAATGATTTGATTGTAACACAATATGGGGATCTACTAGTTCATCCAATACCTTGAAAAATCTCTCAAACCTATTCTTCATGGAAGGATCCTTAAATATTTCTTTCAAGGGCACTGTCACATGCATTTTTTCCAAGGCACCTTCTAGGTCAAATTTCAAGTAAACATTGCTAGCCTTGGGCATGGATTTGGGGAGGAGCATACTCATAGGTGGAGGAAGCTTATGTTATGAAGCCTTAGGGTTAGTGGGAAGAAGTTGAGGCATCCGTTTCTATTTGTTGTAAACTTGCAACTCTTGCTTCTTCAACTTCTCGCTTGACTCTTCATCAAGGTTATTTATAACTTCCATCCTAACCCTTCTAGCTGCCTCCTTTATGCCTTCTTCATGCTGTTCAATTGTGATATTAAGGCACATTTGTGGTTCTTCAATCAAGGCATGGCTCATAATATTTACTTGATCAGAATCCCCGTTGTTCAATGGACACTTGTGCTCCCAGTGTGATTCTCTACATTGAAAACACCATGGATTTTCTTCTACAACATTTGTAGGAGCAAGGGTATTAGGAACATTTTGGTCACTTTAAGGCTTGAATCCCTAACCATTCTTTTGAAGGTACCCCTTGTAAGGAAGTATAGGAGCTTGTTGTTGGGTTGTCTCTAAGTTGACGATCATATTCATCATCAACTCTTGATTTTTAACTATGCTTTCTACAGTTCCCTGAAGTTTCCCCAGAGTAGCGCCAATATATGAGGTGGCCTTAGTGTTGCGTATCACTTTGGGCTTGGTGTCAATTTTAATCCTTGAAGCAGAGAAAGGTTCCACCTTAGATGATGAAAGGTTATTTTTAATTCTCATAGCGACTTCATGAGCCTCTTGGATTGTTCTTGGGGCCTTGTCCTTAAGTAAGAAACCCATTTGTCCCAAGAATGCCTAGGTATAAAGGAAAATGAGAAAATCATTCCCAGGGTGGTGCCTCTTATGGATTTGTTGTAAAAGCCTCTCAAACTTGGCTTGGAATTACCTGACAGTTTCATTCTCAGTTTTTCTGATGTCATTAAGTCTTGCTAGCAACACGTTAGGATCCTTTTTGACACTCCATCTCTTGAGGAATACTTCTTTTAATTGTTCCATAGATGTAATACTAGCATCAGGGAGACCATCATACCATCTTCTGGCACCATCTTGAAGAGTGGAAGAGAAAAGTTTCATTGCCAGATCTTCAACATCATCACTAATAGGGTGGAGTTGAAAGAAGGCCCATAAATTACTCATATGGTCCTCAACCATCGATCCTTTACAAAATACAAAGACTGAGTCTATATACTCAGTTAAATTCGCCTCACAGAGGCATGTCTAGTCACCCAAAGCTTGGTGTCCCTTCAGACAAACTTGTACTGATATCTTTTTTCAAGCGCCAGCTTAACTACACATGGCTCCTGCAAGGAGGGTAGCTGATCCATTAAGTGCTGGGCTAACGTGCGCAGACTTCTCTGTCTAGTCGAGGACTTCGGCATGGTTTCTTTGAGAAAATCGATACACAGGACCTCTTTGAGCAAACGGCTTGCCAGACCCTCCATTCCCCTTACTTAATGAATGAAAGGAGGTTTCAACCACCTGCTCTTGCCTTCATTTACTTCAATGCTAGAAACAATATTGAGATCGGATCCGATGGCGCCTGGAGATCGCGATGATCCCCTCTGTAACTGAACTCGGTGCCTTTGGCCTTCTTTACGCAGCTCATTTCTCTCCCCAAGTGACCATGGGTTGTGACCATGTGCTTATTCCCAATGCGCTTTCAACGTTCGTGAATGGGAAGGAGCCATTCCTGCAATTTGAAATCGCGATGAGCGAAATGCCGAGACGGCTCAATCTGGTGCCACGCATCCCTCCGAGATCTGACGGTCCTGAACTCACCTGACACTGCTGTGGGCCCGGGTCCGGGACTCTCTCGGCATCTCGTGCATCGAAATATAATGGAGCTGCTCTTTGTGCCTTGGAGTCGTGATGGGCGAAACACCAAGATAGCTCAGTTTGCCGCCATGTGTCCCCTTTGGATGGACGACTGAAAAGGTTTCGTGATATCGCGGGCCCTGCTTTCGGTGCTTTTGGCGCTATCGGGGTTCGGGGTTTCGAGATGTAGAACGACATGAAACTCTCACCCCTCGAACTACCGAATGCTGAAACGCCGACACGACTAGATCTCGTGCCACGTGTCCTCTGGATGGACGGCTGCTATTCTCCCCTGCACACAATATGGGCGCGATCTATGGTATCAACTTCGACGCAACTTTCGATTCATGATTTCCCGCCAACCATTGATCTGCTTATATGGATGGATCCAGACCGTTGACACTATAATCCTGCCCGCTCGCTTGATTTTAAGTCCGAAAAGGACTTTTCTGTGCGTTGCACTTGGGCACTCCTCGTGCAACCTGCAGACCTGGATGTCCTGATGCCAAGGACAAGTAATGTTGCTAACATTAGGCTCCATGGGGGATAGAGTCGTCCCTGTGATGCTCTAAGAAATCATTTTGCAGTTCCAGTGCCTTGTTGTTGGGTTATGGAGTCACTTACTAAGCTGAAACAATAAAAGTAAAAACAAAGAACAGAAAGGACAATATTTACAAAACATATGAGCCACTGAAGGCTCAGACAAAACATTTTTTAAGAAAATGCCCATTTACTGGGCTGCTGAAAACTTCTTCACCCTCCAAATCCTGCAACCTGTACGTGTTATTTGAGAAAGTCTCGGAGATTCTGAAAGGCCTGACCCACAGAGCTTCAAATTTACCATGTTTTCCCTTGTCTTGCTTAGGAGCATCCCATTTCAGCACCAGGTCTCCTATCTGGAACTACTCCTTCTTGGCCTTCTTATCGAAAACCTGCTTGATCCTTTGTTGATGGTCCTGAATTATGTCTATTACTTGCTCTCTTGCCTGCTGGACTTCTACCAGTTGATGAATCCTTTTGACTATGTCATTGGGCTCCTCTTGATAATCCTGGAAGAATTTAGCTACAAGAATGGCCAGCTGCGAAGGGAAGACATCTTCTGCTCCGTAAACTAACTGGAAAGGGGAGATGCCTATAGATCTCTTTGTAGTCACCTGATCGTCCCATAGAGCGAATTTCAGCTTTGAACTCCAATCTTTTTTGTTGTCCTCCAACAATCTTTTGATGATTCTTATCAGGCTTTTGTTGGAGGATTCTGCTAAACTGTTGCCCTGTGGATAATACGGGGTGGAGTGAATCAGTTTGATCCCGAACTGTTCACAGAACTTGGCTAATGTCTCAGAACCGAAAGCAGTTGCATTATCAGTGACAATCTTATTTGGGCAGTCGAACCTTGTGATGAGGTCCTCCAAGAACCCAATGATTACTTTGTGGGATGCACTCCTAGTAGGGATAGCTTCAATTCACTTGGTAAAGAAATCTGTAGCAGTTAGGATCCATCTATGCTACCCACTGGAAGCATGGTGAATTTCTCCAATGAAATCTAGACCCCACTGCTGGAACGGTCCTGAAACAACTACAGGCTGTAAAGGTAGAGACTTGATTTGTTGTTTTCCTGCAAATCTTTGACATTGGATACAGGCTCTAACTCCTTTGTGGACATCAACGAACAAGGTAGGCCAGTAGTACCCAGCTCTGAGAATTTTGTGGGCTGTGGTCTTCCAGAAATGGTGCCCTCCACATAGGCCGTTATGAAATTCAACCATGATCCTGTCGACCTCTTATGGATTCATGCATTTTAAAAGTACCCCCAGGGGGTCTTTCCAATATAAAATTTGATCGATAAGGCAGTATCTGACTGCCTTGAGCTTCAGATCTCTTGCTTTATTTCTTTGCAGGCCGTCTGGAGGCCGCAGCTCTTGTAGAAAGTATATGACATCCTTATACCAAGGAAATTGAGCCAATGGGGGCTCCCTTTGAGGGTCTATGTCAGACAGTCGATCCTACTGAATACCTGAGCATTCGTTGATGAAATTTATCCCCAAAGCTTGGCAATTGGCTTCACCCAACAACTTGGCTAAACCTTGACCTTTAATTAATTTGGTAGGCTTTATTTCTAGGTCAAATTCCAAAATTTTGGTGATCCATTTACTCCTCCTCCCGTCTATGTCAGGCTGAATTAGAATGTCTTTAATAGTGGCTGAGGGGACATAAGCGATGACCTTTGACTGCAGGACATAAATTCTGAATGCCTTGAGAGCCTTTACCAAGGCATAGGCCTGCTTCTCCATAGCGTCATATCCGACTTTGGCATCCCTCAATGCTCGACTGAAATAGACGATAGGCTGCTCAAGTCCAACCTCGTTTGTTTGTAACAAAACAGCAGCCACCGTGTCAGGTGAGGCAAAGGAGAAAATAAAGAAATCCTTTGAGTAGTCGGGGCTAATAAGCACAGGGGCATCTGTTGGGCCTTCTTTATTCGCTCAAAGGAATGTCGTGATTCAGAAGTCCACCTCACTTCATTTCCTTTCCTTAACATGGCTGTTATAAGTTTTACCTCCTCAGCAAAGTTAGGCACAAACTGCCTCAAAAAATTAATCTTACCAAGGAAGGATTGGACCTCCTTCTTGGACCTCGGGACTGACAAGGCTTGTATTGCCTCAACTCTGCTAGGGTCAATCTTGACTCCTTCCGCTGATACTATGTGGCCTAGTAATTTTCCCTCCTGCATGGCGAACAAAGATTTCTTAGGGTTTAATGAAATGCCAAAACTCCTGCATTTCAGGAAAACTTTCCCGAGATGACAACAGTGTTCTTTATCCGACTTTGAAAACACTGTGATGTCATCCAGATAGACGACCACAAATTTATCCTTTTCCCTGACGAAAGCTATGTCCATGGCGCGCTGGAACGTTGCCCCTGCATTCATTAATCCAAACGACATCTTGGCATACATGAATGTGCCCCATGGAGTGGTGAATGTTGTCTTTTCCCTGTCCTCAGGCAGAACAAAGACTTGATTGTAGCCAGAGAAACCATCAATCATGGACATCCTGGAAGCTCCTGCTACCCTTTGCAGTATATGTTCCATCTTTGGTAAGGGGTAGTTATCCTTTCGTGAGCTCCTGTTCAGGTTTCTGAAGTCTACACAGAGCCAGATCTCTCCATTCTTTTTCCTTACTGGCACCAAGTTGGCTACCCACTCTGAATATCTTAAAGGCACAATGATCTGAGCTTGAAGCAACTTCTTCACTTCCCTCTCCATGATAGGCAGCAGCATAGGATTGATCTGTCTCAGCTTCTGCCTAAATGGCTTTGCCTCCTTTTTCAATGGGATTTTATGCTCGATGACAGAAATGTCATATGTTTTGAGGTCTTCGTAGGTCCAGGCAAACACATCAACAAATTCGCTCAAAAGTCCAATGTATTTGGAACTCTGCTCCTTTGTCAGACTTCTTGACAATTTGACAAACTTGGGCTCACTCTCGGCCCCAATGTTGCACTGAATAGTACCGATGTCATCCTCCGAGGTCTCTCCTTTTAATGACACATCATTTCTATCAAAAAGCCTTTCCAAAGGAACCAGTCCCCTTGGAATATGATTGCTGGGCAGTTGCACAATGTCACGCTCTGCAATCTTATTCAGAAAATTACCCCCATCAAGCTTTTCTTTAGAGACAGAGTCTCGGTCGATATGCATCTCTGAAAATTCTTTGACAGTCTCCAAGAACTTCTTGATCTCAAGATCATCCTCGAATACCTTCCAATGCTTGACGTTGTCAGGTATGGAGGGCCTGTATTTTACTTCCACATCATATCTGAATTTAGGCTGCAAGGGTACTTTGAAATTACTTGCTGATGTAGCCAAGGAATCTTCCATTGTGTTCTCCTCTCTTGGGATGAAAGAAATGTTAAATGCTGAGAAGACACTGTCAATTAGGTCCGATACCTCATTTCTGTAACTCCTGAGTCGAGGATGCTTAGCCTGATAGGCGTTTCTGATCTGTTGGACCACCAACTCTGCATCTCCGAACACTGCTACCTCCTGAATTCACATTTCCCTTGCATCTCTTAACCCCAGGACAAGAGCTTCATACTCTTCCACATTGTTGGTAGCTTCAAATTCTAATTTGTATGACAGAGATATGGTTTTCTGAGCAGGTGACACAAAAACCACCCCAGCTCCAACGCCTTCCCTGGAAGAGGCTCCATCAAAGAACATTTTCCAGACGGGGGTGATGGAGGGAGGAAATTTAAGGGAAATGGTGGGCTGCTTTCTGAGTTTAAGAGGAGGTTCGGGGGCATGGGTGAGTTGAAGGACACTGGAACCTAAATCAGTGTCCAAGGCAAAAATGGGATGGTTGGTAGGGTTGGCCTCATCACTGATTATATAGGCCAGTTGGGCTTCCCTGTATAGTCTTCTATGTTCTCCTCCAAACACTGGGATAGTAGCGTATGTGAGGTCCATCTGCAAAGTTCCCCCCAGTCTTTTTATCCAAGATCTCGATAACAACATACCGAACTTGGGGGGAACGTCAGCTACTACGATATCCATGACCACACTTTTCATGGGCAACTGGAACAAGGTCACGACTAGGTCTTTGATCACCCCGAGACATTTAACTCTCCTGGAGTCAAAGGAATAAAGGTCATGATAAGCTCGGGTGACTTCTAGTCCTAACTCTTCCATGACAGTTTTGGGCATGAGGTTGTGAGAAGCCCCCAAATCCATCAAGTAATTGTGCAATGCCTTGTCATGTATGTTCAAGGAAGTGTAGAAGGGAGGGGATGAGTCATTCCTATCTTCTACCATAGGACCTAGAATAACTGCAGGCTTTTCATCTTGTAAATTGATGGAGTCTGTGGGAAGGCATGAGACCTTAGACTGTAAAAGCTCCGAGAAGCGTTTCTTGAACCCTTCATGTTTAATCAATTCTGTCAGGGGCACAGGGATTCTGATTTTTTGAATTTCATGCTCGAAATTAAAAGAAGATGAGAGCTTTGGGATTTCTCTTATTTCGGGAGCATGACTCTAGATAATGGGAGAGAGGGGTTAGGTCTTCTTACCTCTGTGACTGTTTGCTGCTTCATTAGCAAGCTTCTCTACTCTAGTGGACCGCTCAGGAACGTCAGGCGCTATAGTCTTTTTCTTGGACCGCAGATCACACCTGCCTTGGCCGCCACTAGTCTTGTCCCCCTTACTCATTTCATTTAGCTGACTATCCATGAGAGACTCCTCTTATGCTGATTGGGTGAGATGAGGAAAAGGAGGAGTGTCCCCGAAGCAATGGATTTCAGGATCAAGCTCATCTGCTTCCCCTTCTTCTCCCTCGACCACAAAATTATTTTGAAAAGGGGCCTGAATCTTCTGGTCTTCTCTGTCTCTTTCCTTCTCCCTTTGCACGGTCGGGAAATTAATATTGTTTGGCCTCCTAAAACCTCCTCCCTTTTCAGCATTTTGGGGGCCCTTGTATGCTTGCCTCCCTTCCACTTTCATTCTCTCCATCTCTGCAGACAGAGACTTCACCATCCTGGTCAGTTCATCCACTTGAGGGTGGGGGATTGATGGGCCAGAAGTTGAGGCTTCTGACCTTCCCTTTCTTCTGTCTGCGTCGGCCTTGCTCYTYAGTCTATCAGCTGCTAATACATTGGATTCCACTTCTATGGCCGCGTCTTGCATTTGAGCTAAGGAGGTGGCTCTTCTTTCTCTCAATAACAGACAGAAATCGGGGTCAAACGCACCAGCATAAGAAATTTTGGCCGAGGCTTCTGAGGGTTTTATTTCAACGGGGATTTTATTATACATCTTATTAAATATTTTGGAGAAGTCAGAGACAGATTCTCCTTCCATTTTCTTCAAGGACCCGAACTCTGTCATGTAATACATGAAATCTTTCCTATCGCCCCACTGCCTCAGGAAAGCATTATCTAGGGCTTCGATCCCAACAATAGATCCGGGGGCCAATCCTCTAAACCATTTTCTCACCTCGCCATCCAGGCTCTGGACGAAGACTCTCATCCAAACATCTTCATTTTCAATATTCAGGTTGTCTGCATAACTGTAGAAAGCAACCAAATGCTCTTCCGCAATTATGTCTCCTTCCCCAGTAAACTTGGGCATGTACTTCAAGTAGTCTCCAGTAGGGAGTGGATTCATAGGATGGGGTAGGATTAAGGGAGCGTATCTGGCAGCGACTATGGCATCCATTCTATTCAGAGGGGGATTAGCACCAACCATAGGAATATTAGGTGGAGGAGAAATTGGAGGAGAAGGAGTTCGCGAGGGGGCTACCGGGAATGAGTCTCAGAGTGGAGTGGGAAACAAGAGGGGATTTAAAGAGAAGGCTAACGAGATCAAGTCAGCAGGTGCTCCTCTTTGTGCAGGAGTGAGGAAATCTTCTGTGGTCCTGGGTCTACGCCAAGGTACAACTTCGGAGGAGAAAGGAGCGACAAGGGTTTCTCCTTCCAATCCCAGATTAGGAGGGGAAAACTCAGCAGGAACACTCCCGAAATTCAGAAAACGGGAAACCTCTGAAGGAGGTCTATTAAGAAACCGAGGAGAAGAAAATGGAGTTCTTATAGAAGGAGATGGTGGATTACCTTGTTCGGCAGTGGAAGCTTCTTCCTCAGAGGCCTTTCCTTTCTTGAGAACCACCTCCAGATCAGTTTCAGGTGTAGCTAGAGACAGCTGTGGATGAGACCGCGTGTGTCTGCCTCTGAAAGCCACAATTAACACGACAGGTTCACCACAGTGGAGTCGTCACAATGGAGTCGCCAGGTGCACAGTAGCAATCTTCAAAGGCTCTGATACCCGATGCACCTTCAGAATCAGAGGCTCAGTGTCATTCAATCCTGGGGAAAATTTTCAATTTCGTCCCCAGCAATGACGCCAGAAATGTTAGCGTTAGAAGTCACTCCTGGATTGCTTGCAGGAGCAGAGCCCAACGCCCATCAGTTTTATGTCATGATTTGTTTAATGGGGTGATCAAATGGGTAAAGACTCCAGAAAATATAGTTTTAACTCAGGAAACTGGGCCTGGTATGTAAAAAACAAGAGAGGTCTTGATCCAACTTCTGTCAGTAAATGATTAAAGGGTGTAAGAAGGAAGACTTGTGAGAAGGGTGAGAAAGACTGCCTCGGGCAACAGGCCTTCGGAAGCTTGAGGACAAAAACTCGAAAGCCAAGATCCTCTTGGTCCAGAGCTTCAAGGAGCTGAGGGGTGACTCGACTGAATCCTTCAATTCCAAGTCGTTTCAGCGCTGAGAACATCACAAGAACCGATTAGAAATAATGTGACTATTACAGTGATCCAACCTACATCATCCTATAACAGCCATAACTCGACTGGATCCTCTAATTCCGAGTTGTTCTAACACAGTAAACAAAGAAATGGAAGGGAAGCTGACATCCATAAAGTAAGAAATCTCAAATGCCTTATACATTAACCAGAGTGACCAACGCTTCATCAAAACTTTACAATCGAGAGCTTAGCTCAACCATCGATCCTTTACAAAATACAAAGACTGAGTCTATATACTCAAGAAAATTCACCTCAGAGGCGTGTCTAGTCACCCAAAGCTTGGTGTCCCTTCATTCAAACTCGTACTGATATCTTTTTTCAAGCGCCACCTTAACTACGCATGGCTCCTGCAAGGAGGGTAGCTAAGCCATTAAGTGCTGGGCTAATGTGCGCAGACTTCTCTGTCTAGTCGAGGACTTTGGCATGGTTTCTTTGAGAAAATTGATACACAGGACCTCTTCGAGCAGACGGCTTGCCAGACCCTCCATTCCCCTTACTTAATGAATGAAAGGAGGTTTCAACCACCCGCTCTTGCCTTCATTTACTTCAATGCTAGAAACAGTATTGAGATCGGATCCGATGGCGCCTGGAGATCGCGATGATCTCCTCTGTAACTGAACTCGGCGCCTTTGGCCTTCTTTACGCAGCTCCTTTCTCTCCCCAAGTGACCATGGGTTGTGACCATGTGCTTATTCCCAATGCGCTTTCGGCATTCGTAAATGGGAAGGAGCCATTCTTGCAATTTGAAATCGCGATGAGCGAAACGCCGAGACGGCTCAATCTGGTGCCACGCGTCCCTCCAAGATCTGACGGTCCTGAACTCACCTGACGCTGCTATGGGCCCGGGTCCAGGACTCTCCTGACATCTTGTGCGTCGGAATATAACGAAGATGCTCTTTGTGCCTTGGAGTCGCGATGGGCGAAACACCGAGATAGCTCAGATTGCCGCCATGTGTCCCCTTTGGATGGACGGATGAAAAGGTTTCGTGATACCACGGGCCCTGCTTTCGGTGCTTTTGGCACTATCGGGGTTCGAGGTTTCGAGATGTAGAACGACATGAAACTCTCACCCCTCGAACTCCTGAATGCCAAAATACTGACATGACTAGATCTCGCGCCACGCGTCCTCTGCATGGATGGCTGCTATTCTCCCCTGCACACAATATGGGTGCGATCTATGGTATCAACTTCGGCACAAATTCCGATTCACGATTTCCCGCCAACCATTGATTTGCTTATATGGATGGATCCGGACCGTTGACACTATAATCCTGCCTGCTCGCTTGATTTTAAGTCCGAAAAGGACTTTTTCTGTGCGCTGCACTTGGGCGCTCCTTGTGCAACCTACAGACCTGGATGTCCTGATGCCGAGGACAAGTAATGTTGCTAACAGGACATACAAGGGTTTGTATTGTCTTATTTATGGGTGACTTTGTAGAGGGTGAGTTTCCCTTAGTCTGTGATGCAACATTTTTCCAAGCTCATTTATTGCCATTAATTAAGTAATTAAGGTCCAAACATCGGGTACTCCCAATAGTTAATTGATTAGCTTGGGGGGTAGTACCACAAAATCACTTGAAGGTGGAGGTACACAAAGTGCCATGAGGGTATAATCTAGCTTGTAACACACTTGTGTAGATCCCTCAACACGTGGGACATCTATAAATGTGAAATTATGCTTTTGCAGGTCTTATACTTTTAAAAGATAACGATTCATTGTTTCTCAAGGCCTCTTGGGAAAGCACATGGAAGGTTTTATGTTTGGATTTTATCTTTTGTCAGCTACTTTCCCCTCTGGGCCTTTAGCCCCTTCTTCCCATGAAATGAGGTATAATCCCTTCTTGGGTCAATACACCCGAAAATTCCAAAAGATAAGGAGACGAAAGGAAATAAGTACGAAAGGTGATAAGTATGATCGGGAATGGACGATGACTCTTCAAGGAACTCCCCAGTAGCACCTTATTCTCGAGGGTGACCAACTTACTAGGATAACATGACACCCATCACGGTTGAATATGGCGAAGAGTATAAATTCAAAGCAAATGTTTTGTAATCAAGAAATATCCTTTGCAACATGTTCAAATGCTACAAATATTTGACTGACACTTACCATGATACCCAGACTCATTACCTCGTGGAGCAAGACCCATTTCCTTCTAGGACCAGGTCGATGTGGTGGATGTTGTTGTTGCTCATGATGTGTAGAATGCATCATTGAAAAGGAAGGGTCCTTCGGGGATATGCTTTGTCCATCTGGCTCTCAACACTCCATGTCTACAATTTGTGGTCCTCGAGACATAATCTCCTTAGTTACCACTAGGTTGGGGGTAACATGCCATGACTCCTTAACAGTCAGGAACCATGTGGCGTACCACCTATCATCGGAAACAATACGATGAGGAATATCCATCCATGAGTGTGTTACCTGCATTTACATTGTCCTTCATGTCCCTTTTCCTTGATCAAATTTGGGTTCCATGACCACACCTTCGAGGCTTCTTCAAGGGTTGACATCCATAACAACTAATCTTTAAACAAGGATCAATTTTCAATTCATCACCCCCTACTATATAGCCCAAATAAAATAAATATGTTTTCCCAAATTCACATTTTGACATCTTTAGGCACAATTTCTCCTTTTTTAAAACATCTAAGACTTTCCTAACATGCTTTATATGATCTTCCCATCTTTTGCTTAAAATCAATATATTATCGAAGTAGACTATTTCAAAATCATCTATGAATGACCTAAATAAATCATTCATAAGGCACATGAAAGTAGCAGATTACATAGTGTTAGGTACTAGATCTATTATAATAGTAGAAAACAAAAATACTGTAGTGAATAACAACAAAACAACAACAAAAAACATAAATACTATAGAGAATAACAACGGAACAACATAATATATGGAACCACAACACCAAAATAATACCCTTTTTGATATGAAACAATGTTCACTTACCTCTTCAAGGGGGAAACCTCCAATAGAGTGGAGCTCTATTACAATAATTATCAAGACAAATCTTTCTCATGCCTCCTACTCTTATTTATACTAATTCTATCTTCTAAAGAACATTTTGGACGAAGATCTTTCTAGAAGCATAAGCTTCTATTAGGTGTTCTTACATTGACTTGTTCATATTTATTAAATAGGCATTATTAACTAATGTCGGCCTTTATTACATGGAAAATATATTATTATATCTATGTGAGGAGTTAGGGAGGTTAGGTCCCTAACATGCCCTCCCCTTTAAAAAGAGGCTTGTCCTCAAGGCTTAAGATGAGGAAATTTTTGAAAAATAGTAGACGGCTCCCAGGTGGCATCTTCTAGTGGAGTATTCTTCCATTGAACTAACACTTCCTGGATTGTGCGTTGACGAAGACAACACTCTCGCTAGTCCAATATGACTTGTGGTTGCAACCAAATAGAACCTTCTTCATCCAACTCTAGTAGACTAGTTTGAGCATGGCACTTAGTGGTAATCACTTTCTTCAGGAAGGAGACATGAAAAACAAGATGTAGCTTGGAGCTGCTGGGTAAAGATAACTAATAGGCCACAAGTCCCACACGTTTGAGAATAGTATAAGGACCATAAAATTGGGGGGTCAGTTTATGACACCACTAAGATTTGAGTGAAGTTTTCTTGTATGGTTGTAAACAGATAAATACTTGGTCCCTTCAACAAATTGACGTTCATAACAACCCTAATCTACTTGTTGCTTCATGCGGTTCTGAGCCATGACCAATTTTTCTTTGAGAGTACGGAGAATGGTTATGCATAAATTAAGATTGCAGTCAATATCCCAAACCTTGTAGACGCTTGACATATATGGCATAACTGATGGTGGCTTCTATTTGTAGATTGCTTTAAAGGGAGTCACGTGACTGGTCGTATGGTAAGAGATGTTGTACCACCATTCAACTAAGGGTAACCATTGAACCCATTGGTGTTTTCGCTCAGACACAAAACACCTTGAATATGTTTTTAGACACTTGTTGAGCACTTCTATTTGGCCATCCGACTAGGGATGATATGTTATACTAATATGCAATTCAGTTCCCTGGAGCCCGAATAATTCTTTCCAGCAATTGCTGGTAAAAGTTGGAACACGATCATAAACAATAGAATGAGGCATGCCATAGAGTTTGAAGATATTATTCATAAAAAATTGAGCCACTGTAGATGTTGTGAACGGGTGTTGAAGAGCACATAAATGAGCATATTTGGAGAGACGATCCACTACCACCATGATGACTGACTTATTTGCTAATTTGGGTAAGCCCACAATGAAATCCATAGAAATATTTGTCCAAATAGTGGGTGGAATCGAAAATGGTTGGAGTGTGCCAGGAGTTTTGACAGTCTCACCCTATTAAGTGGACATATATCACTTTCTGCCACAAAAGTGTGGACATCATGTTTCATACTATCCCAAAAGAAAGAGCATTTGACCCGTTCATAAGTTTTGGTAAAACTTGGATGCCCTATAATAGGAGAAGAATGAAACTCAAAGAGCACCATGGATTTAAGGGCTGATTGTTTGCCTAAATATAGGCAACCTTTATAGAAAAACTATTCATCATGCCAAGAGTACCCTGGAGAATCTTGGGGATCCTATTGCAGTTTTTAGATGAGGCTGGATATTTTGGGGTCTTGTAACCATTCCTGGCGAACAGCCTAAAGCTAGTTGACGAAAGTGAATGAGAGGGAAAAGAGGGACCCTTCTTCTTCATATTTCCTGGAAAGAGCATCAACCACCACATTTACTTTTCCCTTTCTGTAAATGATATCATAGTAATATCCAAATAGCTTGGTCACCCATTTTTGTTTCTCTGGGGATGAAATTAGTTGTTCCAGTAAGTACTTGAGGCTTTGACGTCTGTTTTAATTTGGAAGCGTTGTCCCCATAGATAAGGGTGCCATAGATCCACTGCATGAAAAATAGCCATCATTTCTTTTTTATAGATCGATTGGCCCAAATGTCGCTCTAACAATTGTTTATTGGTGAAAGCCAAAGGTCATCCATCTTGGATGAGGACTGCCCCAATTCCTTTCCCCGATGCATCACATTCTAGAACAAAGGTCTTGGTGAAATTAGGTAGGGCCCGTACAGGAGTAGTGTACATGGTTTCCTTCAAGGCTTGGAAGGATTGATGTGCTACTAAAGTTCGACTAAAGGCATCCTTTTTAAGGAGAGTGGTTAGGGGGACCACAATTTTTCCATAATTTTGAACAAACTTGTGATAATAGCCTCTTAAACCCAAGAAACCATGCATACTTTTAAGAGTTTTATGGCAAGGCCAATTCTGCATAGATTTAATTTTCTTAGGATCCACCCGTACACCATCCTTGCCAACAATATGACCCAGGTACTCAACTTCAGAGGCACCAAAAGCACATTCAGACTATTTGAGGAAAAGTTTGTGCTTGGAGAGGAGATGGAGAACTTGATGTACATGGGTGAGATGGGTTGGACATGTTTTATTATAGATGATAATATCATCAATGAAAACTAACACAAAGTGACAGAGGAAAGGACGAAAGACATGATTCATGAGACTTTGAAAAGTGGAGGGGGCATTACAGAGACCAAAGGGCACGACCAAGAACTCATAGTGGCCCTCATGAGTGTGAAATTCTATCTTGGGTATGTCTTCCTCTTTCATACGTATTTGGTGGTAGCCATAATAGAGGTCAAGTTTGGTAAAGTATTGAGCCCCACTAAGTACATCCAGAAGGTCATCTATGACAGGAATGGGGAATTTTTCCTTAATTGTAAGTTTGTTGAGGGCACAAAAATCAGGATACATGCGCCAAGTGGCTTTCGTTTTGAGAACCATGACAGCATGGGAAGAGTAGGGGCTGATACTAGGATGGATAACACCCGCTTCTAACAAGTCTTGGACAATTTTCTCAATTTCAATTTTTTGAGTAAAGGGATGATTAATAGGGTGAACATTGGGAGGAAGAATACCCAATATTAAAGGAATGGAATGATCATGGTCGTCGTGGGATGGCGTAAGGCTCTGGGGGATTTGGAAAACAACATGATGGTGGAAAAGGATAACTTGAAGGTCGGGGTGTACCAAGGGTGTCTCAACTGCTTGATTGGAATGGAGTTGGGAAATGATGCCAAAATGACCTTTTTTGAGTAACTTTTCCATGTGATGGGAACTAATGATCTTAAGAGATCCTGCTATAATGCCTTGGAAATTATAATGTTGGCCTTCTTGTTGGAATTGCATGGTTAACTCCTTAAAATACACGAGTATAGGTCCTAGGGTACGTAACCATTCCACACCAAGAACAATGTCACAACCACCCATGTCAATAGCAAACATGTGATATTTTAGGTTATACTGACTAATTTGTAGGCACAAATTTTCACAACGCCCTCCACATTTCATTGAACCACCATTGGCAATCATGATTTGAAAATTGTTGACAACACAAATATATAAAATGAATTCTTGGGCAAGGCGGTGATGAATGAAATTGTGAGTGTTGCCACTATCAACTAGGATGATGACTTTCCTGTGCTTAATGTAACCAATCACTTTGAGGGTTTAAGGACCTGAAAGACCAATGAGAGCATGTAGCAAAATAAGTGGTTCAACTTTGGGAGGATCAGAGGGGGGTGTAATATCATCGCTTGGGGGTAGCACTTCTTCAGGTGAAACCTCGACATCTTCATCAAAAACATCCTCGAAAATGGCCATAAAAAGTTTCTATTCTTTACACTTGTTCCCTTGAATGTATTTATCATCACAATTATAACAAAGACCCTTGAGGTTGCGTTCAACAATTTCTACCCATGTTAACTTTTGGACCTTAAGAGGAGTGATATGAGGGGCAAGGGTGTTGGGTTTAAGGTGGGGGACAAAAGTGGGTTTTCTGTTCTGGGCCAAGATAACCTGTTGTGTCTCCTTGACACGCTTGGTGGCTTCCAACCAAGTCTAAGGGTGAGCCATGATGACATGGGCACAAATTTCATCCTTGAGGCCACTGATAAAGCATTCCCTGAAGATATAATATGTCATACCTTCCATTCGGAAAGCTAAGTGCTCAAAGGCATCAATAAAATCTTCCACTGTTCCAGATTGTTTCAACTTGGTCAGAAGTCCTAAATGGTGGGTGTCTATATGAAAGCGTTCATACAACTATGCAACAAACCATGACCATGCAACATACCCTTGACGTGCATTGCGACGCCATTGCCACCATTTCCATCTTTGTGGATCCAAATAGAGAATTCCATAACGAAGTTTGGTTAACTCGTCAATGATACCATGCAGGGAAAAATAATGTTCCATTTGAGTAACTCAGGTTTGTGGATCCGATCAATCAAATTTGTTGACCTCTACTCTGGGGAGACGGGTGTCACGAGGTAGAGAGTTAGAATGGGAGTGTAGAAGATGGTTGGATTCAACACCTTAAGTATAGAGAGGTAGGTCAGAGGAGGAAGGACCTTGGAATTTGTTCATGAATTGGTTGAGAGCGGAATGGGCTTCAACAATTTGGCTACTGAGTTGGTCTTGGATGTGGTCTATTTTTGCTTGAATGGCCATAATGTCCTTAGTTACTTGGGCCTGAAGGGTAGTAAGGTCATTACTCATTTTCTGATTGGTTTCTTCTTGTTGGGTAGGAGCCATGAGGGGATGAGGGTGGGTCCATGGAGTAAAAACAAATTTAAAAATGAGAGGTATCACGACGATCAGGGAAAAAAGGGGAATTCAATGAGATAAGTCTCAAATAAGGGTCCGAGAAGGTAAAAAAAAGGTTAAAAATTATAGGTATCACAACGATCGGGGAGAAAAGGGGAATCCAATGAGATAAGTATAAAATAAGGGTGTGGGAAGGTAAAAAAAGGTTTAATAATGATAGGTATCAAAATGATCATGGAGAAAAGGGGAATCCAATACGATAGGTCTCAAATAATGGTATTGGGAGGCCCCATACTCATTTTTTTCGCTCCTTTTTTCCTTTTCCTTTTCCTTTTTTTTTTTTTTTAAGGTTTTTTGTTCACTCCTATAAGGTTATACTCTGAGATGAATAGTATTGCAGTATCGAAAATGCCCAAATTATGAACAAGAAAAGATGAAAAAAAAATGTATAGTAATTTTCACAACCTAAATGTAGGAGGCAAGGTTGTAGGGCAATAGATCTTATCCGTTCCTTTTCTGTTCTATTTCCTTCCCAAGGGTTAGGGTTTTCAGGGTTCCTACAGACAATGGTTTTCCTTGTGCTATTACTCTTTGATATACATGCGGGGTCGAACATTAGTACTTGGCCCATTATCTCAAGGCACTAACTAAGGAGGATAGACCGTACCCTTAACCATACTACCCGATTACCCAAGTACTAGAGAGTATTTTCCTGAGTTTTGTTCTCGGTGGCACTATAGTAGTCAAGCGATCTATCGATTGATCTATGGTTGGTTTTAGGATACCTAAGGGGGCTCCCAATATACCAGAGGTACTTGGAAGTGCAAGTCCGTATATAGTTGTTGTTTGATGCGATACCACTCGAAGGGGTACCAACAGGGGTTACAAGAGTGTCCAACAATGTGAGCTTAAGTATCTCTTGTATTTTTTGCAAGTATGCTTCCCCGACCGTGGATTTGTGCGCTGAACGACATATCACTGTAGTTTAAAGATGTTAGAACATGTCTCTACCCTGGAAAAAAATTTAACCCACAATTCCTGCCAAGGAAAGTGCTTTGATACTACTTGTTAGGTACCAGATCTATTATAATAGTAGAAAACAAAAATATTGCAGTGAATAACAATGAAACAACAACAAAAAACAAAAATGTTGTAGAGTATAGCAACAAAACAACATAATATATGGAACCACAACACCAAAGTAATACCTTTATTGATAGGAAACAATGTTCACTTGCCTCTTCGAAGGGGAAACCTCCAACAAAGTAGAGCTCTATTACAATAATTCTAAAGACAAAACTTTCTCATGCCTCCTACTTTGATTTATTCTAATTCTATCTTCTAAAGAACATTTTGGCCGAAGATATTTCTAGAAGCGGAAGCTTCTAATAGGTCTTCTTACATTGAATTGTTCATATTTATTAAATAAGCCTTATTAACTACTGTCGGCCTTTACTACATGGAAAATATATTATTATATATATGTGAGGAGTTAGGGAGGTTAGGTCCCTAAAACAAATCCCAAAGGGCATAACCAACCATTCAAATAAACCTTGTTTTCTTTTAAAAGCAGTTTCCCAAATATCATCTTCAAAAAACCTTACTTGATTATAACCACTTCTTAAGTCTAAGTTAGTGAAATAAGATGCATTTTTCAATTGATCCAAGAAATCATCATTATAAGGAAGAGGGTAATGGTTCTTCATCGCAATTTTATTAAATGCCGAGAAATCCACACACATTCTCCACGTACCGTCTTTCTTTGGTACCAACATAATGGGTGATCTGCATGGACAAGTACTTGGTTGGATGACTCCTTTGTCGAGCAACTGTTGAAATTGCTTCTTTATTTCTTCATTCTCAAGCACCGATAACCTATACATGCCAATGTTAAGAAGAGGTGCATCTTGTTGCAGCTAAATCTCATGTTATATATCTCTCCTTGAAGGTAATCCTTGTGGTTCTTGAAACACTTCATCGTAGTTAGAAATTGTAATGTCTCTTTCCACCGATTTTTTTCTTTTTTAAATATTTCCATTACCAAAAATATATTCGTCCAATTATAGATGACACTTTTTAATATAAATTTGCTTAAATTTTCTTCACACTCGATTATTTAATGTTCTTAAATAATTGTCATGGCATTACCATGACAAGATACTTATTCAATGCACTTGATTCCACATGCATATTCTACCATCATCCCAGTCGTCAACACTAAATAGAACTTCTTCTCTTGGCAGGTATTACAAATTACTTTATTAACTTTCTCTCTTATGTTCATGTTCATGAAGTGTTATGATCATGCTTACCCAAACCCACATAAGAGGTCGTGGCCTCGTAGGGACGACCTATAATCCTATAGGTTTGGAGAAAACTCATATTGTTTACAAGTATGCTTTTCTTTTATCATTATTTAAATTTTCTATTGTATAGTGGTTCTTAAGGACTATAAACCGTTTACAAAGACCTGATGGTCAAGTATTGGTTAGTGAATCAATTATTTAAACCATCCCATACGTAATCCTTGTATCAACGTTGGAGACGGTTTTAACACACTCTTCTAAGTTCATGAATTTATTATTGAATGAGTTTATTGTTATGACCACATCGTGGATGTATTAGTGGATCAAATCCACATACCCACTTTTGATAACGTTAATACTCCCATGGCTCTCGGCCTTAGGTTCTCCGACGAGTATTATAATAAATTTTATTTTGCATATATTTGTCACCTGGTAAGGTATGTACACACATCACATGATGTGTTAAATGTGTTAATCTAAACACATAGTTGATTACTGGCTAACCAATGATTAGACTGAGTTTACATAAAAGCAAGGTCAATGGAATTCCGCGGGGAAAGATCCGTGCGGGCCACGTCTTGGCGCCATTAAGTTTTTTGTCAGTCTTACTCCTGACAGTAACCCATGACTTATTTGTGGCATGGTAAACTGAGACCATCACATGTTTAGTGTATCGATTCATTTGGATGGTGAGCGTTAGAGCCATATGCTCAACTCTCCCTGGTCGTAGGATTTGGGTGTTTTTCCTTTGCATTCGCAGGGTAAGCTCAATCCCGAGCTAGAGAGAATGCCAAAGAATAGTAGGTGATAGTTTACTCCACTGATATCGATGGCTGGCTAGTTTAAAACTTATATTTGACTTCCTGTTACTTGTATTTATCAAACTTGAAATTGTTTTGTTGTTATGGTTTGTCCACAGGGATTCGCTAGGTTTGGAGCGAACGACTTGCCAATCCTTACAGCATGCTCGTTGTTGATTTGTGCGCTAAGGTAGAGAGCAATTCTATTTAAATTATGCGACCTTAGTTTTTTATTCTTAGAACTTACATATTACTCAAAACATTTGTGTTCCTTTTAGGTTGTGAATCTTCTTGATAAAAACTATGTTGGGAGCATCAGTTTGGTGGTGGCGCTGAGTTAGATTCTCTTCACCGAATTGTTGAAGTTAGGTAGCAGAGTATTCTTCCCTTCAGAGATATACGAACTCAACATTTGACCCTATGAAATTGCTAAGATATAGATTTTAGTTTTGATTTGTCAATGGTTGATTAGTTAGTCTTATGAACCGAGTTTAAATCCAACATATGAAGTATGTTATTTGAGCTACTAACTCATGCGTAATTATTTTATTTTGCTCTAATATAAATTTTACCTTTTGGTTTCTTCGACGGTTCAATGTTTTTGTGAGGATTAATACTTGATCCACAGATTCCCGCACACTTAGTTCTTCTCTGTTTAATTGTTCTATGTTATAGAGTTTTGTAGAATAATATTTTTCTATTATTAAAGGATTTACAATACCTCTTTGTATTACTTTAAACCAATATGTCATGGTCGATGACTTCACATGAGTTTTTCTTTTCCTAAATGTTTACCATATTCTTTATTGAAATTATTTTCTGGTTATAGATCCTGCATGCGTCATTTTTGTTCTTTTTACTTGTAGTAATATAAACTGTCTATTATGCATTCATAAATTTTCTAGAGCGAACTATTTTAAGTCACTTCAATAACATCCAATATCCAGAGATGGGTATCTCATATAAATGAAACTACAACGTCTTTGATGTGTGCAAATTGGGTTCTTTCTGTTTTCAACCAAGAACGTTTTATTTTTCTGGACAAATAAACTTATTTGAAAATAAAAGGTAACTAGATGTATTTCTTTTCTTTCTAGTTGCATTGTATAAATAGTAAAATTTCTACTGAGGACAATGTTTAGGAAAAGGTATGAAGAACCTTACTCAAGCATTTTCAGATTTTGCTAGGCTAAGGCAAGATAGTTGGGAATGTTACCCAGAATTTATAGCCTTTAATTCAAACAATATCTTAATCCATAGGTAATATATATTAGGGACTAAGGCTAATTTTATATGTTATATGTAACTGTAAAAAATAAGAAGCATAGATATACATAAGTGTGTACATGGATAAAAAATAAGAATAAAAGTAAAATTTGAACAATATCATTAAGATACACATGTGAGACTGAAATCAGAAATCTAATTTTTATATTAACTTCATTTTGAGATACAAAGCATAACTCTCTTTACAAACCCAAAGTCAAATTTAGAAGTCTTTGATGACACCATACAAAAAGACTCTGACAACAAAAGAAAAATGAAGCTAAAGATATGGATCAACTTGCCATAAAAATGTTGTCACTTGACTCTGCAAAATATTATTTATTAGTCATGAAATCTAATCCATAAACAAACAAGAATACATAGACTACCAAAGATAAATCACACACCTTTAGAAACAAGCTGCTGAAAGATATGATTCAATATTGAATCCTACTGCATTTAATAAGACCATGATGTCATCAAGATGGTTTAGATTTCTAGTAAACTCAGAATGAATGAAGAAAATAATTATCTCAGAAGTATAGAGCAGACCTTATATCAGAAGTTCCCCTTCTGTTCTCTCCCCTTGTCTCTTCTTTTGATTGAGCTTTTATTCCTTCTCAATAAGTTATGGTAGTTCAACTACGTTTCTTTTGTTAAGCTTAATTAGCTTAATTAATTTGTTGAGATAAATAAACAATAATATATAAATAAGGGTCTATTTAAATAATAACTAAATATGTGGGACCCCTTGTCATTCCAATTTTCATTTTTTTAATAATCATCAACACATGAAGTATAATACCCCAAATATTTAATTCACACATCCGCCTTATAACTCCCATCCTCATATCATTTTGCCCTGATGGAAGCAGAAGGATGAGAGACCTGGGAGTCAGATGAGGGTTTACGACAATGCCAAAGGCATTTTGAGAAGATATTGGTTTATGTCGTGCTGGAAGTGAACAAGGACCACGCAACAAACACAGTTTTCAGAATAAGGTCAGTGCAGTTTGGGCCCATTATCGAAGCATGGAGTCGCTACAGGACAAGGGCACCTCCTTTTTTTTAGATGCCGTGGGGCACACCTCACCTTCTCTGGCATTATCTTCAGGAGGCGTTCTAGCTAGTATCTGGCAGGTGACAGGTGGGTCAGGTGAATTAATTGAATCTGGGCACACAAGGCTGGGGGACAACAATAGTTTTTTTCCATGAAGCGAGGTGGTAGGAGGTTCAAGGTGTTCGGTGGCAGACTGGTTAGGTCCGATTTCCTCTTTGGAACAGAAGCTGCCACCTTCAGATGGTCCAGTATAATCTGAAGGATGGGGTGGGAAACTACCCTTTTACACCGAGCCACCAGGAGGCTTCGAAGGGAGTTTAGGGTTTGTCGTGGGGGAGCTATCGTCTGGGTATAGCGCACCTTTTTCAGACCTACTTGAGACCCAGTATATTGAGCGACAGATCGAGGTTTCAAAGGGTTTCACCGCCATACAAGGTTTTTCACCTTCAGACTTCATGGTGGAAGTCGAACAGGTTGGGGATACAGAACACGGGATTGCAGGATGTGTAGTCAACTCTTCTTTTCCTACTAATATTTCCATTGAAACCAAGAAGAGCATCCCTACCAGTAATTCACAAAAGGGGGGAAAATCGAACAAAGCCCATAATAGCTCGGAAGGATGGCAGTCTAAAGTTGTCAGGTGTGCTAGGGAAAGAATTGGTGTTGAGCGGCTTGTCTTTGGTGAGGATGTTGCCATGAACAGGGTCTTGGACTTTACAGAAAGAGAAATGGTGGGAAGGGCCAGGGGAAAAAAACTGGGTATGTCTTTTCTCAAAAATTGGGTTACCAATTTTTGGCTACCAAAGATCTCCAAGATGCCCCACATCAGGCTACTCACTAGAGGGTGGTTTGCCTTTGTCTTATCCTCCTCAGATGATATGGATTGGGTACTAAAGAAGGTATGGAGCTTTGTAGACACCCCTACACTACTCAAATGTTGGACGCCCACTTTTGATGCGAAGCAAGAACGGGCTGACGAGGAACCCATTTGGGTAAGACTCCCGGGCCTCTCGATGCAATACTGGAATATACACTGACTCGCGACAATTGGAAACCTATTGGGCAGATACCTCGAAGCGGATATGTCTTTTGAAGTCACATGATACATGACAATGGTTCGCATCCTGGTCCAGATTAATCTGTGGAAGGGTTTATATCAGGATATTACCATTGAATCGACTGCCGAGACCTTTATATCCTGGCAAAGACTAGATGGCAATAGGAAAAATCTCATCCTCCTCTCCTTCGAGAAAGAAATGGGAACAACAAATGGGTGCAGGGGAATCCAAAGGAAAGGAGCAACAACCTACTGGAGTTGTATGCACGACGAGACAGGGCTCGGGTAGCCGGTGCAACCAGGGACTCGGGCAGGATGTGCCTTCGACAACTGGACCATTTTCTTTGCCTTTTTTGGAACACCTACTACGTCGAGATCAAGAAATTACAGGTATGTCAACTTTGGAAGTATCTTCTTTTTTTTCTTTGGAGTCTTTTGATTTGGTTGAAATTTTTGTTTTTCCTTCACTTACTTCGAGAGGGAAGTCTCTTTCCTTAGTCAGCCTAGCCTCTCTCCACTGTCCCTTCTCCCTCTCCTCATTGGGTTTTTCACCCTTGTTGGTCACACCATTCACAAACTCGTGGGGGCTGGGAGCTTCATCGTTGATTGGGAACATGAACTCTACCAGATTGCCTCCCACACCAGCTAGCGACGGCCCTCCCATTACTTCAGGAACCCTCTCCCAAGCCTCTTCTGAAACTTCGTGTCTTACCACCCTCCCTCCTACTTTAGCCACTATCTCGGCCTCAACAGACCCTCTTCAGAAGACAACAAAGTTCGTTACCACCTTAGGAATAGATCGGTGGTCAAGGAGGACCTCCTGGAGAGTGGCTCTCTCTTGACGAATGGTCGGGGGCTGGGGTCACTACCTTGGTCACACTCGGTGGGTAAAGGTAGGGGCCACAAATAACATTTATATCTGACACAAGATCGGGCTAGAATTGACTTGGCATCAGGGTAGACAATCCTCAATCGAATAGGCACTTAGAGCAAAGCTTCCCCAGGAAGGAGTTACCTCATGAAAATCCTCTCTTTCAATTGTCGGGGGTTGGCGAACCCCACTAAAAAATTGTCCTTACGAAGATTGGTTGATCAATGCTCACTAGACGTCATTATTCTACAAGAAACTCTAGGGGAAAGTGCAACAGTGGTTAAGACCTTGGAAACTTTACTCCCGGGATGGATGTTTGCAACAATAGATGCTAGAGGCCACTCGGGGGGTTTGGCCACTGGATGGAAGAAAAGAAACTGCAAACTGGAAACTGTCTGGAGTTTTACCTCGGGGATCGGACTTACTATTTTCTCCACACACATGGGACGCAATTTAACTGTTATAAACATCTATGGTCCTCACCAGGATCGACAAATTTATTGGAACTCATTAGCTGAGTGCGAATGGTTTAAGCATAAATATTTTATACTTGGTGGAGACCTCAACTTCTCATTAGGTGCCTCAGAGGTTTGGGGACCTAGAGCTGTGTTGGACCCATTAAACAATTTCTTTCTAAATTTCCTGGACCAAGGGGGACTGGTGGACGTGGAACCCCAAAAACTCTCTCTTACCTAGCGTAACAAACGGGTTGGGTCGGATTGGGTGGCTAAACGACTGGACAGATTCTTAATGACATATGATCTTCTAGATTCTTCTGCTCTAGTATGACAATGGGTAAATTATGGGGGAGAATCAGATCATCTTCTGATTCTGTTTGAATTCAGGACCATTTCTAGAAGGGTGGCAAGCCCCTTCAAATTCTTCGAGGGTTGTCTCACGGATCCAACCTTTATTTATCTAGTAAGGGAGTTATGGGTGAAACTACCAGAACAATCCCAGACCCCAGTGATAGTACATTTTGTTGAGAATCTCAACAACTCAAACAAGCAACTAAAATTTGGGCCAAAGTGAAGCAACTAAAAGATGATCAACAACTGAGAGATATTGACTTGGAACTAACAGTACTACAAGATGGGACTGGTCGGGGGTTCTTTAGCCAGGAAGCAAAAGACCACCTGTATGGTTTGGAAAAAAGAGGTAGGGCCATCCTGGAAGAAAGAGAGGCACAATAGAGGCTAAAGAGTCGGGCATTGTGGCTTGCTTGCGGAGATGAAAACACAAAATTTGTTCAGGCCTTTGCCAAAGGTCGGAAGATGGCCAACACCATTTGGAGCCTACAGAATCAAAGGGGAGAGGAAGTAACAATGTTCAATGAATTAGCCGATTTGGGTACCAATCATTTTAAGGAAATTTTTAAAGCTCAGGAGGAGACATCCATTGTGGAAATTATTAAGGTGGCCCAGCTCTTCCCCATATTTGTAGAAGAGGATGAAGCTGGATCCTTAACGACCCCAGTTACTGAAAAAGAGCTGTTAGAAGTCTTACACACTTTCCAAAAAGGGAATAGTCCTGGCCCAGATGATTGGCCGATTGAATTCTACTTGGGGTGCTTTGACATTCTTGGATCTAATCTCCCGAGGGTGATTGAAGAATTGAGGGTGAGAGGTCATATACACAACCTAATCAATGCTACTTTCATAGAACTGATCCCTAAGACAGACAACCCGTCCTCCGTTGAAGACTTTTGACCAATCTCCCTTTGTAATTGTCTATATAAGATAATCTCAAAGGTTATCGGTAGAAGGCTAAAGGTAATTCTCTCTAAACACATCTCTAGAGAACAATTTGGCTTTGTTGAAGGCAGGAAGATACATGATGCTATCGGAGTGGCACAAGAAGGTCTTCACAGCATAAAACTAAAGAAGCTAAAAGTAGTCGTGATTAAAATAGATATATCCAAAGCCTTTGATAGGGTAAACTGGTTATACATCATAATGCTTATGATTCATCTGGGCTTCGGACTGGTCTTCGTCAACTGGATAATGGCTTTCTTGAACACGGTCTCCTTCTCCATTCTACTCAATGGTTCTGCCACAAATTTTTTTCAAGCGGAAAGAGGAATACAACAAGGATGCCCCCTATCTCCTCTACTCTTCCTCCTTGTAGCCGAAAGCCTTAGCCGCTACTTGGCAAAGGCAAAGGTGGGTGGGAATTTCTCTGGTATTGAAATCTCAAATGGGATGGCCATTACCCACTTACTCTTTTTGGATGATATACCAATCTTTTGTGATGGATCGAAGAGGGATGCAAACTTATTATTGGAGGGTCTCACACTTTTCAAAATAGCAATGGGTATGAAAATTAACGCACAAAAATCCAATATACTCTTCTCTCGGATTGAGGATGAGGACATACAACACTATTTAGATCTTCTCCCCTTCCAAACACAGAATCTGGAAGAAGGCCTCAAATACGTTGGCTTCCACTTAAAACCAAATGATTATAGAAACAATGATAGAACGTGGCTTTTGGAAAAGCTAGAAAAAAGACTACAAGTTTGAAGCAATAAATGGTCATCAAGGGTAGGAAGGTTAGTTTTAATAAAGTTGGTGCTGGAAGCAGTCCAGTATATTGGATGTCCCTCTCGTGGATCCCAAAATGAATTCTGGAAAAAGAAAGAAGAATGTCTTTCTCTTATCTTCGAAGGGGGAAATCAGAAAACTGAGTGATGCCCTGGGTTTGCTAAGAGAAAATTGCAAAACCAAAGGCCTTGGGCGGATGGGGACTAAAAAACATTTTTCTATTCTCAAAAGCTATGGTGGAAAAATTAGTTTGGCGACTAATTTTGACAACAAGTCTATGAACCAAAGTGAGCCTTCAAAAGTATGTGGCCCCACTCTCTTTACTAGAATGGATTAGGAGCCCTGGCACCAGAACATCAGGGATCTCAGTTATGTGGAAGGCGGTACAATGGGCCTTTGATGTGGTTGGTATCTCCTTAGCCTGGAAGGTAGGGTCTGGTAACTCACTCGGAATCGGGCGAGACCCTTGGGCAGGATGTTTGAGAGGACACATCCTCCCAGATGAACTTTGCTCAACCTTAGATCGGGGGTTTTTTTTCTACCTTGCCCAAGTTGCCGATCCCCTCCACACAATAATGTGGCAACAAGGATGGAAAAAGGGGAGATCCTTGGGACTCAATGAGCCTCAAGCTATTCTTTGGGACCGTTATATCCTTTCCCTTATGAGGGCAAACATTTGCTTAACTGAAGGTGAGGATGAACTCATTTGGGATGGCAATCCGGGAGGCACTTATACTCCAAAGTAGGTTACGTTCAACTAAGAATTGTACCGTTACAATAAGAAGAGAAATGGTGGTGGAGGAAACTGTGGAAGCTGAAAAGTCCAGCCAAAGGAAAACTCTTTGTTTGGTCTATACTAGAAAACAAAATCCCCACCTGGGATATTCTACAGAAGAAACAATTCCATGGGCCAAGCTGGTGTTCACTCTACAGAATGCAGGAAGAAACGATATATCACTTATTTATGCGCTACCCCTTCACCTCATCAGTCTAGATTGAAGCCTCCAATTAAAACCCTCACATAGGCTGATGGCAAGGAGGCTCCTTCGAAGAAGCGTTAAAAGACTGGCTTAAGCCAACAACTCCAAAACACTTAAAAGCCTTGCCTATCCTAGCTGCTTGGGGAATTTGGATAGCCAGAAACAACACATTATTTCGGGACGACCCACAATCACCTCTGTGGGCGGTCACAAACTCCTTAAGAATAATCGTTCATCTCAATCAAGGAAAGAGTTTGAGACGGGGCTCGAGCCGAGCTCCCCTAGAGGAACAGATTGAAAAAGGTAGGCCATGGGCCTATTTTGATGGCGCAACCTCGGGGGATCATTTACACTGCGGGGGAGGATGCTTATTTCTAACAAAACAACACTATTTTCACCTCAGAGTTGGGTTGGGGCCCGATACAAACAACTATGCTGAAATCCAGGACTTAAAACTACTACTCCTTTTTGCAGAAGAAAAGGGTGTTACCATTCTACAAGTCTTTGGGGACTCCTTTATCATCATGAATTAAGAAAACCAAGCACAAATATGTCATATGACTAGACTCAGACCTTACCTGGTAGAAGTTTTGAGGATCATTTCCACTTTTGACACTATCTCTCTCTCTCTCTCTCTCTCTCTCTCTCATATTTACAGGGAAAGGAAGACCATGGCTGACCAACTATCCAAAGAATCCACACAGATAGATTTTGGAAGCTAGCACATCACAAAACATACGACATAAGGCAGTTTTGACTTTCACAGGCCCTTTCAGGAAGAACAAATATAAAGAATTGCAGCTGATATCACTTTTTTGGGAACTCAAATCAGGAACACAAAGTGTATATTTGACAAATAGTTTTTGATACTTTTGGTACCTATGTATAACTGGAAAGTCTATGGGTGGTTGTCCACTCACCACTTGATATAAGATTGACATATTTTGTAATGAAGAACACACATAAATGTAAGAGATACTACACAAACAATATATATTTTTGGCTATCTTCAATAGCAAATATATATCTGCGAATGTAATTTTATACCCTTTAATAAAATTACAAATTTTTTCCATGGAAAAAAAAAACTCCCATCCTCATATTAATAGTCAAATATTTTAATATAAAAAAATAGAACATGACTATATCCAAAAATAACATTATATCCATGTTGTCCAAAACTCTGTCTAAATATGTATTTGTTGTCCAAAATAATGTCATATCAAATAAAAATATTGTCCTCAAAAGAAAATAACATTAACAAGATTAAAAACCATATTTGTTGTGAGAGGCATTTTGCCTCTTTTCATTGATGCTTTCTCTTGATCCCTTTTCCGATTTATTCTATGCAACAACCTTCAATTGATTGGTAGCTCATGGGTGGATTGCACTGATGACAGGGGAACAATTATCTTTGAGGTGGAGATGAGAGGATAGTGATTTAGAGGAGTCTTTAGAAGACTTGGAGGGATGACAAATTTTAATATTTTGCTTGCATGAGAGGACTGTACTGGTGAGGCAACACAATGAGAATCAAAATTTGGGTTGAATGGTGGGGGAGGAGGGGGTAATGGAAACGACACCGTAGGCCAACCATGGTGATGAGCCACATGTTGATGAACAATTTCTTTCCAGCCATCATTGGAAGGTGGTTATGGCTGCATAGACACAGGAGGGGGGACATGGATACCATAGAAATTTTGACATGGTTGGAAATGAGACCTGTCAGGTATAGATTGCAGAATTCCTCGACCAACTAGATTAAAAAACCCAGATTGGAAAATTTGATTTAGTTCTTGCGGATCAATGTCAAAATTATCAAAAATCTTGGCCTTCTATGGCCTCTTTGCCAATTATGCCCTCTGCCTCTATTTGCACCTCTGCCATTGTTGCCTCTGCTAAAGAAACTCATCCTGAAGCAATATTCCAATCATGTTATGAAAAACTCTTAACAATCCATGCATCAATACTCTACCTAAATAAAATCAAAAGGTTGGCTCTATCATTCAAAACAAAATCACATGTAATCCATCCATCCTGTAAGTGTTTCATGGAAACCTGCACAAGAGACCTAGCTAAAGCATACACAAACAAAGCTTATCAAGAAAAGGAAGAGAGATACAATATGAAGAATGAGAATCAATGTATATTATGATCTATTCAATGAGTGAGTGATGTTCACTCATATAGGCAATGACATCCTATAATTAAAAAAAGCGAAGAAGCAACGAGCTGCAATGTGCTTTTCTTAGGAATTCATGCATACTAGTGATGGTCTACAATTAGAAAGTCTAAAATAGAACTAGTCAGTTAACTCCCACTAAACTAGTGTGTTGAAAATAGAAATCCGAAAATAGAAATTTCTCCAACACCCCCCTGAACATCACTATGAAGTAAAAAATGAGTCTCGACTACTAGGCCATATTAGGTACTCATGTACAATGCAACTAATGAACACTGAATAAAAATGAAGAAAGGGGGAAAACCATGTGGGAACAAACCCCCCCCCTCAAAAGACAATGCATCAAAAGAGGAAAAGAAAGCTGCTAGGAAACTGTGTTCTTCACTACAAGACGATCCCACAAAGTCTAAAATTTCTGCTCACTGAAAGTCTTCGTGAAGATGTAGAAATCTTTATGGATTTGATGAATTCCTTTAGCAACCTGTCTAGCCTTGTACCTCTTGATCCTGTGGACCCATTTGCACTTGAAAAATATTCCTTTCTAGTGGAAGTGGAACCAGATGCCAAGTCTGATTCTTTAGGAGTGAGTCATACTCCTTTTGCATGGCTGCTTGCCATAATGGATTTCCCACAACATCACTATAGAGTTGTGGATCAGAAGATTGAACCATATAGCAATGCATGGGTATCATAGTTTCTGAAGCTAAAAGTACATGAGAAGGCTCCTCATGTTGAGATCGAGTCCTCCTCAAATCTAATTGATTCCGTGCAAGGATACCTGCTGCCTGAAGTGTGAACTATGCCTTCTTGGGCATCTGCTGAAGCTTCAATGCTAGCTTCTTATCTGGCTGTACTACCTACTTATTTCCATGTACATAATCTGAGTCTATGGAATCATCTTTGATGTCTGAAACTGATGGAAGCACAAGAGTATATGCATGTTGCACTGGAGGTGCATGCAAAGTACTCTCCTTATGTGTAAGTATAAAAGATGAGTCATCATCAGAAAACTTAGTGAATTTATACAACCTTGACTTGTGATCCACCTCACCAATTGCAATGATGGAATTGTCATGCATGTCAATCACTGAAACTGAATTTAATGTAAATTCAACCTTTTTACCTTTCTTAGTGATTTGATAAACTGAGAGCAGATTCATAGAAAGCTTTGGAACATGTAAAACATTCTCAAAACTGCCATTGTGGAGTTCCACTCTCCATTCTTCTGCTACTGCTACTGGAGTGTCATCCCCCGTGAGAATAAGGGGTCTTGAGCATGGACTCAAAGAAGATAAAACTCCCTCTTTTGTTGCCTTATGATGGGATGCACCATAATCTATAATCCATGAATCAGATGAGGAATTAATTGCAACAAGAGCATGATGATTACCTTTCTTAGGAGCATGATCTTCTTCCTTCCGCTTCTTGATTCCCTTTGGAATGAAGTTTCCAAGGTTGTTATGTTGAAGTGCATGTGCCATAAGATTGATCTATTTCTTCATGCATGTGTATTATTCATGATTTGGTTTATTGCCTTAAGTGCACTGCTTTCCCTTCTTCTTCTTCTTCTTGGAATATGAAGAGTCTTTAGAACTTGAAGAATCATTAAAGGGTTTGGAATATCCCTCCTTTTCGTTTTGTTTCTCTTTCCCGTTCTGTTTGGATGATCCTTTTCCATCATGCATGGTGAGTGCATGTGCTTTGGGATCTTTTATGAGGCCCATCTGTATGAGTTTTGTCTACTCTTGTGTGAGAGACTCAATTAACTGAGCCATCGTAGGAATTTTCCAATTTGTTCCAAAAAGACATATGCCAGAATGGAAATTGGAGACATATACATCGTATTCTTGTCCTAGCTTGGCTAAGATTGTTAGAATAAGTTTTTTTCTCTTGTGTAGACTTGTCAATACCACATTCACCCAAGCTCAATATCAAAGATTTAAATTTAGTAAAGAAATCTTGTATATTATCAAAACTTTTAGGGTCTAAGGTATTGAACTCTACCTCAAGCATATGACCTCGCATCTCATCCTGCTTTCCAAAGAGTCCTTCCAAGGTGGTCCATATCTCGTTTGGAGTATTGCATGCAACAACATGAAACCATAAATCAATGGATATTAACTCAAGAATTATTCTGGTGGCCTCATCTTTATGGTTCGCCCATCTGGTCTTCTCAAGCGCTGATGTAGGTTTTGTTTCTGTCGCCATCGTCAAATTGTACAGTCCTTTTCTTTTGAGTTGGAATGCGGCCTTCAAATTCCATTCAAAATAGTTGTACGGTGTGATTATTATAGGTAGACTTGATTGAATAATTTGCATTGTCTCCATCCCTGCTATTGATTATGAAAAGATCCTGAAAACCCAGATCGTGGATTCGAAGATATGCCTGACGGTTCTATGACAACTATAAATATGATAAAAACAACTATATCTCCTAAAATACTATGTGGGTTTTGGATATTTTTGGTGAGCATGAGCATCCCTATGTTATACGTCTCTCGTCAAAATATCAGCCCGACCCAGATCATGGATTTCGAGATATGGTTGTTTTACTGCAGAAAACCAATTTTCTAGAGTGTCTCACCCTGGAAATGGGCAGACTGAATCGTCACACCCTAGTGAAGGATATAGTGAGACTATGTCACACTCTAGCAATGGATAGAGTGCATCGATTTAGGAAAAGTAAACATCTCACTCTGGTGAAGAATACAGTGCGACAATGTCGCACCTTGGATGTGTAGAAACTATGTCGATTCCTGATTTTTTTTTTCATAAGTTTGAGTGCGACCGTCACACCCTAGCAATAGATAGACTATGTAGATTGACCATCGCACCTTAGCAATGGATAGACTGTGTTGATTCCAATTGTCGCACCTTTCGATAGGGATAGGTTGTGACTCTGGCGGAAACTAGGTTTAATCAATAATTAAATCCTCTTTCGCTCTTCTCTAGCTTGTTTAGGTTACTCCAAGTAGCTCGGCTCTGATACCATGTTAGTGTTTCATGGAAACCTGCACAGGGGACCTAGATAAAGCATACACAAACAAATCTTATCAAGAAAAGGAAGAGAGATACAATATGAAGAATGAGAATCAATGTATATTATGATCTGTTCAATGAGTGAGTGATGTTCACTCATATAGGCAATGACATCCTATAATTAAGAAAAGCGAAGAAGCAGTGAGATGCAGTGAGCTTTTCTTAGGAATGCATGCATAATATTGATGGTCTAAAATTGAAAGTCTAAAATGGAACTAGTTAGTTAACTCCCATTGAACTAGTGTGCTGAAAATAGAAATTTCTCCAACACATCCATCATACTTTTAAATTTAATAATCAATTGCCATTTGAACAGGGAGTTATAGGGATATTGGGAAGATGGGGGGATTGGACGGGAACCAACCAACGAATATTGTTCAAGCAAATGCAGAGGTAACTTCCTTACAAAAACAATGTCTCCATATCCAAACTTCCAACACCAGTCATCATCTAGTCCGTTTCCTTTCCTTTTAAACCTTTCTCTCTCTCTTTTTTTTTGAAATGAAATTCATAATAACAGAACAAGGAATAAATTAAATGTATTTGGGAAGGAGGTGGGAATATAATGAGTGGAAAGTGAGATAATGAACGAGAATGAGACGATTACTGTTCTATTACATAAAATAACATTTATTGACTTTAAAATCGACATTGACATCATTTGCCAAAAACCTTTCTTTGTTAACAATTCAAATCCAAGACACACCAATTTTTATAGTGCTCAATATAAAACCCAAGGAAAATTTCAGTACTGTCAAACTTTACAATTTTCATTTCCTTTTTTCTTTTTCCATAGATATCCATTTAAACTCAGCAGAATGTTTTATAGGAGACAGTTTACAAAGTCAATTGAAAACAATTATAACCATATTGCCTCAAGCCAGCATGGGAGGCTGAGAAAACAACCATAAAGCCATCGACCGTTCATTATATAAAACTTATATCACAAACCCAATAATTGTTGCATAAACTGATTAGGTTCAAAACCCCATTGCGAAGTTGGTTGTTATCGTTTTTTTAGAAACCATATAACTTCAAAAGCGACATTATCATCATAGACAAATAACAAATGAGCCAAGACTTCACATACATAACCAATCTTTTCGACTATTGGGTTAACACCATAACAAGTATCAAAACCCGAGTTTGAGTTTACTAACAATCCATATGTCAGATAGAAAAGCGGGGTCTGGGCAGACATAAGGGTGAAATATTAATAATGGGTTTGCAAAGCAAAACAAAATCATTTCTTTCCACAACGAAACTTTCCACAATCCTCCCAAGGTGGCTGCAAGGCAAATACACAGGTCTCCAATATATTTTCAAACAATGGAATGGTAATACAAAGGGACGAAAATCTTCCAAGGATTGGGTAGAGGGCATGGCATTACGCAATAATCACAAAAAGCCAACTATTCTTTTTATTTCACAGAGAAAACCCTTCGAAATTCAATTACAAGAAATGAGTGAAACTGAATGTATTCACCATAATCATTTGCCAATAGTCATACCATGATAACCATCATTCATTTTGGGTGCAACAAAACCACATACTTGAAACAGAATGGAATGCCAAACAAATTTCCCAGCTTGAAACGTTTAAATGCCAAAGGAAGAAACCCAATGTAATTTGCACAGCCAGAAAACCCACATACACCACCTGTAATATTTAGAAAGAAAACACAGTCTGCATGCAAACTCTAAGAGCCAAAACAATGATTTTATTCAAAGCAGAGTTACAGTTCATGAATGGAGGGATAAGAGCCAACATACATGTGAGGAAAATGCCAGAAAGAAAAGAGCACCACTATTGTCCCAAAAGCTGAGCAAAATGGAGGCAATACTAACATAGCAACCAAAACAAGCACAAGTATAGTGAAGGTGGCGACTTCTAGGTAGGGTAAGAATGACGTGCAGTAAATGCACGTCGTTTCCCGTCTTTTCTCGTTAATTGCCATCAACCACAGCCAAGTACGACCACACCCAAACTTCCAAACATTTTTCCATAAAATACATAGTTAACCATGTCTGCCACCAAACATATCATTTCCAATTTAAAATCGAATCCCCCCCCCCACATAGATCTTATAAGTATTATATGCCTGTTCAACACTTAGCACCAAAATATGTCCCACATTTCTTACTAACGGAGGGTTTCCATTCCAAAAAACATATCAATTGTCCACAATATATAACAAGTATACCATAAGTGCAATACACCATAACTATATGCCAAAATATATGTGTAGCAAGAATGATCTAAGATGCTTATCAAAGAAACACTTTCCTCCTCCTTTTCTTTTTCAAATCAAATTGCCAACACACTCATCATTCATCCATTGCACATGGAAACCGACTCAAATTTTTGGGTTTATTCTCAATCTGTAGAATCATTTTTCAAGGTAGTCATGAGCGTAAATCAAAGACACGTCTTTGATCATTATTTACATAAGGGTGTCCCACCTATTTAGCATATTATATATATATGCTTTCCATGTTTTGCTTTTGGGTGTCAACTAATTGGTGACTCCATAGGGAGATCTGTTCTCAACATATTTAGAACTCAAAATGTTTGTTTTCACAGACCAATAGAAGTAGGTGATAAAAAACTGTTGAAAGGAATAGTTATGAAACAGGGGGGGAAATGATGGTTTAGGGTAAATGATGGGATGGGACTTTGAGAAATTACTTATGGAAAGTGAGATGTATGAGGGGAGTTGGTCCTGTATGCATAACAATCAAATAAGATTCATAATTGATAATGCTTTTTATAATTTCAAGGAGAATGCTTCTGACATGCTCTTGAATCTTAGGATGGATGGAAGAAAGGGATATTAGAAACAATGAAGAAAACAAAACCAACTATACTACAACAATATTGAAAGAAAAAATCTATTCCAACAGTGTCTCAAAGGAGGACATCATGACAACTATGTGTATCTTATTTTCATCGATCAACAATACTTACAGAATGACATTGTTATGGAAAAACTGAGCTAGACTCTATTTCTAATGACCATGCGAAACCAACAACGGAAATCAAAACTTAATAAACCCAGGTAAGAAAAAAAAATAGTAAAAAGATTATATACAACATTCATGCTTACACAAAGGGCCAGTGATCAAGTTGGTTCCACATAATGTTTCAATTTGGAACCATTAGTACTGTAAGAAAACAGTTGCTCCTCTAAATCCTTTAGAAGGTATGAGTTTGTGGCAAGGATAAAAGTGATTTTGAAAGGACCTAGCCATAGTTTTTGGAATTTAGAATGTATCCCTCTTTCAACATGGGCTAAGTCCCTTAGTAGGAATTTGTCGTCAATCTTGAATTCAGGAGCCTTTGCTCGTTTGTTAAAGTACTTTTTCACGGTTTGCTGCCTTCTTTTTAGGTTGTCCAAGGCAAAGTTTCTTTGTTGTTCCAGGGATAACGATGCATTTTTTTTTGGGGAACATTAGAAGAATTTAATTCTTCAGTTTGTAACATCAACCGTAAGGAGGAAATCTCTTGCTCAGTAGGTAGAACAACCTCTTGGCCATATACGAGCTAAAAGGAAGTAAATCTTGTACCTTCTTTAGTGGTTGTATGGTGTGTCTAGAGGGAATAAGTGATAAGTGTGTGCCATTGACGGGGTTTGTCTTCTATGATTCTCTTTATGATCCTAACCCGTTTGTTGTTAGTGGACTTTGCTTGCCCATTTACCTGAGGGTAATAAGAAGATGAAGTGAAATGTTTGACACCTAACTTAGCCAAAAATTGGGACAATTTTGTAGAAATGAAGGCTGGGCCATTGTCCATAATGATCTCTAATGGGATGCCAAATCTGGAAAAGATATCAGATTCTAGGAAAGAAACTGCCTGCTTATCCTGTGCGTGTCTAAGAGGAACAACCTCGGTCCACTTAGTAAAGTAATCAGTGGATGTCAAAATAAAGATATTCCTTGCAGAAGATGGAGGGTTGATAGGATCAATAAAGTCTAGATCCCACTTAGAAAAAGGGAAATCCAGGAGGACAACTTGTAAAGGCATGGTAGAAAGACATTCTTTCCCAACGAATTGTTGGCATTTATCACAGGATCTTGCAAATTTATATGAATAACAAAATATCGAAGGCTAGTAATAACCATTTCTTATGATCTTAAAAGTAGTAGCCTTAGTAGAAAAATGGCCACCGATGTGAATGACATAAGCTGATGATCCATGGATATCGCAATTTATGTGTTTCGTCATCAATTACACATTGAAGTAACAAACCATCAACATACCTCCTAAACAAAAGGTCTCCTAAAATAATATACTTGGAAGCTTCAAGGCAGAGTCTCCTTCTCCAGTGAGGATCAATCCCATCTGGACACTTTTGGTATTGCAAATAATACACCATATTTTTATACCAAGGACTCTCACATAGAGAGAGATTCTGATTTTCAATATAAAATAGCGTTGAAAGAGGATTATCTTGGTCGTCAAGTTCTTCACTTGGTTTGGGGTGTTGAGCTAAGTGAAGGGCTAAGTCTCATCCCTTGATTATCTTCGAAGTCACGTTCGTCAAATCATGCTCCTGAATTTTAGCAAGCCAATGTGCAAGTTTTCCTGAAAGATAAGTTTGTGAAAGCAGAAACTTGATAGCAAGCAACGTGACTTTTACCTATGTATGTTTGCCCAAAATAAAATGGCGAAATGTTTCTATAGCCTTGACAAGAGAAAAAACATGTTTCTCAATATAAGAGTATTTTATATCATCGTCTGATAGACTTTGACTGATGTAAGCTACGCGTTTTTTTCATTGTTTTGGTCATCACATTGTAAGAGGATAGCAAAAATTGCTTCCTCGGTGGCATTGGTAAATATGATAAAGTCTTTCTCAAAATCTAGTTTCGATAGAACTGGTGTGGAACTAATTGCTTTCTTAATCCTAAGGAAATCATTCTCGACATTATCTATCCAAGAAAAAGAACGATATTGCTTTAGAATATTATGGATTGGTTTAAGCATAACAAAAAAATCAGGAACAAATCTACAGACGAAATTAATAATGCCCATGAAAGCTTGAACTTCTTTCTTGGAGGTCGGGACAGGGAGGTTTAGAATGGCAGTAATTCTCTCGTGATATATACTTATCCTTGAATCAGAAAGAATGTGATTGAGGATTTTACCCTTCATGACACCAAAAATGGATTTGGAAGGATATAAGGAAATTCCAAATTTTCTACAGTGCATGAGAATTTTTCAAAGATGACCGAAATGATCCAACCGGTTTTTAGAATAAACCGTCAAATCATCAAGATAAACTTGGATAATATTACCGATTAGATCGTCAAAATATATCTGCATAGCTCTTTGAAAGGTGGGACCTACACTAGATAAACCAAAAGACACGTGTTCATAAGCAAATGTACCCCATCGTGTGGTAAATGTAGTTTTACACCTTTCAGTCCTTTTTACCTTGATTTGATTATACCCATAAAAATCGTCAAGTAAGGACATCATTTGAGACCTTGCAACCTGTTGTAAAATCATTTCCATATTATAAAGTGGAAAATGGTCTTTGAAACTTTCCCTATTCAATGTGCATAAATTGGCACATAATCTGATCTGGGCGATAGTTTTCCAAACAAGGACCAGATTTGGAATCCAGTCAGAATACTTAACTAGAAAGATTATATTAGCTTTCAACAATTTTTCTAATTCTTTTCTAATAGTGGCTTCGAGTGCAGGGTTAATAGGTCTTTGTCTTTTCCTAACTGGTTTGATCCCTTCCTTGATAGGAATGACATACTGTATGAGAGCATGATAAAAACCATGGAGATCCTCATATGACCAGGCAAAAACATCTTTAAATCCATGGAGTAATTCTGTGAATTTCACTTTTTCTTCATCAGAACAATGAGCACCTAATTTAATGATGTTTGTAGATTCAGATGTCCCAATATTGAAGAAAATTGTATCACCAACTTTCATTTTTGACTCCTTTTCCTTATGTGTTTCTTTGTTGCCTACATCACTTAACAAAAATGAACTTTCGAGAGGAGTCAAGCCTTTAGGAAATTTGTCATCTTCAACAGAGATGATTTCTTTGGGCTTTAACAGTTCATTTTGTATGAAAGTGAAAATGCCTTCATCGCTCACAACAACCTGCCACAATTCTATGTTATCAGGGATGAGAGGACAATATAGAGATTGGAACGTAAAATCAGGTCTTTGCGGAAAAAGATGTCGGGGAGGTGATGCTGCAAAAAAAACGAGCCTATCAACCATTGAATTAAGTTCCCTCTTAACATGAGTGATGTTAAATGATAATAGATTTGAAATAAACATCAAAACAGGTTGAGTATAACGTTTAAGTAACTTATTGCTTGATGAATAAATCTTACGTACAAGATTCACAACAAGTTCAGAATCACCAAAAACTGTAAGGTGGCCACAACCAAGGTTATATGCATTTTCAATGCCTAACAATAGGGCCTCAAAATCGGTGACATTGTTTGTGCAAACAAATTCCAACCTATAAGAGAAATTGTGGATTTTACTTATAGGAGAATATAGAATTATGCCGGCTCCATTACCTTCGTTTGAGCATGAGCCATCGAAATGTATGTGCCACATGCCATCATCAAAATCAATTGGTTCAAGTATAGTGTCTCCTTCATCAACAAAGATAGAGTACACTCCCAAATCTTCTTCGAGATAATTTACATTAGGTTGGCGAACTCTCTCTATATAAGGTGAAATTATTCCTTCCCTAAGGACTATAATGTTCTTTTCGTTCCAAGGGATGGAAAAATGTGTACCATCAAGTGAAAGGTATCCACCAATTAAGGCTTGCCAATCCCTTCCCAAAACAATTGAGTAGTTACTCACCGACATATAAATTACTTGCATGTTGAGGGTTGTTCTTATCTTGGGATATATGCACAAAACTAAGGTTACATCCTTGATTTAACCTATAGTTGATTGCTGCAAAATGTTATAAGAGAGCACGCTTCTAGAATTTTCGTTAGCACAAGATAAGCCAATCTCTTCCATGATAATTTTAGACATCACACTTGGACCAAACCTGCCATCAATTAGGAAACAATGAGCTATTTTATCCATTATTTTACTAAAATATAGAAAGCCGTGTTTTTTACAGGGTTCCTAAAATTATTTACACCTATCTTATTTACAGTTGAGTCCTCTTACTTTGACTCTTCAAATATATTGGCTATGGTAGAAATATTTCCTTCCATGAAGTCCTTGAGATGCTTCTGTTGTTCCTAGATGACAATAATGTCCAAAAGGGTAGCATAAGATTTGATATTAGCCAATTGGTTAAGGATATTGTACTTAGAAGAGGGAAGAAGAGAATACACTCCTTGATCACTTGAAATTATGACAGCTTGTGTATCAACACTTTGAGACGATGAGCTTGGGTTAGAAGAAGTGCGAGGAATATCAATTTTCCCTTGGAAGTCTAAGATTTATTCCTTGTATTGATTACCATAACATCCTCTGTTTTGGCCCAATCTAAAACAACGATTGTGGTATCAAGCCTTTTGCCAAAGATCTTATCTCTAGCATTCCTTTTAACCTCACAAGTATTCTCATCATGATTTTCTTCACATAAATTACACCAACTGCGAGTCATTATGGCCTTCGGCTTAAAAGTGTTTTCATTCGTGTCCCTAAAAGGCATTAAGGAAGAAGAAGAAGCCTTGGGGGGAGAGGAAGAATAAGTTCCTTTCCATTCGTAAGTTGTCATCCTATTGTTCATATCTTGCACAAGTTGTAGAATGACATACATGTCTATTTGCTTGACCAAGTCTCCCTTATGAAGACCTGTTCTTTCAAGTTTCTCTTCATATTCTAAGCAAGCCTGAAAGGAGAAGCTGAGATTGTCGATAGCCTTCTCTTCAAGCATATGACGATACAAAGAAGGTAGTGCATTATAATAATGCATGAAAACAACTTGATTTTGAGGACATATTAGTTCGAGAATTTGATTATATAGTTTGGTGAAATGAAGGTTAAAAGATTTAATGGTGTCACCATCCTTATAAGCAATATTGGTGTATTCCATTAACTACTTAGCTAGACTCTTGGGCTGTCTATAAGTGGATTTGAACCAATAAACCAATTATTCCCAAGTTGAAAGGATTTTGGGAGGGAGATCAAAAAATTATGCTGCAGATTTCCCTTCGAGGGAATTGACAAATAAACGCATGCAAGTGTCGTTATTGTTAGCCCCTATGTTATGGAAAGCATTAGAGAATGATACTAGGTGTTCATTCATAGTAACAATGTAATTTCTCGATAACCTAGGTAAATGATCCTTGAATTTTGGTAATGGGTGGGTGGTTGGTGCGAGATTCAAGGGAGAAGATATGTGCCACGGGGTGGTTGTAGCATCTTTCTCAAATTGGAAAAGTCCATATTTATTAATGACCTTAGTAGGATTGATAGTTGATTGAATAGGGATTTGATGACTATAGATACTACAAATCACAGATGAAGTAGAAGATTTTGAGGAGGAGGGACCTCTAGTGCCACTACCACTACCCGCGTATGTCATGTTGGAAGTGATAAGTATGGGTGATGGGGATGAACTTGCAGAATCAGATAAGGTTCGCCTAAGAGCACTTCTTTGTGTTGATAAGACAATTTTCCTCCTTCCTATTTCAGAAATAGGGGTAGCTTTAGGGGAAAACCCTCTTCTCCTTCGAGAAATGTGAGAGTTAAAGGACATGAAATAAAAGATTTAAGAGGTAGGAAAAATAAGGTTACTGTTGATTTCTGGGCTGCCTTTACTTGGCTTCCCAACGTTCACGTATGTTTATGCCCTTGGTATTTACTTCCCAAGAGTTGTGAAGTTCAACATGAGTACCATCAATTGCTAAGATAGTATTAAACAAGGTCAAGGCAATGCTGGTTTGGTCGGCAAGACCATCTCCAATATTTGGTTGTCTCACAATGGGTACTGTCCTGGAAAAAATCAGCCAGAGGGTAATCAGATAAAACAAAAAAATAAAACACAATCGTGATACAATCAACCAGAGAGATATGGAAATATCTCCCCAGCATGGTTACCAATTAAATGTTGAGGAAAAGGTGTGAAGAACCTTACTGAAGCATTTTCAGATCTTGCTAGGCTAAGGCAAGATAGTTGGGAATGTTACCTAGATTTTATAGCCTTTAATTCAAAACAATTTATTAATCCATAGGTAATATATACTAGGGACTAAGGATGATTTTATATGTTATATGTAACTTGATCCAGGTGGATATCGGTGGCCACCCACCTTTTCCAACTGGCTCAAAACAGTTTTCTGACAATTTTGGCAATTTTCTATTTTTAGCAGTTTTAACTTCCTGGGCCATTTGGAGGGCCTAAATGAAGGTATTTTGGGATAAAGCTTCTCAATGATATCCAAAGGCATGATTGATCCCCCAAAATGAATCTCCTCGACGATACCTTTCCAACGGTCTATCACATGCCTAAAACGGAGATCGTATGCAAAAGTTATGACCCCAGGAAGTTGATGTACTAACTTACCCAAATGGGGCCCACATGACTTTTGGCGCTTCATCTCCTAGGGTTAGGTTTTTGGATGTTTAGAGTTTTTGGCATTCTTGTTTATTTTAAAAATGCCTTCANCACATGCCTAAAACGGAGATCGTATGCAAAAGTTATGACCCCAGGAAGTTGATGTACTAACTTACCCAAATGGGGCCCACATGACTTTTGGCGCTTCATCTCCTAGGGTTAGGTTTTTGGATGTCTAGAGTTTTTGGCATTCTTGTTTATTTTAAAAATGCCTTCAAAGCCTCATTGTAATCATCTTCTTGTGAATGAGCGCAACTGTCACATCTCATCTTAGAGATAAGCCACCACCATTCCAACAAGCTTGTTTCCATTGCATTTTACAGTTTCAACTTATTTACTTATTGAATAGAAAACCCGTTTTACTGTATCTTTATTATTTTGTGTTAAGAACCTATTAATAATCTCTAGTCATTTCGTTTTTCTCATAAAATCCTGATCAGTGGTATCAGAGCGGTCTGCTCCTTGTCATCTTAATGCATGTCCCCAATGAGATCGGAGTACAAAGAGTTGGGTCTCGAGCTTGTTTCTCTCGAGGACAAAAGCTCTCACACACCCAAGTGAACTCTCATGGAAGGAGCAAAGAAAGATGACGAGACATGAGATCCTTTCAAACTATTGATTGAAGAATCCCTCACGCAACAAAGGAACGAGATGATGGATAGTTTCGCACAAATCCTTTGACAACTACCAATAAGTGACGCATATTATTTGAGCGGAGGCACCACCCCCTTCAAGGTACAAATAAACTTTGATATTCCTTTATTTGAAGGTCAGATAGATGCAGATGCTGTAGACAAGTGGTTGAATCTACTACAAGGGTATTTTTCTATCCATAACTTTTTGAATAGAGAAAAGATTACTTTTGCGTTCCTCAAAGTCGTTCCCCATGTCAAAGATTGGTGGGAAACTTTCTGTGAGCAAAAGGAAACAGAGGAACCCTCATTATTTATAGTCACGACCACCTAGGATTCCTTCAGGGATGCTATTAAGGAACAATACTACCTTGTCGGAAGTTATGACGACTTCTATACCAAACGGACCACACTGCGTCAAGAAAGAGACTAAACAGTGCCAGATTTCACGAATATCTTTCATACCTTGCGCACCAAGCTGGGTATCAAAGATTCAGAGCGACATCTGGTGCTCAAGTATCGCGGTGCTCTGCATAGATCCATCCAGACCAAAATGGAATATTTGGACATCACATCCTTGTGCGTGGCCTACCGATATGCCATCAATATCGAGCAGAAGCTCAAACAAAAGACACGACAATTTGGGCATGTGAACCCCTCATAACAAAAGACAGGAAAGGGTGGCCCCAACCCATAGAACAAAGGATAGAGCAAAGATGGATAGTATCAGGACAACCAATCCAAGCCGCAAGCAAAGAAGGACACCAAAAAGACAAAGAAAGATACCGGGAAGTGGTGCGACTTCAATAAGAGCCCTTGGCATAACACTACTGACTGCTGCTCAAAGCAGTCGTTGGTGGCCGAAGTAAAAGACTTTGAATCAAATGCGGGTTCACACTCTGAGCTAGAACCAGAAAGGGGAAGAGAGATCATTGACGCAGAACCCAATTCTACCATTGCTACCACCAAGCTCCAGCCTAGTGAACTAGACGAGCCAGAAGAAGGAGAACGCCTCTTCCATTCACAGATGTGGGTAAAAGGCACCCCACTGCACTTCGTCGTGGATAACAGTAGTTAGAAAAACCTCATCTCAACAGAGGTCATCAAGTAGCTGGCCTTGCCGACAACACTGCACCCACAAACCTACACCATTAGTTGGCTCTGCCAAGGAAGTGATCTCCGCATCATCCAATAGTGTCGATTGTGATACAACATCAAGCCCTTCAAAGACGAGGTATTGTGTGATGTTGCTCCTCTCAAAGTTTGTGATTTTCTTTTGGGCCAACCTTATTTATGGAAACGTCATGCTGTATATGAGTCTAGGCCTCATAGTGTTATTATTTCTTTGAACAAGAAATTGTGCAAGATACCCGAGGCAGTCCCACCTAGTGCTATTTCCTTGATCTATGCTAAGCAATGCAGGAAGGTCATCTCTCAGACGGGGAATTTTGTCTTCTTCATGATTCACTCTCAGAATAAGCGAAATATCACAGCCACATCGAGGGTCTCTACGACTGACCTCTCCACATAGTAGAAGCAAGTAGATAAGGTCGTGGAGGAATACTTAGATATCTTCTCCTCACCTACCGGGGTACCTCTTCACTGCCAGGTCAAGCACCCCATCGATCTGACCCCCGATGCACCACTAGCCAATGGGTCAGTCTATCTCCGCTCTCTATTAGAGAATTAGGATATCAAGCGACAAATCCAAGAACTGCTCCACAAGGGGCACATCCATCCCAACTCATCACCTTGCGGGAGCCCAATCGTGTTGGTATAGAAGAAAGATGGAACCTGGAGACTCTACATTGATTACTGGGCTCTGAATAAAATCACAGTCAGAAACCGATACCCGATTCCTTGAATCGATGACCTCCTTGATCAACTCACGAGGGCCAAATACTTCAGTAAGATTGATCTAAAGTTTGACTACCACCAGGTCCCGATAGAACAAACAGATGTATGGAAAACCACCTTCAAGTCAAAGGAAGGCCTTTTTGAATGGTTGGTCATGCCCTTTGGTTTGGCAAATGCTCCAACCACTTTCATGAGGATGATGGATGATATCCTATGACCATTAACTAGTACTTTTGTAGTGGTGTATCTGGATGACATTCTCATTTACAACAAGACTTAGGCTGAACATTTGCAACATATTCAACAGGTTCTGTACACCCTACGACAGCACAAGCTATATGCCAACTTGGGAAAATGCTCCTTCGACATGAACAGGGTCCATTACCTGGGCTACATAATTGATCAACATGGTATACATGTGGATCCAACCAAGATCTAAGTCATCTGTGACTGGCCAGCCCCAACCACACTCACTAAGCTTCAGAGCTTCTTAGGCCTTGCCAATTTCTATCACAGGTTCGTGTTGGGATTCTCCCATATTGCATGGGCCCTTATCCAAATAATCAAGGGTGGTGGTAAGGAGAAATTTGTGTGGGGCCGGTCCCAACATCAAGCGTTCGATGATTTGAAGCAACGCTTGTGCTCAGCCCCAGTACTTTCACTACCATACCTGCAACAACCCTTTGAGATAGAGATAGATGATTCAGACTATGTGGTGGGCACCGTTCTCACTTAGCACGACCACCTCGTGGCCTATCATAGTAAGACACTATTAGATGTTGTCCATAAGTACCCTACTTATGACAAAGAAATGTACTCCATTGTGCAAGCCTTCCGCCATTGGAGACATTACATTCTTGGGAAGGAGACAATCATCCACACTGATCATAAGCCACTGCAGTTCATGCAGACACAAGGAAAATCACATACTTGCAGCAATTCCACCTCAACATCAAGTATAAAACAGGCAACACCAATCGTGTCGCTGATTGCCTCAACAGACCGCCAGTCACGACACTCACCACAATGCTAGACTCCTGTGACCATGATACTTCTGGATGGCCCCAACTCTATGAGACAGACCCAGACTTCGCCACCACCTACCAAATGTTGGGTGCAAACGTAGTTGTCAATAATTTCCATCTTTAGGATGGCTTGTTGTGTTGTCTGGGCCATATATGTGTTCCATCAAGCGAGTGAGCCAAGCTAATTTGGGAAGCCCACTACAGTCGGGTGACAGGACACTTCGGCGTCGAAAAGATAGTGGCGATACTACAAAAACATTTCTACTGGCCGAAACTTCGACAGGAGGTCAGCAAGTATATCAGGTCTTGCACTGCCTGTGCTATTACCAAAGCAACCACTAAGAAACAGGGCCTGTACACCCCTCTTCCTACTCCTGACAGGCCATGGGAATCCATCTCAATGGATTAAATGTCGTTCCTCCCATCCACCAAGCAGGGAAATGACTATGTTTTTGTGGTTGTTGATCGATTTTCTAAGATGGTGATTCTGGTTGCCTGCAAGAAGAACATCACAGTAGAGGCCACTGCCAAGCTCTTCTTTGAACGAGTCTGGGTACATTTTTGAATCCCACAAACCATTGTCTCAGATCGAGACAGTCGATTTCTCAACAGATTCTGGTCGAGCCTCTAGTCACTGTTGGACACCAAGCTCACCAAATATAGGGCCTTCCACCTCCAGACAGATGGCCAAACTAGGGTCATCAATTGAATGATTGTGCATATCCTTCGCATGTATAATTCAAAGTACCCTCACACATGGGATGAGAGCCTTCCCTATGTCCAACATATCTACAAACGAGCCCTGCATAGCTCATCTAGCCGCAGCCCCTTTCAGGTGGGGTTGGGTTTCCAACCATTGGGTCCCATAGATGTTGTAATTCCCCTTGCGGTCACCTCAACCGACTCATCTCCTGCTCCAACTGAAGCTGACAAAGTCACCCAGTTCATTGAGTGGATCTAGCACATCCGCCAACAGGTTCAATATATACTACAGAAGTCCAATGACAAGTACAAGCAATGCCTTGATCAACATCAGGTGCCACATAATTTTCAGGTGGGCGAAAAAGTTTGGTTGCACTTGCATAAACAATGCCTTACAGGACCCCATCAGAATCTTTGCTCACTCCGTTATGGTCCATACACCATCACCAAGGCCGTGGGAGATAATTTTTTTGAGCTCAACATTCCTCCTTTGCTTGGCCTACACCCAGTGTTAAACGTGGATCTCCTTCGCCCTTATTTCCCACCATTATTGGACACCTCAGACGTAGTAGAGCAACTGACACCAACAGAGCTTAACCCTGACTGCATACAATAGGAATCCAATGATCAGATTGTGGACACACAGATCAAGGGCACTCGACAGCAAAGGATCCAGCTTTATCGAGTCGTCAAAGCAGGGTAGCTCCTGCACCAAGGCAAGTGGCTCACCCGGGGCCAAATTGAGCAGGAATTTCCTCATCCGATGGGGGAACTCAACGCAATGGATACCATTACTTCCAAATCCCTGGTTTCTCTAGCACCAACGAGAAGGAAGCTACAACTCCCTGTGTTCAAGCACCCACTTGAACCTCTGAGGACACTAGTCCTCCCTAGCACCTCCCTACCACCCTGGATTATCAATATGTGTTATTGAAACTTATTACAGTGATAAAATGTTCAACAACAACTTACTAGTCTCATCACCATTCTGCAAGATTTTTGCTGCTCTGTCTGCCTCACAGTCTTCCTGCACGCATCCCTTGCCCTTTCTGTTCTTCTATCTTTGGTACTCTATACACTATTCCTCTTCAATGCACCATTTGTCTTCTTTTCCTCCCAATTGCTGTACTCCACCTTCTTCTTTGCACATGCATCACACCCAACAACAACACCAATAATCTCTTCTTTGTTTTATATTCTTATACTCACTGTGCATCTTGTGCATGTTCTGTGTCTTATGGTTCTGCATCCTCTGCATGTTGAGTGCTCTGTCTGTTCATCATGGAAACTCTTCAGCTTCTCTAGCGGTTTGCCCACACGTTCAACATCACTGGATGTCATGCTGAGATTCCTCAGCCTCTCTGGCAGTCGAGACTCCTTGTCTTCTCTGGCATAGTCGAGCTTATACTTTCTGCTTCAGTTACAAACTTCAACACTCATCCACTTGTCAGTCCCTCTAAGAATCATCTTCATTCACTGGAAGGAGCTTGGATACCCTTCAGCTCCTCTGGCGATCACACAGAGGTCTCTTCGAATCCTTTGACAGAGACCATCAATGGTTTCCAGCAGTTAGACTGTGAGTAGCAACATTAGCCCTCCGATTGTGCCCAAAATCCCCTTCACTGTTGGATTGACTTCATGTGATCTTGCGCTTATTTCATCAATTCGCATTTTGGTATTTCGGGATCCCCGAGGTAAAGATTTGTTACACTCCATGTCCTGATCCCCGAAACTCCAAAACGGAGCTTATCTATACTAGCTCCTTCCCCCACGGGACACATGCAGCGACCACCGGCTAGTTCGAAACTATATATTGCAAATCTGCATTTTGGGATTTCGGCATTTCTGTGGTGAAGTGTTCTTGACACCTCCAAGTTTCGGTTTCCGAAACTCTGAAATGGAGTCGGATATAAGGTTCATACTCCTGAGTTTCTCTTTTCGATGAATTCAATATTTCGCGACTTCGGGTTTCACGATTTTGGGACTTCTAAGACGAAGAGTCTTCACTCTTGACTCTTCCAACTCTCGATCTCTGAAACTCCGGTATGGAGTCTTTATCATTTCACGACTTCGGGTTTTGCAATTTCGGCGTTTTTCCCTTTCGAGTCATCGTGACTCCAACATTATCAAATTCGTGATCACAAAATCTCCGAAGTGATCGAACGGTTCATGTAACCCACTGAGATGGACGGTTGACGGGATTTCGGTGTTTTTCCCTTCAAGTTTTTTTCAGACTCACAATGGCCCCTTTCGACATTTCGGAGTTCCAGACATCGTGATGGTGGAGATTTTTCTTGCTGTGTAAAACCCTGAAATAGAAAGTTCCGATGTGATGTAAACCTCCTGACATCATACGTGGATTGACACGTGTTGAATAGCTACCACGTGTCACTCTGATTCGTGACTTACATGTGCCTGAAATGTTGAATCAACTTGACACTTGTCATTCCCTGATTGTGCCACATGTCCTTAGCTGACGTGGTTTGCTGATGTGTCTATTTCGAGATTTCGTATTTCGGCACTTCAAGACACAAGATGATAAGAGTCTATGACTTCTCCATTTCTCGGTAACCAAAATCCCGGTATGATGTGATTGATTCTGGAATTTCGACGTTTCGCTTTTTAACACTTTGGGACACCTGATGACGAAGGATCCTTGTCGTTCCATCTCCCAGTAACCGAAATCCTGATATTCAACATTCCAAATGATGCGCATTTTTGGGTTTTCGCATTTTGGCATTTCGGGACTCCTGATGTTGAGAGTGTTATCACCCCATAATTTATGGGAATCATCTTATGACTTGGATATTATCTGCATCTGGTGATTTGGTTCACAAATGATATTGCATTCTTCAAATAATTTGTGAAAAAGAAAATAAAAAAGAAAAAGAGAAAGAGAAAGAGAAAAGAGGGCAGAAAAGAATTGAAGCAAAGGCCC
>JASDQU010100535.1:750208-816487 GCA_032191745.1 Picea mariana
TGATACCCTGCCTCCGATTCTGTAGATTTTTATGTTCATCTTCTAAATAGCTTCATTTAAGAGATTCTTAAGTGCTTGTTGATTGGAGTTATTTTCCTAATCTTTCTTCCATCCATCATTTAAATTATTAAGATCCAGTGAGCTTGTTATCTCGCCTTGTGAAAGAATTCTTCAGTGTTTCTGGTTGCATCTAAGATTTTATTAAGTACAGACCCCATAGCCCAATGGATGTGTGATTTGTCTCAACCATCTTTAAAAATCTTTACGACTAAACAAAACTCGCGCTTCTAACTAGCCTAATATCTTAATTCAAACAAAGCTAAATTATATAGAGAGATCCCTCTCTGAAGCTGGAAGGGCTAGATCCCAGCTTTAAAAGCGGTTGGTTAAGGTTACCTTTGTTTATTTCCTCTTTTTCAACCTCTAGGAAATTTACAGAGTGATAACAGAGAGTCTCTGACTTCTCCATCTCCCGGTATCCGAAATTCCGGTAGTCGAAAACTACGAAATGAAGTTTGACCAAAACTTCGATCTTGCTATTCAATCACCATTGCGCTGCTGGTCTTCCTTGCCTGCTTGTTTGTCATCAAATGAACAAGCATACCTTCGTACCGCGTCTGACTCTGTGCTAACTCCTCCTGATCTTACTTTGTTCCTATTTTGCCGTCGATGCATACTCTCATCTTGTCAAGCCATCATCGCTGTTGTACTTGCCATCAATGACAAGAATACACTGTCTATAAAACATGCCAACACTATCATCATTTGAAGAAGAAACCAGAATAGGAATAGAAGAAGGCACAAATGATGAAGATGGCTCGCAGACCAAAGAAGGCACAATCGTCGAATTAGGCTCGCAGGCCAAGATATTTTCATCAAATTGAGCATCTCTTCTAATAATAATTTCGTTACTTTTTGGTTGAAGAAGTCTATAACCTTTGACATCTTCAGAATAAACAACAAATATACAGTTCTCACTTTTAGGCTGCAATGCTTTCCTTTTCTCATCAGGAATGTGAGCCCATGCTATACTGCCAAATACATGGAGGTGACTTACATTTGGTTTAATTTTAGTCCAAGTTTCTTTCGGTGTTATATTTTTAAGAGCCTTTGTGGGAGTGCGATTTACTATGTAATTTTCACAGTTGATTGCTTCCGCCCAATACTTTAGACTTAATCCCTTAGATTGGATCATACAATTTGCGATTTCTTTTAATGTGTAGTTCTTTCTCTCAACAACACCATTTTGTTGTGGTGTATATGGAACAATGTGTTGCATTTGGATGCCCTGAGTAGTGCAGTAACTTGTAAAATTATTGTTCACATATTTGCCTCCATTATCTGTTCCATACTTTTGAATTTGATGGCCAGATTTCTTTTCTACGACGGCCTTGTAGGCCAAAAACTTGTCAAAAACTTCTCTCTTAAGTTTTAAAAAGTAAACCCAAGTACATTTGGAAAAGTCATGAATGAAAGTTAAGAAATACTTGCACCTAGAAAAAGGAGAAGAAAGTGGACCACACAAATCACTGTGAAGAAGTTGCAAAGGGCCCGAGGCATGCCAAGAGGCACGTTTGTCAAAACTGTCCCGATGATGTTTGCCGAGAACATAACCGGCACAAACACCATCTCTGCATGAAATAAGAGGAAGACCAATCACCATCTGTTGATTACATAGTTGCTACAATGAGCGATAGTTTAGATGACCAAACCGGTCATGCCAAATTTTGATCAAGTCATCCCTATAAACAACAAAAAATGATGAAAAAGATGATGACCCAAAGTTGTCAAACTTGTACAACCTGGAAATATCATTAGCAATTCCAGTTGCAAGAACATGCTTAGGATATTTTAGATCTTTGATTACAACTTAGTGAGGTGAAAACTCTACGATTTTACCTTCACCTAAATGAGTGATTTGATATACTGATAGAAGGATACAAGAAAGACTTGGAACACATAATACATCATTGAAATGACCATTTTCTACTTGAATTGTTCCAGGTCCTTCAACACTAAGAGTTCTATCATCACCAACAAATATTTTCTTGGTGTTACATTCATTTAGAGCAGAAAATATGTCTCTATCCTTAGCCATATGATAAGATGCTCCAGAATCAATAATCCACTCATAATAAGAATAAGTAGAAGTTGCATTGAAGGAGAAACCAAAAGCAAAAAGCACATGTCCATGAGAAGAAGAAGAAGAAGTAGAATCAATGTTGATGTTGTGCTTCTTCATCGCTGCTTCTAAAGCTGCCATTTTCTTGAAACATTTGGACTCATCATGACCATATTTATCACAAAAGTTGTAATGTCTGTCAGTTTTCTTACTTTTATATTTTTCTCCTTTGTCAGCATTAGGAGCGAAAGTTGTTTGGGTGGGTTTGAGACCCTTATATTGCTTGTTTTTGTGGCAAAGATGTTGCTTCTTGGGATTCTTGGGTTTATCTTTCTGATGGATGACTAAGGCTTTGTTCGAGGTACCTGTACTGCTGATCACTCCAAGTTGTACAAGCTTATCTTTCTCTCTAATCAAAGCATCACAAAAGTTCTCAAGACTAGGTTTTTTATAAGCTGTCCCTAGAGCCTCTTGCATGGCATAAAAGGTAGATACAAACACATAATATGCACTACCTAGCTTATAAAGAATAAGATAGATGCAACAATCTTCTTCTATCTTTATCTTACATTCCTCACATAAAGTTCTGAGTGTTTTAAACTTAGATAGATAGTTTTCAATGCAAAAAAAATCATTTGGAATTAATGTCAGTACTTGACTTTCTAACTGTTGTACTCAAATAATATTGTTTTACCAAAGACAGATTCAATCTTGTCCCAAGATTCTTTGGGTTGATCAATTGATTGAAGGTGGAACCTTAAATTAGGAGAGATGGACATTCCGATTAATCCATGTGCTTTGTCATTCCTATTATCCCATTTGATTTTCTTATCAGCATGAGTGGGTGTTGTTTCCTTTCCCAAGGTAATCTGGTACAAGCCTTTACTTCTTACTAAATCCTCCATATGAGATTTCCATTGAAAGTAGTTGGTGCTGGTAAGCAAGAGATTATTTGTAGAATCCATATTAAATATGCAGATAATATGGGTTTAAAAACTAAAACTGATGATTTGGATGGAAAGATCTCGAAAAGTTAGCTGGTTTAAAAAAAAATGGCACTAAAAATGGACTTCGGATGTGAGAGTTATGCCCTTTTAAAAAAAATGCATAAACAGTAGCCAAAAGACCATGTGGTGCTGTAAGTTGCTTTAGGAAGTGACCCACTTTTATAAAGAGAAGTGGGGATCAATTTTACAATGAAGTTACTTTATAAAAGAAAAACTGCATGCAAAATAAACAACTCTAAAATAAAATATTAAAGCTACTTATAGTGATTCACTTTTATACTTGAAGTGAAATACACTTTACAATTTTAGCATGAAGTTTTTCAAAACAAGTAACAAAAAAAGAGACTTGAACTCAAGACCTCTTAGTTAATAAGACAAATTTTAACCAAATGATCTAGCAAAACAGGAAGAGGATTGGGGGTGTTGTTGTTGTTTTTGAAGATGTCCATGGACAGCGTGCTAAAAAAAACTCTTTTCACACAATTTTTTTTCCTGAAAGATGCACCTTTTCCTATCTATTTCCGATTTTCCGAGATCGCACAGGGCGCGGGGCAAAGAGAATACGTAGATATAAAAGAGTAGCAACACAGAAAAAAATAATATAAAACCGAAATAAAACCAAAATACTACTCTGCAAAGATTTAAAAAATGTGTATTCATGCTTTATACCCCCAAATCTGACTGTAATGGCCGTATCTTGGGCAAACATAAGCCTTTTTCTAGTGAAACAAAAAGTGTTCCTAATTGAAAAGAGTGCTCCAGACACAATGGAATAGTCCTCTCGGCCTAGAAATGTATGAAAATTATAGAAAATGGAGATGAGTCAACTCGGCTTCACAATCTCGATCTACAACACGAGTGGGTCTTCAAACAAGCTCTGATACCATGTTCGAAAACACAAGTATTCCAGCAGAGGATGAACACCTTCTATAAACAGTCACACAACTAGATCAAAGATCAACACACCGATGTTTTGACGTGGTAAAACCCCTACAAGAAAACATCCACGACCCTAGCCAACGCGGCCAATTGGAGCAGTTTATTAATGCAAAAGAAAAAGATTACATAGATATTTTACAAGAGAGTTTCTCACAATCAATCATCGACAAATGAACCTCCATGCTCTTTAAATAGAGATCATGGACCAATCAGGTGTCAAGTGACGGATCAATGACAGTTAATATCAAGGAGAATATGAATCGTCGGATCACTCTATGTCGGGAACATATCGTGACCGTCAGATTTCCTAACTCTAAATGCATACTAATGCATACTAAAGAAACACACTAAGAAACACACTAAGAAACACACTTTTACCTAGCGACACATTAGACCAAGTAGATCTTAACTAACTCCTAAGTGTCTAAATATCCTAACACAAACTTCATCAAGATTAGTTGGATTAAACATAAGAATAGTATGTCTCAAATAGCTATGCTACCTACCAATATACTTCAAAAAAGTTTCTTGCGTATAAAGAGGAATGCCTAATGTCAATGCCCACTTTTTAAATTCTTGAGTATAGTCTTGCACATTTTGTCCTCTATTTTTCCTTATATTATTCCAATACATTATTGCCTGTTGCATATAACCTAAAGGATAAAATTTCTTCTTTAATGTAGCTATGAATTCATACCAGGAAGATATCATTTTGCCTTTCTTAAGGAGATCTTCTTGATTCTTACTTTCCCACTAGATCATTGTTGTGCCTCCTAGTTGGAGAGTAGCTACTTGGACTTTTGCTTCTTTGTCCACACTTTTTTGAACCCTACAATACACTTCAATTTGCTTGATCCAATTATCCATTTTCTCCGCATTAAGCTCTCCACTATACATTGGAAAATCAAATTTCACGTCTAATTTCAACACATGCAAATTAGAATTAACTTTCTTGGTATTTTTTTTATGGAATTGAAGAGGAACTTGAAATTGAAGGAGAGGATGCAGATCGAGGAGTATTAGGAGGGTCACTACCACCTCCTTATCCTTTACCTTGAATTGGGCCTTCTTCGTTCTTCTTTCATTCCTTGTATAATTCTCCCATCATGGTTTTCATCTCCAAAAAAGCTTGTTGAGACGTCACTTCGGATTCATAATGGTTTTCTTCCCTTGTATATTCCATTGCTTGTCTTTGGAATGCATGTCTCAAACCAATATTAGGATTGTACTCTTCAATCTAACCTTCTCCCTACTTAAGCATAGACCCGATTAGCATTCAACACCAACACTTTTGAAAATCCAAATCAACATATCCTTGACTAACAACTCTTATAGAAAACTTGATATGAAATTAGTGCTAACGGCTTCATTTAAAAAAAAAAACCTCACTAATTCAAATTTTTATAACCAAGTTCTCAATTTCCTCCAATTGCCTTTAAAATTGGCTTAATTAATGAAAAATCAACTTTTAAAGACTGAAACTTAATATAAGAGCTAAAATAGCACACACGATACTCGACAAATTGATAATGAAGTTCACCCATATGGGATACGTCTCTGGGTCTACTTTTATTAATGAACTGATCCATTTAGAAATATGCACAATACATATTTAATTTATTTACATCAGAAAATGGTCTTTAATCTACAAAAATCAGTGTTTGATGTCCTCTCGGAAGATAGCAACGACTTCTTCCTACAATGAATGAGCTCAAACTTGTCTATTCTCCTAATAATTAAAGGGGTGTTGGTTTTCCTCCCTCTTTTATCTATTTACCATTACAGATTGACCTCGATTCATAACTAAGGATCTTCCTAACAAAATCCCTTAAAGATTATCGACCCCTCTGGTTACCCAGAAGGCAACGCAGTACATGGAGTGCACTACGTAGTCTCACCCGAGATAAATCTTAAGGGTGGCTGCAATACTCATGTGTTTGCAACCTGGGACCGAGTGAGATCCGTGCTTGTACGTCACAACCTTTGTCTATTTGATTTAACATCATGTTATAACACTTATTTTATGTATGCATGTAAAATACCAGATCTACTAATCACTTCATTCATTCAACATTCATCAATTAATCAGACACAAAGACACATTCATTCAATCCCACAACACAGTGTTACTGTGGTTCACCCCCTCTTGGGCTACGTCCACAAAGATCTGTCTCTTAGGATTTTATTATGGTTTAGAAGATATCATGCCACGCGTGTTGACATTCTTGGTTCTCACTCTCCTCAGTATGTTGCTCAATTCCTGCAAGGCTGACTAGATCACACCAGGCTCCTCAATCTGTGATCTAACCCTCGGGATCGAGTCACTCACTCCTTCCCTCGCTCACCAACTTAAGGATTCATACAGTTCTTACAATACTCTTTCTCTCTTTCTCCCTTTCTGTTTGTCTCTCTCTGTTAGTCTCTTGTGTGTCCCCCCTCTTCTTCTCAGTACTACTTATTTATATTTTTGGCTCACCAACCATTACAATGTATTAGAAAAACCCTAACCCTAGCGTCGTTAGGTCTTCCATGCATGCACGCGTGCTGCTTTTCCTTCCAACTATCACTTTTCTCTTACATGCCTTTCTTCCCAAAATAGTCTTTCTTTCTAATTCAGCCTGCCTCCAACATGCCCCCAACACTGACATGTGGCTCATCACGATCCACCTAACGCTGGTGTGCTTCGTCGATCTCTCTTGCGATTGCTTGGAAATTCTCCATGAGCTCTGTTGCTTGCGTTTGGGTCTGCGCGGTCTTCTCCTTGAGTGCGTCTAATACCTGCACTGCAATATCATCGCTGACCATCCTTGTGCACTCTCGCTGGGTTTGTGCCATATTCATTTTTTCTTCCTCCGCCTATGCAATGACCTCTGCTGCCCGCTCCTGGAGCAATTCCATTTGAGCCTAGCGCTCCTTTTTCTGCGTCTATACAGTTATGAGTTCTTTCTGCGATTTCTTCATATCCTGCACTCCTTTGATGTGCTCCATGACTGACATTGTCTTCTGCCTCTACTTAAGGTCCCAGATACTTTCCCTTATCCTTTCTTCTTCCTGGTCCCACTGCTGGACCTATCGATCCTCTTCAAGCTTCGTCGAGAGCTATGCTGCTTTCTCGAACAAGTCGGTCGCTGTGTGGACTTGTCGCTCTATCTCCTTTATCTGCGCTAATGCCTCCTGCTTCCTCTATTCCTTCACCTTTGGTGGAGTGGTAGGTGTGAGATGCTCCCAGAGTTGCTCAGTATCTTATTTGTATTGATCGATTGTCTACACAATCTGATCAATCTTTTGTGTCACCGCGAGTTCAGTCGTCTACGCGCTCTTTGGAATTTTCTCATAGGCTATGACCAATTTCTGCTCTAGCCTATTCGCGCGGTATTTCTCATCTTTGGTCTCGAGCTTAGCCTGCTCGAGTACCAATTCCAGCTCGTCCCGATTGTCCTTTTCCTGTTGCAATTTTGCTGCATTTGTGCGTGCGTGAGACTGTCCCTACTGTGTGATGTTGACTTGTAGTTTATACAAGGCCTTGGTTGGTATCTGTGTCAATACCAACTATATTTGAGCCAAGTCCTTTAGGGGTGTCTTCCCCATGATTTCATCCATGCGCAACATGCTGGGTGTGACATGAAATATCGAGCTCGTGTGTATTGTCGTCTGGATCCTGTCCTGATCGCTTGATCCAACTTTGCCTCCTATTTGTGATGCTGATGGGGCTATTCCTACGCTGCTGCTGACTGCCTACACTTATTCGAGATGCTTGAGAAGCTATTGCATGTATTCCGTCTCTTCCTTAATGTTGTCCCTTTGGCACCCAACATTATCGAAATCCTTGATTGTGCGATCCTAGAGAATTTGGGCCACCATGTCCACATCGTCCTCAGTGATCGTGTATTCTGGGGGTGTTTTGTGTGCCTTCACTTTCCTGCGCTCACCCCCCATCTGGATGACTGGCCTCTTAGTTTGTCCTTGCTCCTGTGGAGTAGCACTTGATGTAGTGCCCTGTGCTGTCTTAGTCTGTTTCTGCTGTAACTGTGGCACCTGTGTGTTGTTCTTCTTCCCCGCCTGGGCGCCTGTCTTGGACGTCCCACCTTTTTTCTGTTGTGCCTTGCTCTGACCTGTCCTTGGTCTCTTGGGCACTGTTATCTCTTCAGCATGTGTCTATTCTTGTCTTACCTCGTCCTCCTGTATTTCTACAGGTATTTCTCGATTGAGGTATGGAATCCTCTAGCCGTCATCCCAATCCTTAATGGCCATCTCTATGTCTTACTCCTTGATACAATAGCGTAGTTGTAGCCATTGCTTGTTGGGATCTTTCTGTGCGTGGATCCACATTGTATGTCTAGTGCATTTGAAGTTTGCTATGCCTTGATACTATGTGATTGCTTCGAGTGTCACCCTCTAAGTGTTGGCGATGCTATCTTGTATGACGCTGAGATGGCCTTCAAATATGGCTGCATTTGCCTTTCTGTTCTTGGGGTCCAAAGAGGACCCTAGCGATAAGTATTGCGCTCCATGGCAGGGATTGGGTCTAGTGGAAAAAAATGAATACTTCGACTCCTTCCATCCGATCAAGGCTATCAAAATGAGCAACCATGAATAGTGAAATTCTGTCCCCAGATCCTGCACGTCCTTGCAGTTGTCTAGGAACAGATTCAACAGATAAGGGGCTCAACTGAGTGTGGTGGCTTCTGGACATTGTGTTGCAGCTGTGAAAACCTCGACCGAGACTTCCTCCTTACCGCATTTCTTGAGTAATTTGCATGCCACAATTTTTGTGGTCATTTTGGTCATGATGTCACTAATACACTTGATGATGATTTCGCATGACCCCCTTTCGGTGCCATATTTATTCTTCATTTCCTCGGCTAGTGCTTTCTCCTTTGTTTTGTCCTCGAGGAACTGCGTGAGATCCTCACCCTGTGATGGCAGCCCTGTGATGTATGTGATGAGATCTACGTCTATTGAGACGAGATGTTCCAGCCACAGGTATTTGCCATGGGTGACTGCCATCAGCTGCTTGACACAGTTGTTTGCATATTGGCCCCTCCCAAAGTGCTGTAAGTCCAATAGGCCTAGAATCCCATTTTTGCCCAGTCTCGCTGCCCACTGGACTGGTTGATTAGTTGGTTCGCCAAAGGGTCCTATACCCACAGTCTGTAGGTAGACTTGCTTGGAGAACTCTAGGAAATTGTCTGTGTCCATCACGTCATGGTCTAAGTACCTCAATTTCTCCACGTGGCCTAAGAGATTTGCTGTTATTCGTACCCCTTCCAGAATGCATGACAAGAGAATGATTGTGGTGGCTTGCCTGTGCGGTGACCTTAGTACCGCCTGCTTTTCCTTTTGCTGTGGTGGCTGACTCAAGGTTCCAACCTCCATTGTTCGCTCTTCTACATACTGCTCTGGTCGACCGATGACATCTTCTACTGTTCCCTCCTGTGGCTATTCTGGCATGGTTGTCTGTGACCTTTCTAACGCGACCATTTCTGCCTGGTTTGGGCCCGTCCCATTGACTCTTGGGGATTCTTCAGGGTTTTATGGGTTCACTTGGCTGCCTGCGTCCTCATCCTGTTGGCCCTGTCCCTCTTTCGGCGCATCAATGGCCATGCTTGCCGGTGCTGTCTGCTGGGTTTCCTACACAATGGGTGTGGGGCTTCCTGGTGTCATATCAGGTGACGGTATTTCATCCACATTGACGACTTCTGGAGGCTGAGGTGGTTGATGTTTGTTGCCCTATGGCGGTGGTGGTGCTCTAGCACTGCTATGAGGTCATCTAGAAGTATGGCTTGGTTCTCCCTGTTTTGGTGGTGCCATGGTGGTAAATATTTTGTTCGCCGAGCTTGGCCTCTGCAACCTTAACTCTTTGCTTCGTATGCTCTATCGCTCCATGCCTTTCCTGATTTCACAATAACCTTTCCGCTCCCGCATGCTTGATTTGTATCGAGGTTGTGTGAATCTTGTCGGAGACGTTACCGCAATTGCGTTTTAATTGAACCGTCAGTTCCCACGTACTTGCCATTGATTTCCCTTGCCGTCGCTAGTTGGCGTGATTAATGCAGCATCCCATTAGTCGTTTCTGTCATTCAATTTTGAAAGCCACTGTTAGTTGGCGTTTCTTTTGTCATATCCATCTTTCCCACTAGTTCCGCTTTGTAATGAATGTTGGCCTTGTCTCCGTCGAGCTAGCATTGCCGAGTGTGCACGCTCATTTTCTTTCGGTGCACTATTCCTCTAGTGTTCTCTTTTGATGTCCGACATGACACGGTAATTTTTTTTTTAAGTGCTAAGGGATCGGATGTCCATATACAACTTCAGTCGGCTCCCATTGATCATCCCTCTGAGTTCTGTGCCTCCTAAATCCTTCACTTGTACAACTCCCCCATCTGTGACAATTTTTACTTTGTACGGTCCTAACCAATGCATTCTGAGTTTTCCTAGATGTTGAAGGGATTTACGGTCATACATCAACACTAAGTCTCCTTCCTTGAAGTTTTTCCTCTTGATATGTCTGTCATGCCAAGCTTTTTCCCTTTATTTATAGACTTCTTGGTGAAACCCAACTATAATCCTATCCTCCTCCATGATCATCAGTTGATTCAACTTATTTTGTACTGCGCCTTGTTCTTTCATGTTCGTAATTGCTGCTACACGTAGACTGGGTACCACATATTCCAGTGGCACCACTACTTGTCCATATACCAATCTGAATGGCATTTGTCCTGTCAATTTATTACATGTGGTCCTATATGCCCACAATACTGCTGGTATCTTTAGCTCCCAATCATCCCTATTAATGTTACAAGTCTTTGTCAGTGCATTTTCAAGGATCTTGTTAAAGGATTCCATTGTGCCATTTGCTTGAGGATGATATGGTGTACTCTTTTGATGATGAACTTCAAATTCCTCAGTCATAGCCTTAATAGTACAGTTAATGAAGTGAGTGCCTTGGTCACTCATCAAAATCTTGGGGCAACCAAATCTAGTGATCACTTGTTCGAACAGGAAGTGTGTTGCTGTCTCTGCGTTGGAATATTTGATTGGTGCTACTTCCACCCATCTTGTGAGGTATTCCGTCATGGTGATAATGTACCTTGCTCTTGTCCTTTTTCCTGGTGGGTTAATTGGTTCCACAAAATCTATTTCCCATTTGTCAAATGCCTGCAAAGTTACCTGTGGTCACAGAGGCATCTCGTCCCTTTTATTCAGTTTACCAACCCTATGACATACATGGCATTTCTGGCAGTACTCCTTTGAGTCTCTGTGAATGGTCAGCCACCATAGTCCTGCGCGCAATACCTTCTGTGCGGTAGCTTTTCATGTGTAATGTCCTCCTGCTATTCCCTCATCGACTTCTACTAAAATCATTGGTCTTTCATGTTCTATCACACATCTTCTCAAGATGCTGTCTACACCCATTTTGTATAAGTGTACTGCAATCAACTCATAGTCGCAGCCCAGACTACTAGGTGTTTCTTCTGCGCGGTGTTATATTCATGTGGCGCAGTTTCTGTACTCAAGTACTGGATAATGTATGCGAAGTATTCATCAACGATCTGGACTGAAAATAACTATGCGTCAAAAATTTTGTCCTCTATATTCATAGGTTCCTCCCCATTCGTGATCCTTGATAGGTGATCGGGTCTTGTGTTCAACTTTCCTGTCTTGACTATGACTTCAAAATCAAATTATTGAAACAACAATAGCCATCTACAAATTCTCCCCCCCAACACTGGCTTGTTGACTAGGTATTTAAGCGTTGAATGGTCTGTGAACATCTTGAAGTGTTTTCCCAGTAAGTAATGTTTGAACTTCTGAAGCACGTAGAGAATAGCTAGGTCTTCCCTCTCTGTGGTGTTGTAGTTCTACTCTGATTCTGACAGTGTCTGCTAGCAAATGCTATAGGATGATCCAATTCTCCTGCTTCTAGCTGCGCCAGAATAGCTCCAAGTGCTATGGACGATGCATCTACATGTACATGGAATGTATTCTCCTAGTCTGGGAATACTAGTATTGGTGCGGTTACCATCTTTTCTTTCAGTGTATCTAGACTGTGTTGACAATCCTCATTCCATTGGAACTTTGTGTCTTTCCTTAGAAGTTTCTCCATTGGCGCGGTGATCTGCACGTACCCTTTTATAAATTTCCTGTAGTATCTTGTGTGTCCCAATGTCGCTCTTAGTTGATATACTGTTTTTTGCGGTGGCAAGTTAATGATTACTGCAATTTTGGCAGGATCTACTAGTAAACCTTGTTTGCATACTATATGGCCCAATAGTATCCCAAAAGGTGTTCTGAAGATACACTTCTTGATGTTTAATGATTTCTAGCACTACCTGCATCTTTGTAACATTAGCCACAAGACCTCTACATGGTCTTTCAACAGACTATAGAATGTCCAATCATCCAGGTATACCTCTAAAAATTGGTGGATAAATTCTTTAAATGTGGCTATGACTACTCTGGAAAATATTACTGGTGCATTCTTTAGTCCAAATGGCATGACTGTGTACTGGTAGGATCCCTATTCTTTAGCAAAAGTGGTCTTGTATCTGTCTTTCGGTGCTATCTTGATCTGATGGTATCTTGAGAATCCGTCGATGAATGAATAAGCTTCCTGTCCTCCTATGTTCTCCAACACCTCATCTGTGAAAGGTGTAGGGAATGGGTCATGTAGGAACACATCATTCAACTTCCTCAAGTCGACACATATTCTTATCCCCCCTTGTTTTTTCTCCTGAACTACCATCAGGCTTATCCATTCTGATTCTTCTATAGGTTCTATGATTCCAGCCTCCAACATCCTATCGATCTCAGCTTTGAATTTTTCCTTATATATTAGATTTAGTCTGTATGGTCACTGTCTGATCGGTCTGGCCTCAACTCTGAGCAGTATTTTCATTTCACCTAGCTCTCTCGCTATGCCTTTCATTTCTAGGAACGTTGTGGGGAACAGGTCGCTGTATTTGCATAGTAACTCTGTTATGATTTCCACTATTTTCTCATCCCAGTAGTCTCCAATGTTGGCCATTTTCAGATTCTCAATTGTCCCAATGTTTAATTTCTTCACCTTGATCGACGCAACAATTACTTATGATTCTAGCGGTGGACCTTCCACTTCTCTTTTGCCTTCAACTTCCTCATTCTGAATATCACGCGGGTCATCTTCATCTGGTACTTCTTCCTACACATGATAACACGATGATAGTTCTTTTAATGTCTATATTTTTTGTTGTTGTTCTTCTGTTATGAGTTCAACTTCTGGTTCCTTAATGAATATCACCCCTCTTATTTGTTTAAGTGTTGCATCTATGTTGGGTTCTCATGCTCAAATGAGAAAGTGACTGTAAAGTTTTGTTGTAGTACTGTCCAGCTCGTAGTTTCTCTGCGTAGTTCATGGTCTGTATACCAGTTTGTTGGGATGCCCTCTAATGTGTGTACAAAATGATGAGACCATTCCTATGGGGGTGTCAATTTCCACAATGCTCTGCACTTCTCCAAGTGTTCCATTGGTGCCCCTTGTCCATCATATTTCTGCTGCTGGTTGCTTCTTTGTTCTGCACCAAACCTAATTCACAATAACCACTTACATTGGTACCATTCCTTGATTGTTTCTTTGTGCACGCCCCACCATCTTACAGATGTGGCCTTGAGTGCTATCTCTAGTGCTAAGAGTCTCTGATTTTCTAACACTTCATATTCGTAGCATGTCAAGAATGATTCTAGGTTGTTCACCCCATGGAAGCTGGGTGGTTCCCTTATCTCCGTACTTACCCATTTGACTGTGCGGTCTATTCTTGTGCATCTTCTTGGGGAAACTTCATGTAGCATCTATTTCCAATTCTTTAAAGTCTGACGCACATGAGGTGATGCTCCACCAACTAAGTATCCCATTTGTAGTTGGGTTTACGTAATCCTCATTTCGCGCAATTGTTCTGTACAACTGGCTAATTTCCTCCAGGTCCAAGCAAGTAGGCTCTATGAACCTTTTCCCTTTCGATGGGTCCAATGGCGCAATGACCCTGTATTCTCCTCACTCAAAGGTCATTTTCTGCATCTTTAAGCTGATTATGGCCTGGTTATCAAATGCCCAATCCAAGCTGAGCAATGTTGGATAAGGTGTTGTGCCGTCTATTATCTCTATTACTTCGAAGTCAGCTTTAGTGCGCACTCCATCCAAGTCTACTGTCACTCCTTTTAGTCTCCCAATTGGTAGAACTCTGTGTTGATTTTCCAGTTTCAGTTGAATCAATGAATATCCTAATGTGGGCTCTCCCATACATTGCAATGTCTTCTTGGGTAATACATTAACTTCGGATCCTAAATCCAGTATGATATCTCCCATGTTGAAATCTCCAATGTTGGCATTCATCCTAAACTCCCTACTTGTTCTGCTCCTTGTATGTAGGTGATTGATTGTTTTTTGTTCTAGCTTTCCTTTTGTTTCTACGCTACATATTTCTAGCATATTTTGTAATATTTTGACAAAGGATGGATCATTTAGTAATTTTACACATGATTGCAAAAAGCCTTTGATCGTACTTACTTGTTCTAGGGGTTGTGTTTCTTTGGTGTGATCCAACAATGTAGGCATCTCATACTCGGGTGCTTCCTTACTATGCTGTGTGGTTGATGTCGACGCAATGTCTGGCGTAAAAAATTCTTGTCTGGATTGCTTGAATATCTCCTTTTCGTTCTGCGCATCAAAATGTTTCCTTGGTTCGACATTCTTCTTCACCCATTGGTGTTGTACTAGCTCTTGTCGTACTACGTCATTTCCTGTTTTAGCTCCTCTATGTGTAACTATGTTGATGTTTCTTCCTTTATCCCTTGCTTCTGTTGAAATCCACTGAACATTCTAATTTTTCTGATTCCTCTTTTCCTAGATCTTTCCTAGTAACATAGGACATTCTTCCGTGTCATGATATGATGTGCGACAATGCATACAGGTCGCTGGTGGGAGTGGAAATTCTATTGCATAGTGTCCTAGTTGTTGACGGTTGTGACATAGCACTGGTCCTATACCTCTTCCAAAGCCTCCTCTTTCTCTTCCTCCGCCTCTATAGCCAGCTCGATCCCCTCACGGTGCGTTATACTGAGGCGCCTGGTTATACTGCGTGGTATTGTAGTGTGGTTGCGTGGTATTATATGGTGGCTGCACAGTATTATACTGCTACTGCGTAATGTTGTATGGTGCTAGTACTTGGTTAAACTGAGGTATGGCTTGCCCGATCATCATTTCTTCTTGCACTCTGTATGCATCTGATGTCCTCTCTCTCATCAACTCCATGGTTCTACAGTCTTTGTCATCATGGCCTACTAACTTGCAAAAGTTGCAATACGAGCTCTTTGGGATTGTCTGGTACTTCTGCATCATTGAGAAGTGATATGGATCGTAGCCCTGTTTCTTATAGATTTCGCACCATAGTCCTCTTGTTGGTAACAGATTTGGCATTCCTACTGCCATGTACTGCGCGAATGTTGGACATTCATTCTGATGGTGTCCTTCTTTCTTGCATGTGGTACACCAAATGACTTCTCTTTTGTCCTTACTTTTGTTCTAGTTTAGTTGGAACATTAAGTTCTTTAGATCCTCCTTCATCTCCTCAATGGATAGATTTGTCTTATGATATTGGTTTTCTTCCAGTTGCAGGGCTGCCTGCAAAGCCTCTGCCTGCATCTAAAACTTCTGTTGTTGCAATGGATATTTCAAGTGTGGTAATAATGAGTTGACGAATAGGTGCCCATGCTGGATATCTATCATGACATATTTCATCTTTCCTTTCAGTCACTTGAATCTCTGGTCAATCTCCCATATAGATTATCCTAGTTTCTATCTAATCTCTATCATCTCGTTCATATATTGATCCTCTGAACTAGGATTCTGGAACTCATTTATCAACAACTTCTTGATATCTCTAATGGTTTTGGTTGTCCCTGGCGAATTGTTTGTGGCTAAAATCATATACCAATCTAGTGTGCGATCCCTGAATGTGATAGATAATTATGCAAGTTTAGTGTCCTTGCTTGTGATCTGTTTCTCTTCCTAGATCTTTTCACAGATAAACATGTGCTTCTTCGGGTCTTTCGACGCTCCTCCTTTGAATTCTGGTAACCTGATGGTGGGATCGTGTCCTTCCATCCTGAATTTTGAACTACTACCTCCGCGTGGTGTAGGTACTTGACTAATTCTTCCTGAACTGGCTCCCCCAGTTGTTGTTCCTTGTGTATATGTACTTCCTACTATCTTCCTTCTACCGAAATTCGGTTGTCTAAATGGCAATGTTCTTCTTGGTGTGTTAGTCGCACATGGGTTTATGGGTTCCACACTGACATTAATATGGATAGGAATTGCATTCTATTCCCTCTCTTGCACCTCTCGTCTTCCTCTCATATGTCACGTGCATGATTTCCTCAATATGCTCCACAGCCTGGAGATCCTCTACCTCCTCTTCATCACTTTCCAAGCCTTCCCTCACGACTACGACTCACTTCTTGGTGTTCACCTTGTATTGGTAGGGTACTCCACTGTGCATATTTCCAGCTGTCACCATTATCTGCTTGATCTGGTCGTTGTCCATCATGATTGGGTCCAAGGCCTCCTCCTTCTTTCCTTTATCTCCTTCCATTTCTCCTTTTCCTATCACTATCAGTGCTTCCCCACTTCCCCCATGCATGCAGGGAAGTTTAGTTGTCTAACTCCATTGTCATTACACGTTTTTTATATAGCAATATCTTAATGGAAGTATATAATGATATGAGATACTTGCCTCAAGGTCCCTTCAAGAATTCTTGTTCAACTATGTTGTATCTACTGCAAACTCTGTGATAAATTCAACAATAATGTTGTCTAACCAAAAATCTACTGCACGTGTGAATTTATTATCAATGCGTTATAGATGCACGATCCCTTCGGTTTCCACTCTAGCCGTCTGATCTGATTCGTTGGATGGTTGTCTTTCAATCTCTTGATCCACTCCTACAATATGTGTGGGAAATCACAGAAAAATACTTCATGCAAGTCAGTGAATACGTACTTGTCCAGATACTTGCGCGATGTTAACTTCAAGTTTATGTTATCTTTCTACGCAAACTCTAGCTCCTTTGTCTTCATCCATCTTTCTCTCTCTACCTTTGTGGGATTCCAGGGTCTCAACATCCCCTTCTAGCTTCGAATTCTCTCACCTTTTTGTCGTATAATCCAGTCTTCTTTTGACATGTCTTCCGCAGATCTCATGTGCTCAATCCCATTGCCTTCCAATCAACCATAACCATTTGTTGGTTTTCCTCCCTCTTTTATCTATTTACCATTACAGATTGACCCTGATTCATAACCAATAAGCTTCCCAACAAAAGACCTTAAACACTATTGGCCCCTCTGGTTACCCAGAAGGCAACGTAGTATATGGAATGCACTGTGTAGTCTCACCCGAGATATCTCTTATGGGTGGCTGCAATACTCAGGTGTTTGCAACTTGGGACTTAGCGAGATATGTGCTTGTATGTCACAACCTTTGTCTATTTTATTTAACATCCTGTTATAACATTTATTCTATGCATGCATGTTATAAAATTTATTTAACATCATGTTATAAAATTTATTCTTAGATTCCGCCTTTGCCAAAACACTACTGAACAACTCTTTAAAAAACCTCTTTTATAAGGGCCCACGTGCCCTACTCCATTACTACATGCGTGTACACGCTAGCTGACCTAAAACAACCCATGTGTACCTACAAAAGCACGAAAAAAGGAAAGTTGCCGACGAAAAACATAGCTTTGGGTGAGTTAACTAAAAATCCCGGACATGCATGGTCGAGGGTTCGACCAAATACCTATCTCCTTCTAGCCTATAAAAGAAGGGGTAGGGGTCCCATTTGAGAGAGGAGAATAATAGTAAAGAAAATCTACCCAATTGCACATTCCCATTGTCACAACCCTTTAGCCATCCTTGTGCAAAGAGAGATACAAAGCAAAGAAGTTGGAGGACATTTGAAGAGGAGTCCAGGGTCAGGTTCATGGAGTGGTGGCCGGTCTCGACATTATAAGTTGATTCATTAAAGTTAATAATAAAGAAATGATTTTCCCGTCCCACTATATGAGTTCTTCATAGTTTAGTGAATATATGTTTGAATCTCTAACCCATTAATTTGTAGAACAAATGCATGTAGAGTTTGTTGCTTGTTTTGTAGGCAGGTCAGTCTTGGGAGGATAGCTGTTAACAAGTGATCAAGCTCGAAGAAGGATCGACATCAAACGTCTGGAACAAGGTATGTTCATTTAACCATGTATTTTCTTAAAAGAAATGGGGATTAGGTCTGGGATGACGGTAGAAAGTAGGATTCTTTCAGTCTTATATGCATGCAGAATATAACCCTAAATGCTAGTCCGTAGGGGGATTTCCCACCACAACAACATTGGTGACCATACTGGGGAAGTATCTAGGGTTCCTAGGAATATTTTTGGGTATTTTTAAAAAACTGGTTTTCTTTCCTGTTTTTGAAGTTTCTGCAAAGTCTGAGCTAATAGAGATTCTGGTCTTCCATACCAACTATCTCTGTTTCTTTGTTTGACTGTATTTTTTTCGAGACCCATAGAGGTACACACGACCTGCATAAGGTCTGCATGCATGTACTAGTGCCCTACTTTCTTACAGCCCGCGTGTAAACGCTAGCTGAAGAAGTAACAGTAGCGTGTATGATTCCGTAAAATTTTTGAGGCAGTCATCCTCTTCCCTGTCAGAATCAGTCATTCTCAGGGGTTTTCTGGAACTCTTTCTAGTCTTTGTTGTTTGCGGTCTATAGCTTAGGGTTCACCTCAGATTGGTTTGTTCTACAAATTTTTCCTTACATTGTTTTCTTTTTTCTATTAAAGAAAGTGTCTAAGCCTTCAAGAGATCCTGGTTCTCAGTATCAATGGTCTCTTCCTGGTTTGGATTGTCTGTTTTTATTTGTTTCAGATTTTTAGAGATACACGTGGCTTGTATAAGGCCAGTACGCATGTACACGCCCTCTGGCTCTACACAGCTCGTGTGCACACGCTTGTTGTTGAATTTTTAGCAGTGTGCTTGTGAAGGATAGTTTTTGTTGAGGGTGAGGCAGTCATCCTTTCCCTTGACAAGAGTTATACCTCTTAGGTTTTTTGAATCTCTGTCCTAGCAGTCAGTAGCCTACTGACTCATTTCTTCTCTTCCAAATCAAAATTTTGAGGTGTTTTAAGTGTCCTTCTCATGTCATTATAGGCATGACATAGGCATCATGACAATATGCTTTCTTTGACACTTGCGACACTTGTAAGCAAAATGCGACACTTGAGACACTTATAATGACGAAACTTGCGACACTATCAAAGTGAGTAATTTTGATGTGTAACAACTTCCTTCCCCATCGGCCACGATGGATGGGACAGGGCACCTGGGCATGTCCATGCCCTTGTCCGCAGCTAAAGTAGCGTACTCTTTAGTCCAACAAACTTCAGCCAATACAGATCCAACTCTTGCACAAGAGTTCGATCCACTTCTAGAGCCTATTTGGGCTCAGGGTTCTCTCGCTAACATCGATTCATTAGACTTAGTCTTGCCCTCTGATGAAGCTGTAATTTAAGCAATGACTAGTCCGAACAAACCCTTGGAAGATCTTCATCACAAATCATACTTCCCCCCAGAGTTAAGCAGAATCGAAGCCAAAGAATTCACCTTGACTATGACGGGAGATAGGTCTTGTCCTATTAATCCCTTAGCTACACACGAGGTTTATGCTGAGGGTAATATGGCAACTATCGCTGAAACCTTACCGATCAATATCTCCCGAAACCTTGGCGTCATGGAGAATGTTTTCATCGAAGCTGACTGCTCCTTCGGAGAGATTCAAATCTACACAAATCTTTTTAAAGAATTCTACGATGTTTTTGCCTGGTCTTACGAGGAAATGCTAGGCATTGATCCAAAAATAGTTGAACATGGAATCACAACTTATCCAGATGGCAAGCCTGTCCGGTAGAAGCTTCATCCAATTAACCCCAAGAAAGTAGCAGCCTTTAAGGTTGAGGTTGAGAAACTGCTAAAAGATGGTTTTATCTATCCTATCCATTTGACCCAATGGGTGTCAAACCCCATGCCGGTCAATAAAAAAAAAGGCCCTGATGCCCCTTTAATGTTATAGACATGTCATTGATGTTATCTTTCGTCACTGTGGCAGATGTCAAGTGATCCCGAGGTGTTGATTGGGTATGCAGACGGTGCTAACTGGCACACTCGGAGGCTTGCCTCTGCAGCTTGGGTAATCTTTACACCTCAAGGCCAATTATTATCTTTCGGAGGTATATGCTTAGGTGACACCACAAACAATGTCACTGAGTATAGTGTAGTTATTGAGTTGCTTTTTGACGCTTTGTCATTTTGTATCTCTCATCTCCGGGTCTATCTTGATGCTCAGATTGTTGTGTCTCAGTTAAACAAAGTATATCGCGTTCATGATCCGAATTTACACTGACGATTCCTTAGGGTACGTCTCTTAGAACGAAACTTTGATTATATTACATATTTTCATGTTCCTAGGAGATTAAACCAAGTTACAGATACTCTAGCTAATAAAATTTTAGATTGGCATCTTGCACACATATGAAAGAACATTCACATAAACATGTAAATACATTTTTTGCACAAATGATCCATAAGACACAAAAGAGATAAAAATCCATATATAATATCATAAAGTAACTAGATTACACAGATGGACGCAAGCGCCTCAAAAATATGACCAATAACGAGTCAGGGGGCTTATGCCCTCAAAAAATATATACAAGTAGTGCTCGTGGCACGTGAAATGTCTAACTAAGGTCAGGGCCTGTGAGCCCTGTTATATTGATCCACAGTGTTGTCTAAACGCCGAAACAACCGGACCCACGTCCGTGGTGCCCCCACTACATGAGGCTGCATAGATGGTGGCAGGTCCTCAATCTCTCCCATAGGGACCGTGCGAGTGAGCGCAGTAAAGTTCTGCTCGACTCGTCTCAATACCCTCTCAACCTCCCCGACTGGAAGATATCCTGCTACTGTTGGTCCCCCTGCAGCGGCAGGTGCGGCCCCTGGCCGAGGATGACGCTTGTTCCTCGCATAGTCAACGGGTCGCACTGGTCCCACATCTGCACACAAAAAACACATATCCGTCAAATACTATGCTATAACAAAAAAATGATATATATAACAAAAACAACATAAAAATTACATATGTTTAACAAAAAAAAAAAAAAAACAATGATGGAGACTTACCCATCTCTCCTCGCTTCTCACCAGGAGGTACTGGTATCTAAGGATCCCTCGAAAAATCAATCCCTACATAAGGGTAATCCTCGATAACTGGGATCTGTCGCGATAGCTAGGCAAAAAAATCATCATCGAAGGACTCATTAGTCCTTCCACCACCCTATCGTGGCAACAATACTGCCCATCTACACATAGCAGGACGAGAGGCCTGATGTCCTCGTACCACTACTCGAGGACTAAAGCTCAGAATTCTCTCAAAGAAGAACGAGCACAGAATGGTCCCGAACCCAAAGTTCCTCTGTGCCCGCATAAAAGGACATAAGAAGAACTTGAGTAACCTACATTGCATCAAGGCAGCCACAACATTGGGGTCTTCCCCGACCAACTCACTAACCTCTTCATGCTCTCTTTCTCTCCAGTGGACATACATCCTACAAAACACCAACGTTCAGGAGGGTTAACCCTTGTTTTTTAAGATTTTTTCATTCTAAAAGGGGGTCCACGCGGGTTGTAATACTGATAGTCGTGTGTACACGCGTACAGGGTTTACTCTGCCCAAACGTACACGCGACCTGTCTTGAGACAGCCCGCGTGGACCTAGGGCCGACCTTTTGAAGGTCGACGCTCCCCCAAAAAATGAAACCTAAAGCAAAAAGAAAGACTTAAAATGCAAGATAAGAGAGTTTGTACTTACTTGGTCCAGACAGAAGTTTGTTTCGTCCACTATAGCTCCCAGAATCACCACTTTTGACAAAGGTTTTTTTTTGGCTCCAGAGTCAATTTCCAAATCAGCAATGGTGATAATGAGCTGCCAACTTCTATTTATAGACTTTTTGGCCTCTTTTTGTCACTTTTTTGGCCTCCCTTATCATTTTATTTAAACCAAAAACCAATTAGAGTGATTCAGGAGTTGCATGGGAGGTATATGATCGAGTATCAGGACAATTTTTGGAGTTTTGGGTAATTTTCGACGGTCCGTGATTTTTTTTTTTTTTTCGAGGATCAACTTGAGCATGTAGGTTAGGTTTCTACCCTAACTTTTGTATCTCGTTGTCTTTTTCCTTTGCCATAGGATCGATCCTATCAGGTTGTGACACAGAACCATCATAGCTGCTTTAGAGGTGTCGCGACTTGGTGGTAGAGCTTACCGGAACATGGATGCCCTAGGTAGATCCTGGTTGCATTATGGTATTCATGCTGTCTCTAATCACTGTAGGCTCGGGAGTCCTTGTTTTTTTTCTTGATTAAGAGTTTGAGCCTCATTTGCATGATTCCTTTTCACTCTTGACCTCACCCTCGGGACTCCCAAAAGATATAACGGGTCTTCTTTTAATCCCTTTTCATACCCTCTAAACATGAAAAGATTGCCGAGCGATCTTGTGGCCTTTAATGCTCGTTAAACTGAATCTTGAAGTCATGTCTGTCTAGTGGTAGTTTACCCCTTTTTCGGTCCGGACGGTCAACAGTACGAACAAAGGTATACTCTATGGAACTTCAATTCTCTAGAAGAGTACTCTCAGGTATCATTTTAATCCTTTTTCGGGCTTGAGGGACTAAATTTACGAAAAAGGAACCCCCATGGAATCCATAGTTAAGCTCTTTTCAGACTCCCTAAAATTGAAAAGATCGCCGAGTGACCTTATTCTCTCACACTCATTAAACTGGTCCATAAGAACATTTTTGACAGAGTCCATAGTTAAGCTTTTTTCAGACTCCTTAAAAATGAAAAAATGGCCAAGTGATCTTGTCTTTCTCACACTCGTTAAAATGGTTTTGAATAGACATCTTGTCAGTGCTAGTTTACCCCTTTTTCGAACCGACTAGACTACCTTCGAAAAAGGTACCCCAATGGAGTCTCCTTTTACGTTTTTTCAGACTCTCTAAAAATGAAAAAATGCCGAGCTTACCTTCTCTGGGCTCGTTAAACTTACATCAAAGGACATTACCATTGTGTGTTTTATTAATCGCATTTGCATAACCGCATCTTTGGCCTAATGCCGGCTCCATGTTGCTCTCAACTGAACCATCTAAAGCAGGCCTCATAGGCAAGCCCTATAACACTTTGCCTCTGTGTCTTGACACCTTTGGCCCCTGGAGGATTTTTCCCGAGTGTCATTTTCTTGCATATGTCCCTTTTTCCTGAGCATCCCTATGTTTCATGCGCTTGGAACTAGTATGTTTGAGACACTCGATCCTCCTTTGTAACGTAACATTCTTTTATTCTTTTTCCAAAATTATTGAAAAAGACAAAAAAATCAAATATACCCCAAAAAGAGGAAGGGAAAAGTATTTTTTTTATTAGTAGCATAATGAGTCGCCCTTGGATAAAGCACATCTATCCATTTGTTCATCAAACCCTGGGATTTAATATGACCTTAGGAAGATTTTCTCGCTACATAGAGCCGTGTCCTCCTCTGTTTGGTTATTCTTCCAAACATATGGAGAGTTTGCATTGCCTCCTGCCTCGTAAACTTATGTTAATGCCATGCTGCCCAAGTCTCATCATTTGTCGTGTTGTTGTCCAAGGGAAGTTTGTCACCAAGCCCGAGTCGACCCCTCTATAGTTTGTCTCTTGCCCTCATACCCGACCATCCTAAATGTCCAATCAAGTCCTTGTTCGAAATCAATGAAACCTTCATTCTTATCATCAAGATTATCTAGTCCATGACTGACGAGCCGTTGAAGACCTCTGGGTGGTGTAGTCGTACACTCATATTACACTCCTACCTTGAGTTTTGAATATTTTGAAGTTGTTGCTCGAGCTCTGAAGACCTCATCTCCAGCCATCAGGCCTTATCAGCTTCTAAGAAGATGGATACTCTACATGTATATCTTTTTGATTTTGAGATGTAGCTCTGCTGTGTATTGTTCGCGGCTACACTTTATATAGTTATATGACATGGATCTACAGTGTATTTGATTGGTAGCCATGCATTTATTCTATCCCGAGCATGGGTATGCTCGCCTCAGTGTTATTTTTGCAGACGACGCCTCTTGATTTCTGGTTCCTGGGCTCACTTGTTCGACACATCAGTAAAGATTGGTAATGTATTTCAGCCATCAGATGCTCTTCTAACCTCACACATTAGGGGGCATTTGTTATAACCCTAATTTGCACCATACAAGCTTACTTGGCATTAGGCCATCTCAGATTCCTTCTTTGCCAAAACACTGCTAAACAACTCTTTAAAAAACCTTTTTTATAAGGGCCCATGTGCCCTACTCCATTACTACATGCATGTACATGCTAGCTGACCTAAAACAACTCATGTGTACCTACAAAAGCACAAAAAAAGGAAAGTTGCCGACGGAACACACAACTTTGGGTGAGTTAACTGAAACTCCCGGCCATGCGTGGCCGATGGTTCGACCAAATACCTAGCTCCTTCTAGCCTATAAAAGAAGGGGTAGGGGTCCCATTTGAGAGAGGAGAATAATAGTAAAGAAACTCTACCCAATTGCACATTCCCATTGTCCCAACCCTTTAGCCATCCTCTTGCAAAGAGAGATACAGAGCAAAGAAGTTGGAGGTCATATGAGTTCTTCATAGTTTAGTGAATATATGTTTGAATCTCTAACCCATTAATCTATAGAACAAATGCATGTATATTTTGTTGCTTGTTTTGTACGCAGGTCAGTCTTGGGAGGATAGCTGTTAACAAGTGATCAAGCATGAAGAAGGATCAACATAGAACGTCCAGAACAAGGTATGTTCGTTTAACCATGTATTTGCTTAAAAGAAATGGGGATTAGGTCTGGGACGACGGTAGAAAGTAGGATTTTTTCGGTCTTATCTGCATGCATAATATAACCCTAAATGCTAGTCCATAGGGGGATTTCCCACCACAACAATGCATGTAAAATACCGGATCTACTTAATCACTTCATTCATTCAACATTCATCAATTAATTAGACACAAAGACACATTCATTCAATCCCACAACACATTGTTATCGTGGTTCACCCCCTCCTGGGCTACGTTCACAAAGATCTGGCTCTCAGGCTCTTATTATGGTTTAGAAGATATCACGCCGCGCGCGTTTACATTCTTGGTTCTCACTCTCCTCAGCAGGATCCTTGATTCCTAAGAGTTTGACTGGATCGCACCAAGATCCTCATCTTACGATATAACCCTCAGGATCGAGTCACTTACTCCTTCCCTCACTCACCAGCTTATGGATTTGTACAGTTCTTACAATACTCTTTCTCTCTTTCTCCCTTTCTGTTTGTCTCTCTCTATTAGCCTCTCGTGTGTCCCCCCTCTTCTTCTTAGTACTACTTATTTATATTTTAGGCTTACCAACCATTACAATGTATTACAAAAACCCTAAGCCTAGTGTCGTTAGGTCGTCCATGCATGCATGCATGATGCTTTTCCTTCCAGCTTTAGATTTCCTCTTGCATGCCTTTCTTCCCAAAATAACCTTTCTTTCTAATTCGGCCTACCTTTGACAAGGGCCTTCATTCTAATGACCTCAAACACACTATTAATAACAACCCTGTGAATGCTTTCAAGTGTTTCCTTCTCACAGAGGATCCGTTTTTTCTTCAAAAAACTCAGCATTGGGACTCCACCCATGTTGATACTTGACCAGAGAGCGATGGAACTATCATCATGATCGCATGTGATGTACACATGTATGTCATGTGTGTTCACATCCAACTGGTCTACTATTAGAAAACAGAACCACGATGAATCGAGATTGGTGTCACTACCCAAAACTCTATTTGACGACATCAAAAATCTTCCATGCGATGTAGTTTAGTATGTCCACTGTATTCAAAATGACCAAAAAAATGGTGTTCGAGCTATATTTGACAAGTTGTTGTTCCTATCACCTTTGGATGCCTTGGTTTATATTGGTTAGAATGGTTCTCTTCCCCTCATTCTTATATCTCTTTTGTCATAGAGATCGATCCCTCCCACAAAGCTCACTACCTAGTTAGTGGGCCACGATTTCTTGAGAAATATCTGCCATCGATGGTGACCAACAAGGGGAGGCAATGACATCTTACAATACCTTCAAATCTTCCCATGGATTTCTTTGGAAGAAGAAGCTTTGAAGACCAAACAAACCATTTTTTGTGGTGATTTTTGATAGGACTAATTGTGGTTGACTATCTAGAGGTGCACGGGTGACATGTCAGATTGGTTCGGTTGTGGGGTGAATCCTCCTGGGTCAATAGGTTTTGTGAGCATGATAAACCATCTAAGAAATAAATTATTGAGTGGTTCACATTATTGATAATCCATGAAGAAGAAGAGTTATCATTAAACAAGGAGGAGGGTTCACATTATCAAGTGTACCTCTCACATAATAGTTTACCCTCTCACGCTTTTGAGACTAGCTTTTTTGACATGGTTAAGGATCACACATGAGGAAAATAACTTAGTATTCAAGCAAAAGATAAACAAGACGAAATTTTTTTCTCATCATTTATTTTGTGAAGAAACACCTTAACTTACACATGATTCAATCTTAGATGATTGCCAAGAGAAGAATATTGAATTGAGATGTACTAACACCTTTTGAAATAAGGAAAGGACACACCAAAAATATTTTGCAAATATTGTTGAGGATAATGATAAGGTTTTGGAGTCTCACAATTCTCTCATGCTCTAATCAATCTTCTGTAAAAATACTCAATTAGGAAAGCATTATAGATTTATCCATTTTTCTTTGCTTATGTCCTCGACTCTAGGAGAATATTTGATTTGATAATAGAAGAGATGGATAGGGAAGTTAAAGATACTGATTATGAACATGTGAGTGAACTAAATATAACTCATAAGGTGGGAATTATGTAACCAAAGTTGGTACATGAGTATCTATCACAACCAATTTTGGAAAAGAGAGAAAGGTGCGTGGATAAATCCTTGTCAGGCACTCTTGCATGAGATAAAGAAGTTTTCTCATCTGCAGTAAAGCTTATTGATTACTCAGGCCCACGTAATCTTATTGATTACAAATGGATTCCCAACAATATCAAGAGGAAAACATTGGGAGGAGTAATTTTATGTCCAATCACAATGTTTCATTATGAGGAATGGATTCAAAAAATATCATAGATGAAGTTGAATCCAATAATAATGATTTTTTAATTTGTGATCTAATTTTTAAAGACATCTCGTTTTCACTCTTTGATTGGGGATGCTATATAATTTCTGAAGAAATTAACCCTCACAAAGAAACATGCCCAAAATTGGATACACTCAATGGTCTCAGTTGAGGAGAAGATTATTTCACCATAAAGGTAATGAACCATGTGATTAAACAACCAAGTAACAAAGATGTTGGGGTAAGCATTTTGCTTTTAGATCTCATTCATATTCTCAAAAATTATCATTACAACTTTTATGATAGTATAAAACACTAGATGGAGTCATCGCTTGCTCAATGGTTTCCTCAATGTGGTAAGTGCCCTATTCTTATTACTTTGAACAAAGTTATCTATGTCTTAATTCTTTCAACGATGCCTTTCACTATATACCAACTCGTAATACCTCTCTAATCCCTAATGTTCCAGTAGGTATCAATATCCTTATATGGTTGCATTGGCATTATGATTTTACTTTACATACATATGTTAGTGGCTAGTGTAGGTTAGTGTAGGGTAGCATAACTAGTTTTGTTTTATTTCCTGTTGTCTAGGGTGAAGGTTTTTTATATTTTTATTATATTGATGAATTTGACCTCGTCGTTCGTTAAGGCCACTACGCCATACATTATCATTCACATAGAGTGGTGTTTGTGTGTATAAATCTTAAAAATAAAATCAACTAGTGACATCACAACTTGAGATTGTATTTATCATTGGAAAGTGTGGGATTTGACATATAATAAAATCAAACTAAGAATCACACCTATATTATATTCTTGTGTTGGACTATTTGTGACTATCATGCAAATAAATAATTGTGAATATTGCATTTTATCGAGGATACAATGCATATAATATAACATGGAAGTTAATTGGGAAACTTTTATCACGATCGATAACAAGTTATAATTTTAGTAAGTTTTGTTATGTATATATAGTAAAATCTAAACCATATGAATCTTAAAAATACAAGCTCAAAACTAATGAAGAATTATTTGTTAAATAAAATTTTAGATCTAGTCTTTGCTCAAGAGGAAGTAATGATTGGATAAAGGTAATAAATCTTTTTTGACTAAAAAAAAGTAATCGTAATTGAAAAGATTTCTATAGATCTTAAGAAGACCTTTGTTATGATCTATAATGGTTGCATTCAAGCTACCAAGTATTAAACAATTAATGATTGAATGAAGAGATTGAAACTGCACACACACACACACACACACCTTCTTTTAAATTTTGACACAATTATGCAACCTTACATATTTTTCAAGGGTTGACTAGCGGATTTTCTTAAACACCACTTAATTTTCATTACGATTGTGCACAAATGTTTGACTTGAATCGTTACCAGGAGGGGTGTTACATGTGGTATCATAACTAAGTTCCATAAACTGGGGTCTTTGACCCATTTATTTATTTATTTTATTTTGCGCAATTACATATTATTAATATTTGAAAACCAACTTAATTAAACTTTAACCATTTCCTCGTGTTAGATAGAAATGGATAGAAGAGGAAGAATAGATATGGATAGAGGTCGAGGTATACATCCTCTATTGTAGTCTACACCTCCACATTCTCCATCCAAATAAGATGAATATGTCCAAGAACAAGGACATGTGCCTTATGGAGAAGTCATATCCATGATGTATTCGTTCCAAAGGATGTTGGATGCAATAATGAACATATTAGAAAAGAAAGAGGGAGGTAATCTTATGCATATAGAAAGATAAAAAAACCTTGCAAGTAACCAAGCTCGTAGAGAGCTGAAGAAAGTAAAGTTTACAAAATTTTGGGGCTCTACTTGATCCCGGAGGATCCGAGAATGATCACAGAGGTTTAGAAAGATCCAAAACATCCACAAAGGTATAGAATGGTTCATAAATGCTCAAAATTCAAATACTTCAAATCATCCCAAAAATTACATCATTGCATAGATCTCGATGATATCTTTCTAACGACACAAATTTCGCCTCAAACAGAGTTTGTATGAAAAAGTTATGAGCAGTTAAAGTTCCAATAAAAAATGTCAAAGGTCAAAGTACATAGGAAAAATAGGTGATATCTGTCACCACTGCGAGGGTGACACGTGGCACATGGTTATTGGCAGTTGATTGGGTAAATTGTACGTTCAGGTTGTTCAATCACAGGTTGACACATGGTGCACATGTGGTCCAATTATTGAATGACATGTGGCATTGAAGAGCCAATGAGACGCTGCCATGTGGCAACCTCCCGTTGGCCAATATTGGTTAGTATGTATTAAAAGCTATGGAGTCTACATGGGTCGAACCTGTAACCTCCATAACCTTCCAAGCCTTAACAAATTCCTCCACACCAACACACCACCACAATAAGTCTTAACATAGATGTGGTAAACAATATATTTGAATTATTATTAAGGTTCCATTGGGTGGCTAAAGGGTCGAGGGCCTAAGCCCTCGACCCTAACCCTAACCCTTAGTCAGTTGCCATACCACATGACCCACATCTATTCATGGAAGGGCTTATTAGAAACGCTGAGAGGTATAACTATAACATATGTTAGTTATAACATATGTTACCACAAAATGCGGTGGTGGTGGGGCTCGATGATCAATATGGATGTCAGTGGCCTCCCACCTATTCCAACTGGTTCATTTTGGTAGTTTTCCAGTTTGGAAGTTTTTTTCCTAGTTTTCGGGTCCCTGACTTGTGGGACCATTTTTAGGCCTTAAACAACGTTCTTAGGGCTCACCACAATAAGAAATGACCTTTGATAAATAACGAAAAAATGTGTAGTCCTCATATAGACCTTTTGAACAGGCTATCGTGCGCCAAAAATGGAGATCGTATGCAAAAGTTATGACCCCGAAAAGTTGATGTACTTACTTACCCAAACGAGGCCCACATGAATTTTGGCGCTTCATCTCCTAGGGTTAGGTTTTTGGATGTTTAGGGTTTTTAACATTCCTGTTTATTGTAAAAAGACATTCATAGTCTCATTGTAATCATCTTCTTGCGAATGAGCACAACCGTCACATCTCTTCTCAGAGATAAACCGCCACCATTCCAACAAGCTTGTTTTCCGCTGCATTTTACAGTTTCAACTTATTTCCTTATGTAATAGAAAACCAACTTTATGGTATCTCTGTTATTCTATATTAAGCATATTTTAATAATCTATATTCATTTCATTCTGCTCATAAAATCCGGATCAATGGTATCATAGCGGTTTGCTCCTTGTCGTCTTAATGCATGTCCCCAACGAGGTGAGCGTATAAAGAATTGGGTCTCGAGCTTGTTTCTCTTGAGGAAAAAATCTCTCTCACGCCCAAATGACCTCTCATGGAAGGAGAAAAGAAAGATAACGAGACATAAGATCCTGTCAAAATGTTGCTTGAGGAAGCCCCCACGCAACATAGGAACGAGATGATGGATAGTTTTGCGCAAATCCTTCGGTGGCTACCAACAAGCGATGCATCTTCCTCGAGCAGAGGCACCACCCCATTCAAGGTACAAATAAACTTCGATAATCCTATATTTGAAGGTCAAATAGATGCAGATGTTGTAGACAAGTGGTTGAATCTACTAGAAAGGTATCTTTCTATCCATAACTTTTCAAATAGAGAAAAAATTACTTTTGCGCTCCTCAAAGCCGTTTCCCATGTCAAAGATTGGTGGAAACCTTTATGTGAACAAAAGGAAACATAAGAACCCTCATTATTTACAGTCGCGGCCACCTGGGAATTCTTCAGGGATGCTATTAAGGAATAATACTACCCCGTCGGAAGTTATGATGACTTGTATACCAAATGGACCACACTGCGACAAGAAAGAGACCAAGCAGTGCTAGATTTCACAAACATATTCCATACCTTGCGCACCAAGTTGGGTATCAAATATTCAGAGTGAGATCTGGTTCTCAAGTATCGCAGTGCTTTGGATAGATACATCCAGACTGAAATGGAATTTCTAGATATCTCATCCTTGGGCACGGCCTATCGATATGTCGTCAAAATTGAGCAGAAGCTCAAACAAAAGACGTGATAATTTGGGCCTGGGAACCCCTCGTAGAGAAAACTAGGAAAGGACGACCCCAACCTATAGAAAAAAGGATAGAGAAAATATGGATAGTATCAATACAACCTGTCCAAGCTGCAATCAAAGAAGGACACTAGAAAGACAAAGAAGGATACTAGGAAGTGGTGTGAATTCCATAAGAGCTCTTGGAACAACACTATTGATTGTCGCTCAAAGCATTCACTGGTGGCCAAAGTGAAAGCCTCTGATCAGATGCGGGTTCTGACTTTGATTCAGAACTAGAAAGGGGAAGACAGATCATTGACGCGGAACCCAGTACCACCGTTTCTACCACCAAGCTCCATCCAGGTGAACCGGACGAGCTAGAAGAAGGTGAGTGCCTTTTCCATTCATAGATGTGGGTAAAAGGCACCCTCCTGCACTTCATCATTGATAGCGGTTGCTAGAAGAACCTCATCTTAGTAGAGTTCATCAAGCGGCTGGCCCTGCCGACAATGCCACACCCGTAGCCCTACACCATTGGATGGCTCCACCAAGGAAGTGATCTCCGTGTCAACCAACAGTGTCAAATGTTGTACGACATCAAGCTCTTCAAAGATGAGGTATTGTGTGATGTTTCTCCTCTCAAAGTTAGTAATGTTCCTTTGGGCCAACCTTATTTATGGAAACATCATGTTGTATATAAGTCTAGGCCTCATAGCGTTATTATTACTTTGAACATGAAATTGTACAGGATGCCCGAGGCAGTCCCTCCTAGTGCTATTTCCTTGATCTCTACCAAGCAATGCAAGAAGGTCATCTCTCAGACCAAGAAATTTTGTCTTCTTTGTGATTCACTCTCAGAGTAAGTGAAAGATCGCAACCACATCTAGGGCCTTCGCAAACGATCTCTCCACACAAAAAAAGAAAGTGGACAAGGTCATGGAAGAATACTCAGATATCTTCTCCTCTCTTACAGGGGTACCTATACACTGCCAGGTCAAGCATCCCATCAATTTGACCCTAGACTCAACACCACCCAATGGGCCGATCTACCGCCGCTCTCTGTTAGAAAATGAGGAGATCAAGAGGTAGATCCAAGAACTACTCCACAAGGGGCACATCCGTCCCAACTCATCGCCTTGTGGGAGGCCAATCGTACTGGTGTAGAAGAAAGACGCGACTTGGCGGCTCTGCATTGATTACCGGGCCCTGAATAAAATCACAGTCCAGAATCGGTACCTGATTCCCCGAATCGACGACCTCCTTGATCAGATCATGTGGGCCAAATACTTCAGTAAGATTTATATGAAGTCTGGCTACCACCAGGTCCCAATAGAACAGACATATGTATGGAATACCACCTTCAAGTCAAAATAAGGTCTTTTTGAATGGTTGGTCATGCCCTTTGGTTTGACAAATGATCCAAGGAATTTTATGAGGATGATGGATGATATCTTGTGACCTTTCACCAGTACTTTTGTAGTGGTGTATCTGGATGACATCCTCATATACAACAAGACTTGGGTGGAACACTTGCAACATATTCAATAGGTTCTGCACACCCCGCGACAACACAAACTATATGCAAACTTGGAAAAATGATCCTTCGGCATGGACAGGGTGCATTACTTAGGCTACATCATTAATCAACATGGTGTGCATGTGGATCCAACCAAGATCCAGGTCATTCATGACTGACTAGCCCAAACCACACTCACTGAGCTTCGGAGCTTCTTGGGCCTTGCCAATTTCTACTGCAGGTTCATGTTGGGATTCTCTCATATCGAATGGGCCCTCAACCAAGTAACCAGGGGTGGCGGTAAGGAAAAATTTGTGTGGGGCCTATCCCAACAACAAGCCTTCGATGACTTGAAGCAACACTTATGTTCTTATCCCCAATACTTTCATTACCGAACCTGCATCATCCCTTTGAGATCGAGATAAATGCTTTAGACTATGCCGTGGGCGTCGTTCTCACTCAACATGACCACCCTGTGGCATATCATAGTGAGACACTATCAGATGCTGTCCACAAGTACCCTACTTATGGAAAATAAATGTACTCCATTGTGCAAGCTTGCTGCTAGTGGAGACATTGCATTCTGGGGAAAGAGACATTCATCCACACTGATCACAAGCCACTACAGTTCATGCAGACCCAAGGAAAATTGCAGAATGACCGCCGTCATAATCGGTCCACATAGTTACAACAGTTCCACCTCAACATCAAGTATAAAACAGTAAGTTCCAACTGAGTTGCTGATTGCCTCAGTCGACCTCCAGTTGTGGCACTCACCATGGTGCTAGAATATTGCGGCCATGAGACCTCCGGATGGACCCACCTCTATGAGATAGACCCTGACTTATCCACCACCTACCAAACACTGGGAGAAAACTCAGTGGTCGCTAATTTCCATCTTCAGGACGAGTTGTTGTGTCCTCTGGGACATCTATGCATTCCATCAATCGAGTGTGCAAAGATGATTTGGGATTCTCACTACAGTTGAGTGGCATGAGGCTTTGGCATTGAAAAGACAATGGCAATGTTGCATAAACATTTCTATTGGCCGAAACTTCGACAGTGTGTCGACAAGTATATCAGGTCCCTCACCTCCTGCACTATTCCCAAACCAACCACTAAGAAACAGGGCCTGTACACCCCTCTTCCTACTCCTAAAAATCCGTGGGAATCCATCTCAATGGACTACATGTCGGGCCTCCTGTCCACCAAGAGGGGCAATGACTATGCTTTTTTGGTTGTTGTTCACTTTTCCAAGATGGCGATTCTGGTCGCCTACAAGAAGAACATCACTGCAGAGGCCACTGCCAAGATCTTCTTTGAACTCTTCTAGGTACACTTTGGTTTCCCAAAAACCATTGTCTCATATCGGGACAGTCAGTTCCTCAACACATTCTGGTCGAGCCTCTAGTCACTGTTGGATACCAAGCTCACCAAATTGACTACCTTCCACCCCCAGACAAATGGCGAAATTGAGGTCGTCAATTGAATGATCGTACATATCATGGGCATGTACAATTCCAAGAACCCCCACACATGGGATGAGAGTCTTCCCTATGTCCAACATAGCTATAACCAAGCCCTGCATAGCTCAATTGTCCACAACCCCTTTCAGCAGGGGTTAGGATTCCAACAATTGGGCCCCATGGATGTTGCACTACCCATGGCGACCACCTCGGTTGACTCGTCCCCTACTCTACCAGAAGATGACAAAGACACCTGGTTCATTAAGTGGATCCAACACATCCACCAACAGGTTTAGGATATTTTACAGAAGTCCAATACCAAGTACAAGCATTACCATGATCAACACCAGGTGCCACATAAGTTTTAGGTGGGTGACAAAGTTTGGTTGCACTTGCAGAAAGAATGCCTTACATGGCCCCATCAGAGGCTTCGCCCACTCCGGTATGGGCCATATACCATCACCAAGGCTATGGGTGACAATGCTTTTGTGCTCAACATTCCCCCTTTCCTTGGACTTCACCCAGTCTTCAACGTGGCTCTCCTTCAACCATATTTCCCGCCATTATTGGACACCTCAGAGATAACAGAGCAGTCGACACCAACATAGCTCAACCATGACTGCATGCAATAGGCATCCAGTGATTAGATTGTAGACACACATATCAAGGGCACCCAACAACAAATGATCCAACTTTATCGAGTTGTCAAAGCAGGGCAGCTCCTACACCAAGGCAAGTGGCTCACCCGGGGCCAAATTCAACAAAAATTTCCTCATCTGATGGGGGAACTGAATGTAATGGACACCATTGCTTCTTAAGGGGGGAGGATTGATCCATATGGATATCGATGGCATCCTACCTATTCCAACTGGTTCATTTTGGTAGTTTTCCAGTTTGGCAGTTGTTTTCCTAATTTTCGGGTCCCAGACTTACGGGGCCATTTTGAGGCCCTAAACAACATTTTTAGGGATCACCACAATAAAAATTGACATTTGATAGATAGTAGCAAAATGTGTATTCCTCGAATAGACCTTTCGAACGGGCTATCGTGAGCCTAAAACAGAGATCGTATGCAAAAGTTACGACCCCGGGAAGTTGATGTACTAACTTACCCAAACAGGGCCCACATGACTTTTGGCGCTTCATCTCCTAGGATTAGGTTTTTGGATGTCTAGGGTTTTTGAAATTCATGTTTATTGTAAAAAGTTATTTAGAGCCTCATTGTAATCATCTTCTTGTGAATGAGCGCAACTGTCACATCTCTTCTAAGAGATAAGTCGCCACCATTCCAACAAGCTTGTTTTCCGCTGCATTTTACAGTTTTAGCTTATTTCCTTATTGAATAGAAAACCAGTTTTACTATATCTCTATTATTCTATGTTAAGCATATTTTAATAATCTGTATTCATTTCGTTCTGCTCATAAAATCTGGATCACTTGAACCCTTGAATTGCCACTTTTAACTCAATAAACTTAACCATCGTGCCCTAACTCATGGTTTGTTTATATTAAAATCCAACCACAGATTTCAGAGGTGGTTAAGGGGCCCGTTCTCTATTTAATGGTGCATGACCCAAGGCTATAGACATAATTAATGTAGATTTTTTGTCTCATAATGCATGCCGAAGGTACAAGGAATTTGAGGTAACACCATAAAGGGTGCCGAGGGGTAACTTGACGAAATTTCAAGTATTTTATATCAATTTTGAACAATTTTTCATGAGGAATTTAATGATGCACTCATTTTTTGCGTTTGAACAACATGTAAAAAGGTCATTGTAAAACATAATCATTTGATCATTAATAAAAAAAGTCTCTATTGGAAGCGGACCCAGAGAGGTATCCCAAATTCGGTGAACTCCGTTTTTTTCCAACTTGTGTATGTGATTATATTGTTGTTCATTTCATGTTCAATTATTTGCAAGTAATTTACCATTAAAGTGGATTTGGTTAGATAAGTTTTTTCACATGTAATTTGCGAACAATTAGGCGATCATTTTATTTTGAAGATCAAGTAGATGTTTATGTGTATTTTAAATTATCAACAGCTAAGGATTTTTTGAATCACTACTAATGGATAGGTGACTAAAGCGTGGTTGGAAAATATGGCACTGAGGGATTACACCTATAATCTCAAAGTGCAAACGAGTATTTTCCAACAAAAGAGAAATGCTTCACTTTGGCGGAAGACTCTACTGCGATATTTAGGGATGGATGTGTTTGAAATTTCATGAGACTTATTTGAAGAGTGCTTTAGAGAGCGCTATCTCTCAGAGGATTTTATCTAGTGACAAATAAATGAGTTCAACTCATTAAGACAAAATGGAAGATCAATATCTGAATATGAGGTATGTGTCACATCTAAACACATATAAATTTTGGGTTAACAAACTTGTATATGGACTGGACTATAACATCAAGTCTAAGGTTAGGATACTAATGTCACACACCTTGCATGAGTTAGTTTAGACGGCCATAATAGTTGAGGAGGAAATTATAGGTGGTGGACAGTTTAGACCATTGGGACCTTCAGGATTAGATGTACATAAACATGTATCACAATTAACTAGTACATCGAGACGTGTAGTTGGTTGCGTTAATGTTCCAAGGGGAAAAGTGACGAGTACTCAGAGACAACTAACAGGGAACTAGTGGACACCTTATAGTCTATCAATGTAGTGGAATCGACAAACATCACATAGTAGTAAAGATAATTTCACTTAGTACGAGAATCAGAATCAAACACCTGAGAGGGAATGTTGAACATGTGGAGGACCAAATTTGTAGAGGGAGTGTACACATGTCTAGAACGCAGTTAACCAAGAGTGGAGTAATACCACAGTGGGTGATCTGGGTAAATCTCACAAGATTCATGCAATGGTGAACAAATGTTAATCCAAACATTAGTCCACTATACTATACATCAAGTAAGATTAATGATATTAATTTTTCATTATTAATAGATCCACGAGCAATTGAAAGTTTTGTTTCTCATAATGCATTAGGAAGATTAAATGAGATGGCAATTGATCAAGAAGATTTCAACCAAGTAGAAATGGTTTATAGAGTTAATCAAGGAGTAGGATATGTAGTTAATGATTGTAAGATTGAACTTGGTGTATATGTAACCCGAGTATTGTAACATCCCTATTTTTAATCCCCAATTTAATGATGTATATTGTAGATATGACATATAGTTGTGGGCCAAGCGATGCAATATGTAAAAAATGTATATAAAAAATAATAAATAAAATGTGATGCTGACTGCAGATGGAGAAGGAAAGAGTCATGGGGCTGAGTTTTCCACAAGAGAGGAGGGGTATAAGGGAGTTTTATTCACATGTCTTAAATCCCAAACCATTTCTAGATTTATTGTTTTGAGTGAACCTTCTAATTTTCCCCTTGAGTGTATGAGATCCCAATCACTGAATACATGTAAGAGGGTGGGTTTGAGAAGTCACATCCCTTAGTTATTGAGAACATGGGGATGAAGTACAATCAACATTGGGGTGAGTGAGAGTCAACTTGCTTGGGGGAAAAAGGGAAATTTGTATGGAAAAAGAAGGGAGTTTTTACAACCCATTTTTGGACAGCAAGGGAGAGGGGAGAATGAAAGCTTGAAGGTAGCCACAATGAGCATTTGTGGTAGCTATTTTTGGAGCTGTAGAATGCATGAAGAAGCATGTTGTTAGGCCTGTAAAGTGAGATTGTGTGAGATAAATTACTCTACCAGTAGTGAGTTTATTGTTATGAATTTTTCCTTGCAACTGACATCCATAGAGTCCCCAACAAGAGAGATTCATGGAAAACCTGTGTTGGAGCCTCGAAGGGAAGTGGGAAGGACCGAGGGACTATTTGTAGTGACAGGGGATCCCATTTCTGGGTTGTGTAGGTTGAGAGGAAGAGAGTTGGAGGATTGGGATAGTTGTAGGAAAAATCAGTTGGTTGTGGGAACATTCGGGTTATGAGTGGATAGTGGAGAGACACACACTCTTGTGGATTCCTAACCCCAGCTTGAGGGTGACTTGCTGTTGAGATTTGGATTAGAAAGTCTATGGTTGGGTGGAATGTTCATCCTTTGCATCTAGTTGCACTATTGTTATTAAAAGATAAGTGTTTTATCTTTGTGTCTTACTTTTATTCATGGTTTATTTTGCTGTGTAGTACTCTCTTCTTTGAGTGAATTATATGTTGTTGTGTATAAGTACAATTAGCTAGATTCATTTGGAAATGTTGTTAGATGCATTTAGTTTAATGGTATCAAAAAATATAATTTTTTATGGGTTTAGTAGTGGAGAACACTACAAGTATCATTGTAGTAAATTACTTTGGGATACTTTGATGTAGTAATAGGAATGGATTGGTTGGAAAGTCATGACACAATATTGGGTTGTAAAGCTAAGAAAATTTATTTCATAGATGATGGAGAACATAGAAGAATTACAACAGGGATGAATATGGGAGTGCCATTAAGATTTATTTCAGTGTTGCAACTAAAGAAACATACAAGGACAAGATGTAAAATGTATGTCATATAAGACATGGACAAGAAAGGGGATACATCAACTATAGAAAAATAACATGTATTATTGGAATTATCATATGTATTCTAAAAGGAATTATTGGGATTACCACAGAAGAGAGAGTTGGAGTTCACGATTGAACTTAAACCGAGAACATAACCTATCACAAAGGATCCTTACCACATGAAAACTCGAGAGTTCTGAGAGTTGTAAATGCATCTTCAAGAAATTTTGGATTTGGTATTTATTTGTCCAAGTATATCACCATGGGGAGTGCTAGTGATATTTGTAAAGAAGAAATATGGATCATGGAGACTTTGTATTGATTATCAACAATTAAACAAAGAATTAATAAGAAATCAATACCCATTGCCTAGAATACATGATTTATTTGATCAAATGAAGGGAGCTAAAGTGTTTTCTAAAATAGATCCAAGGTCAAGATATCATCAATTGAGAATAAAATAAGCTGATATTCCTAAGACAATATTTAAGACACATTTTGATCCATATGAATTTGTAGTAGTACCTTTTGGATTAACAAACGCACCGAACATATTTATGAGTTTAATGAATGGAATATTTCAAGAAGTTTATGCAAGTGTTTTTGGATGATATTTTCATATATTCCAAAATACTCGAGGAGCACGGAGATCACTTAAGACAAGTATTGCAATGTCTTAGAGAGCATAATTTATATGGTAAACTCTCTAAATGTTTGTTTTATGAATTGAAGATTCATTATTTGGGACATATAATTTTGGGAGAAGGAATTGTGGTAGATATAGTGAAGATAGAGACAATTATGGAATGGTCGACGCCTACTAATTTGCATGAAGTATGCAATTTTATGGGTTTGGCTTGATATTTATAGAAGGTTTGTAGAAGGATTTTTGAAGTTTACTAATCTTATTATGGAATTACATAAGAAGAAGAGGAAATTTCTATGGCTAGATCAATGTGAAGAAGCATTTCAAAAGCTTAAAGAATGATTGACAATGACTCCTATATTGAAGGTTCCATATATGGATCAATATTTTTTTGTATGTTTGGATGCATCAAAGGAAGGATTAGTGAAGTATTAATGCAAAAGGTAGAGTGATTGCCGACGCTTCAAGAAAACTTCAACTACTTGAATAAAATTACATAACACATGATTTGGAATTTGCGACAATAATACATACATTAAGAATTTGGAGATATTAATTAGTTAGAAGAAAGTTTGAGATGAAGATATATCACCATGGAATTCAACATATATTTATGCAAAGTAATTTGAATGCTAGACAAAGGAGGTGGTCAAAATTTTAAGTGAGTATGTTTTTGATATATCATACATTAAAGGAACAATAAATAAAGTGGTAGATGTTTTAAGTCGTAGTCCAGGTATATTCTTGATTTTTACATTGGAGGTAAATTTATGAAAAAAGGTATTGAAGTTACAATTAGAAGATGAATGGTATAAATAAGTTAAACTAGAAATAGAGAATTAAGTGATAGAAATTTTGAAATATGAAGGATATCCATTGGATGACGATGATTTATTATTATTTTGTGGAAGGAATTATGTACCGCCAAGTGATGAAATTTTGAACTTAATAATAAGAGAAGCTCATAGAACATTTTATATGGCTTATCAAAGAGTAAAGAAGATGAATTCATATATGAAAGCACTATTCTTTTGGAATGAAATGAAGTGTAAGGTACCGGATTTATTATGCAGAGTAGAGACATAATTATTATAGCAACTATCAATAGAAAGAGCAAAATATAGAGCACAAAGACATAATTGATTCCATAAATGATACCTTTATTATATAGAAATCCAAGTTCACTTGCCTCTTTGAGGGGGCGACCTCTAGCAGAGCAGAGCTCAAATACAAAATGATTCTCAAGAAAAAACTCTTCCATGCTTTCTACTCCTATTTATAGCATTTCAATCTTTTAGAGAACATTCTAGAGGAAGATATTTCTAAAAGTGAAACCTTCTATTAAGTCTTCTTACATTAGACATGTTCACATTATTACATAGGCCTTATTTACTAATGTTGTCCTTTATTACATAGAAAACATATTATTCTATCTACTTGATGGGTTAGGGAGGTTAGGACCCTAACACACCCTCCCCCTTGGAAAAACAACCTTGTCCTCAAGGATTGAGATGGGGAAATTGTTGTAGAATCGAAACCAAATCCCATGTGGATTTAAGGTGAGATTGTTTGCTTGAATACAATCGACCTTTTTAATGAATCTCCTCATTGTGACAAGAGTATCCCTAAGATGCATGCATATCTTGTTGCAAATGTTGGATTAGGCTAGACAAGTTGGGATCTTGTAACAATTCCTGGTAAACGACCTTTAACCAATCAGATACAAGGAAGGAGAGTGAGAAGAGGGACCCTTCTTCTTCATATTTCCTTGAAAGGGCATCAACCACCACATTTTATTTTCCTTTATTGTAAATGATCTTATAGTCATAACCAAACATTTTGGTCAACCATTTTTGTTGCTCTAGGGATGAAATTTGTTGTTCCAAGAAATTTTTAAGGCTGCGATGATTCGTTTTAATTTGGAAGCTCTGCCCAAGCAAGTAAGGATGCTAGAGATCCACTGCATGTAGAATAGCCAACATTTACTTTTCATATGTGGTTTTTCTCAAGTGTCTCTTAGATAGTTGTTCGGTAGTAAAAGCCAAAGGTCTTCCATCTTGTATGAGAACTACCTCAATGCCTTTCCTAGAAGCATCACATTCCAAAAAAAATGTCTTGGTGAAGTCAGGCATTTACAGAACATGAGTTGTGCACATAGCATATTTCAATGCTTGGAAGGATTGATGAGCTACGTGAGTCCAACTGAAAGAATTATTTTTAAGGAGAACAGTGAGGGGACCTGTAATTTTGCCATAATTTTGAACAAACTTGTGATAATATCCCGTTAAGCCTAGGAAAATACTCAAACTTTTAAGAGTTTTAGGGTGATGCCAATCCTTCATAGCTTCTATTTTCTTAGGATCCACATGTACAACATTGCCAACAATATGGCCCAGGTACTCTACTTCAGAAGATCCAAAAGCACAGTTATACTGTTTGAGAAATATTTTGTGTTGGCACTGTAAATGTAAGACTTCATCCACATAGGCCAGAGGGGCTTTCCTAGTTTGACTATAGATCGAGATATCTTCAAAGAAAAATAAGACAAAATGATGGAGGAAAGGATGAAAAACATGACATGTGAGGCTTTGAAAAGTGGAAGGTGCATTACACAAGCCGAAGGGCATGACCAAGAACTCATAACCACCCTCATGAGTTCGAAAGTCAATTTTGGGGATATCTACCTCTTTCATACGTATTTGGTGGTATCCAGAACCTAGATCAAGTTTGGTAAAGTACTGAGAACCAATCAATTCATGAAAAAGGTCATAAATGACATGAACGAGGCATTTATCTTTGATGGTAAATTTTTTGAGGGCGCAAAAATCAGGACACATGTGCCATGTGCCTTCTTTCTTGAGTACCATAACTATAGGGGATGAATAAGGACTAGTACTAGGATGGATAACTCCCATCGCTAGCAATTCCAAAACACTTTTCTCAATTTTATTTTTATGGGAAAAGGGGTGACAATAAGTGCAAACAATGGGAGTAAGGCTACTCGAGACAAGGGTAATGGAATGATCATGGTGCCATGGGAAGGGAGAAGTCCTTGGGGATTGTTAAAAATAGATTGGTGTTTGGAGAGGAGAGATTGGATGTCAGGATGAATAGTAGGTGAGGGGGTCTTAACTGCTTGAATGGAATGGAGTTGGGAAATAATGCCATAATGACCTTTTTTGAGGAGTTTTTTCATTTGGTGGGAATTGGTGATCTCTAGAGAGCTTGTCGTGATGACTTGGAACTGATATTGTTGTCCGTATCGTTGGAATTTTTATGGTTAATTCCTTAAAACCAATGATGATAAAGCCTAGTGTGCATAACCATTCAACACCGAGCACAATGTCACAACTTCCCATGTCAATAACGAACATAAGATATTTCAATCGGTACTGACCAAATTGCAAGCACACATTTTCACAATGCCCCCCACATTTCATGGAACCCCCATTAGCAATCATGATTTGAAAATTTTTGACTGCATGGATATAACACATGGTCTCTTGAGCAATGCAATGATGAATACAATTATGGGTACTGCCACTATCGACTAGGATACTAAATTTCTGATGCTTAATGTAACAAATCAACTTAAGGGTTTGGAGAGATAAGAGACTAGTGAGGGCATTCAATGATATAAGAGACTCAACTTAGGGTGGATCAGAGGGCGGTGTATGATCATAGACTTGGGGTAGGTATTCATAATAGGAAACATCAACATCATCTTTAGAAACATCCTCATAAATGGCCATAAAAATATTTTGTTCCTTACAATTGTGTCCTAGAAAATATTTTTCATCACAGTTATATCAAAGAACCTTAAATTGGAGTTCAACCATTTATTCCCTGGGTATTTTCTGGATCTTGAGAGGAGTGGAAGGAGGGGATGGATGTGTGGGTCAAGGGAGAGGAGAAAAGGATGTTTTTTGATTTTGGGAAGAGACTACTTGTTGTCCTTCCTTAGCACAGTGAGTAGCTTCAATCCAAGTCAGGGGGCGAGCAATTAGGACATGTGCTCAAATATCATCCTTCAGGCCACTATAAATCATTTCTAGAAGAAGGTGTCTAATGTGTCATCTGTTTGGAAATTCAATTTCTCAAAATTGACTATATATTATTCCACTATACTTGATTGTTTCAACTTGGGCAAACAACCCTAATGGTGTGTGTCAGTGTTAAAGCGTTCATATAGGTCTGCAACAAACTGGGTCCAAGAAATATATCCTAGGCATGATTTTTTTGTCCATTTTCACCATTGCCATTGTTCAAGATCCAAATAAAATACACCGATAAGAAGTTTGGTCATTTCATCAATAATGTGGTGCAAGGAGAAATAATGTTCCATTTAAGTGACACAACCTGTGGGATCTGATCAATAAATTTTTTTCACCTCAACTTTAGGAAGAAACAGTTCACGATGAAGGTGCCGGTTGGAATGAAAGGCCATGGAACGGGAGGAGTCAACGCCGTGTTTGTAGGAAGGTTGTTCATAGGAGGTAGGGCCCTATAATTGACTCATCAATTTTTTCATCTCTTCAAAAAAGGTGTGAAGATCTGTTTCACGTATTTCATCTATGCAGTGAGGACGAGAACATTGGAATTGAGGGTAGAAATATTTGAATTGAATTTCTGGAAGTCAATCTTGTTTTGGCTTGTAACATACCCGACCACCCAAACCCTGGGATACGCCACTTAAACAAGCTGCAACACACCCAACCACCTGCAGGCTAGGCATGCGATAGTCCTAAGATTTAGCTCTTTGATCTCTAATTCAAAAACAAAAGACTTCTCAAAAATGTTAGAAGCATGCACACCACATGCATAAGACAAGATCCATGTCACAGCATAAAAGAGATAAACAACATGCCATGCACAACAAATAACCAACAGACATGCACATTAGAATACATATATAAGAGATAATTAAATACACAGTGGAATACATTAAACATAAAACATAGAGAGCACTTATCTTTGCAAGTAAACGTCCACCAATTGGCTACAGACCAAGGACGTTCCTCCAAACCATAGATGTTGTTGTTCATTTAATCTCAACAGCAAGTCACCCCCGAGCCATGATTATGAATCCACAAGGACGGGTACTAGGCCAAGTATAAATACACATTAGTTGGCTAAGTAGCTCTTAGGTTTCCCAACCTCACAACAATCCTAATTTCCAGCTCTCTTTTCCCCTCAGCCTACACAACCCCAAGAAATGAACACATTTCTCTGCCATGCAGTCCCTGAGGCTGTTCCATTTCTCTCTAGGGCTCCAATGCTACTGGTAAGGAAATCTCCCTACTAGAAATTCCAAGGACTCTCAGTTGTGGACAGTTCCCTTCGAACTGCCATCAAGTTCATGCACACAAGCATCCATTCCCTCCGGGAATGACCAGTAAATCATTACAACCATTCAATGATGAATCTCCTCTTCTTTCCATTCATTTCCATGCTCATCCCAAGAGTACATGAACTAGCAATAGTGAGTGAAGAGGAAGAAGAACGAGTGAACCAGTCAGAAGAGGACGAACCAAGGGAAGAACGACCCCAAAATAGCCCCCAAGGGATGTTTAAATAATTACATGAAGACAAGAGCCACATGGCCTCCCTTCCAAGAAGCTCATGTAACCCCCTCTTCTCCATAAAATCAATTATGGGTAAATAAAATAATAATAACAAGACTTAGCCCCTCAATCCCCCTCTGTCATGGAATCATATCCCCCTATCTCTTTTGTCCTTGTTGGTCTTACAACCAACGATGTAATTTTTTAATGTATAGGAAGTGTTACATTTCCTAGGCACTCTAGCCCCTTTTCAACTTTACCGGCTCACCAACCTAAGTCATATTTACATAATACATTATAGTTTATAAGGGTTAGAACCAGGATGTTACATCCCCCTTCCCTTATTTTGGCACTGTCCTCAGTGCACAACACCATTCCAATGTTATTAACATTACAATTCCAGACCCTTTGGCCTTAATTCACATAGGCAATCCAGCCCAATCTTATATACATAGGCACTCTGGCCTAAATAATGTATGCATAGACATTCTGACCCCAAAAATGTATGGTGATCTTCAGAATTTATATTTCTGGTAGCAATTCCAACCAACAAGCTCTCCTTCCTTCTCAACCCTGCACAACCCAAAGAAATCAACCCCTTTCTTTGCCATGCAGTCCCTCAGGCTATTCCACTTCTCCTCGGCTTCAATGCACTCAGCTAGGAAGTTTCAGAGTTGTGGGTTCCAGAACTCCAGTTGTAGCAAGTCCATTGGACTTCCTTCCTTCCATGCCTTTGTCATTTAGTTGCTCCAACATCACCTTCTTTCTCTCATAAACTGGTAATTTTTGAGATCTTCAACATTCATCGTTTTCCTACAATATTTCAAATTAGCGAGCATGTCAGTTCAAAATTTGTGCATAAAATTCTCATTCTTTCTCATATTGTAAGAGTAAATTTTCATAATCCAATACAATACTTATCTGTGCGGTTCATGGATCTGCATCCATATGGTTTTCTCGTTAACTTGGATCATTGTTTTCCTTGACGTACCCATTGTGTGCATGATCCCAATCAAGAGCTATCAAAGTCTCCTCTTCCTGGTGGTCACTCACTTTCTAGGCCCAGGCTCAGTCATCCCCTTTTCTGCTATGCAGTCCCTCAGGCGATCCATCTTGCCTAACCAAGGTTCTCTTGCACAAGAAGTTTTCTAGGGACACAGGGTTCTCTTGTCACAACAATAGCCTTTTCTATGCTTTCCATCTTGCATATCCAACATCTCATCTGTATTATACACATACAGTCATCATGAGATATCATTATAACCATTTCAACCATAAATGTCAAATTTGTTTTATACAGGAAAATAAAATTTTCCAAGCATGATCTTTTGGTTCTAATGGTTGGCTCTGCAGTTGTAGATATCAGTATTCCTTATGGGCTTACATCCCTGCCATATCCAATACCATTCTACCTGCAATTTATTCAATTTACATTCAGCCAAAACAATTCGTCAGTAATTATCAAATCATAATTCCCAAAACTGTTTTATATAGGAAAAATAAAACTTCTAGACATGAGCTTCTGCTCATAACAATTTGACTATTGCAACAATAGGCATTGGTCTTCTTTATGGGCTTACAACATTGCCATATCCCAGACCCCTTTCCTTTTGCAATTTCAACATTCCTTAGCCAAACAAATTGTCAATATCTCATGTACAAGATATATATTTTCATGGCAATGATTCAAAACAAAATCACAAAGTGCTCTCAAAATTGTTTACAATTATAATTCAATTACTTCTATTAATCCAACTATCAATTGGAATGAACTCATCATTACATACACATGTATTATCAGTCACACAGACTTTTCATAATGCAACAGTTAATAAGATAACAATCAATGTGCCAGTACCCATGGTCACATATACACAATGCATCCATGCATTGACTACATAATACCACATAACTATGTCATGTATTTCACCATGATGAGTTGGAAGGTTTGGCTAATGATTCAACATATCATCCACACAATTCCTACTGCTTGCCTAACTATTTGGTTACCTTCCTTTTCCACCCAAACACAACACCAAGAATATAATCCTTAAGTGCTCTTCAGTGTTGGCAAAGAGGTTGCAATCCAAACACCATATATACAATAGATACTATCTAGCACTCACATAGCGCTATGACCCTTCCATATCCAACCATATTATGGTCTCACACATGACTAACTCTATGGATATTCATTGTTATATAAGGAGCATGTCTCCTGAATTACCTGGTTATGATCCCATAACCAATCATAACATAATATGCAACTGACATTTTATCTAAGTGCATTCTAACATAAAAAAAACTTACACACTCTAGGCCTTCGACCATTAGATATCAATTTAAATACTGGAAATTAAATGAGGGAATCCTTACCTCGATCCCCTTCAACATGTATGCATCAACGAAAACTAAATGCATACCTGCCTGGTTGTTACCAACCTACTTGTTGTTGTCTGACCAACTGATATTTGTAGAATCTCATAGACTTCCCCCTTCATCATTTTGATCACCATTCCTGCCATCCTCATGGGTCTTCACCTCGATGGAAATTATAAGCAACAACAACATCCACATATTTAACCCTGCTGTATCATTTTTCCTGAATACATAATCCATCCTTAGTCATACTCAAACATTATTTCATAATAACAAACTATTCTAAGTTCACCAGCATGTTATATGCATATCAAGCATGTACATATGCAAAATTACACATCTATATGCACCAAGCATTTACTGTCAACATGCCTACTAATGCATATGTAATTTAACTTCATTGTATGCTTCGTGAACTCTAGTGCATTTTTGTTTCAATTCACTTATTTATTTATCTATTTATGTTGTAGTTGGTTGTCCTTGAATTCCTTTAGATCCTTGATGCCTTGTGTGCTCCCATTCTTCTCATATACATTATGGTTCCCTGGGTCTGAACACTATTCCAGTCACGTTCCACCTGGCCATTCTTTCCCACTTAGTACCATTTCTCAATGGAAATCTATTTTCATTCAGTGCCACTTTTAAAGTGAGAGAGCATTCCAATTCCTTTGCATTGGCATCTTGCTTCCACTATGAACTTTGATTTAAGATTTTAGACAGTAGATAAGTCATATCTAACAAATCCTTCCCTGGAACTCCTATGCTTGACACATAGAGATTATTCACACACCACCTATTAAGCTCTTTGTTTCCTTCCACATCAAGCTTGCAACTGTCTACACATCTCTACCTTCAAGGCTATCGAGCCTTACTTTTCCTTTCTATGCCCATTAATGACATTATTCACCTGCTATCTTCATGTCCCATGTGAGGATTCTTTCTTTTGTAGTACCTCATCCAACTTTTGTACGCAAAGTCATGCCTCCATGACCCTAACATCTGATCCTATTTTTGAATTGATTTGGTTATACCTCTAATCTTGATAAACCTGCAAGCAACCATCTTGTTAGAGCTATACATATCATACGAAAATTGTCAATTAAATTTACTGGTACCTTTTTATTTAAGTGATAATATTATTCTTTAATTAATATCATTTTTCCTTTTTATATTAATTAAATCTTTTTTAATCATGACTGTGTGTCGGTTATTTTGTCTTCATGAGTTGATCACAGACATGGATCGACTCATTATATCGTACTCATGCTTCTGTTGTGTTCTCAGTTCACAAACAGATCATATTTTGACCCTTTATCAATTCTCTATATTATTCTAGTGTTAACTCTCTGTTGAATTAAATCTTTATGAGGCGCTTCCTTCAAACCATTTACATATGACCAGATGCGCAAAACCACGGGCTTATTGATTTAAGCGTTGCCTCTTCTTTTCCCTTTGTTTCTTAATGCAGACCCCCTTCTCCTAAGGCTACACGACCTCCCGGTCAAGGGTCTTCAATCCCGAGCCGAATTGGCTCTCCGAAACCTTGATGGTTTCATTCTGTATCTAAACACAGGCCCTTTCGGATTTCTGGCGTAGGTTCAATGGCTCCCGTGACCTTCTCCTTCACCCTTGCGAAAAATGTCAGAGTTGGTTCTAGCTCCTTTTTCTCTTGGTCCCTCCTTAGATGTGACCTTAGGCGGTGACCTCACGCAGATGTGCAATTGTGGCCACGCTCAAAGGTGGTTTGGAGCCAAACTACTTTTTGCTCCACATTTCACCTCAAGCCACCACATGTCCTTTTTCCAAAATCGTGGTCTCGATTGCGGCTGGCCCTCGAATTCGTAAAGCCCAATCACCTCCTGTCCCTGCAATGCGAGGTGACCGTTGAACTCACGATCTTGATGGTGCTTCTAAATGGACGACCGAGATCTACCACTTGGGAACCAACAATTTAGATTTACGTTTCCCAGATCGATGGTTGTGGTCATTTCAGAATTCCAGATTTCAGAATTCTCAAATCTCAAACTTTACTTCCCTCAAGATACAAGTGATTCTTCCATGCGTCCTTTTGAATCAGACGGTGGGGAATTACTTCTAACGATTTGACGATCAACGTTTACTTCAGGTCCTTACCCATAATCCACAACTTCATGCCACCTGTTCTCCTAATCTGATGGTTCAAGTCTACTTCGGATGATTTGACAGTCGACGTTTACTTCGGGTCCTTACCCGAAATCCATATCTTTATGCCACTTGTTCTCCTGATCTGATGGTTCAAGTATACTTTGGACGATATGATAGTCGACGTTTACTTCGGGTCTCCAACTCTCCAGGATTTGGGAGTTTCAAATCTCAACTGAAAACTCTCGGAGTAATTTCTTCGGAGTCCACGATCCGTCACCACATAGCAAAATACTGTAAGCGGCCATGTGGTCCAATCAGGCGGGTGAGACGTGTCACATCGTATCTGGAATTTCAATCATCCACATGCTCAAAACTTACTGACACATGGCACACATCCCATGTGTCCACGTCATCCCTGGTGACGTCCGCAAGCCACGTCACTTCAAAAGTTTCAGGGTCCACATCACCTCCTGGTGATGTCATCGTGCCCCACCTCTTTGACTCTTCGGGCTTCAGGACTTTGAGAGTTTCCACACTAGCACACTTCCAATTCTCCCGAACTTCGATTTCCCGAACCGACCAAACTGCCGCCATGTGTCTCCCTTATTGGATGACCCATATCAACCCTAGATTTCGGGACTTCGGAAGTTACCACTGCAAGGATCAATGGTTGCAATTCCTTCTGGCCTTCAGACTTCAGAAAACTCAAATTTCAACTTTTTTCTGAAATGTTTTTATGCGAAGCTCGTGATCTACTGACACATGTTTCCCACAGATTGATGACTACGATTTCTTCAGGTCTTTATACTTCGGAGAACTCAACTCTCAACCTTCACTTTTCCCCGAAGTGCATGGATTTCTTCCATGTGTCCTCCTGGATTGGACGACTGCAATTCACTTCGGTGCTTCGGGGTCTGAAAATCTCAATTCTCAACTTCTCCTTGCTCGCCTTTTCTCGGAGTGCTTTCACCCGGAGGACATGATCGGTTGACGTGTTTCCTGTTATAGATCGACGGTCCCTGACTACTTCTTCTCTTCAAAAGTTCGTCGCTCGAGTACTAACATGTCACATCACTACATGCCTTTCAATTTGCGGGGGCATGCATCGACGGTTTGGAGTAACCCGCTTTTCACCCCGCAATTCTCTTGATGCTGACATGTAACCCCTTGGTGAAACCGTGGTTTGGATTGCAGGACCGCCTTGGGAAATTATCTCCCGTGCAACTTGGTTCCCCGTAATGCCTCCTATCCGTTGATATCTCTCTCCCATGGGATCCGATGGTTGTGACCTTAACCCTCGATTCCTTTACATCGGATGAACCCTGTTCACCTGTCCTCCGATTCAATGGTACCGGATCTCTCCTGATCCTATAGTGGTGATCGCTCCCAAATTTGAAGGGGGATAGTCATGATCCTTTGAACCCGTTACAACTGATCTCTCACGATCTAACTCCTATGTAGATTCTGCAACGCCATTCCTCCGGAGCTTTTCAAATTAACGATCATAATTTGATCTCAACCACGAGACTCTGACCAGCATACTCGGCCCATATCAGCTTGGTGTTTCAACCATAAGCTCTGATACCAATATGTAACATACCCGACCACCCAAAGGCTAGGCTATGCCACTTAAATAGGCTACAACACACCCAACCACCCACAGGCTAGGCATGTTGCAGTCCCAAGACTCAATTCTCTGATCTCTAATTCAAAAACAAAGAACTTCTCAATAATGTTAGAAGCATGCACACCACATGCATAATACAAGATCCATGTCATAGTATAAAAGAGATAAACAACATGCCATTCACAACAAATAACCAGCAAACAGGCACATTAGAATACATATCTTAGAGATAATTAAATACACAACGGAATACATTAAACAAGAAACACAGAGAGCACTTATCTTTGCAAGTAAACATTCACCAACTTGCTGCAGACCAAGGATGTTCCTCCCAACCATAGATGTTGCTGTTCATTTACTCTAACAACAGGTCACCCCTGAGCTAGGGCTATGAATCCACAAGGAAGAGTCCCAGGACAAGTCTAAATATAGAGTAGTTGGCTAAGTAGCTCTCAGGCTTACCAACCTCACAACAATCCTAATTTCCAGCTCTCTTTCCAACTCAACCTGCACAACCCCAAGAAATGAACACCTTTATTTGCCATGCATTCCCTTAGGCTATTCCATTTCTCTCCAGGGATCTAGTGCTACTGGTTAGGAAACATCCCTACTGGAAATTCCAAGGACTCTCAACTGTGGACAGTTCCATCTGAACTTCCATCAAGTTCATGCACACAAGCATCCATTCCCTCCGGGAATGATCAATAAATCATTACAACCATTCAACGATGGCTCTCCTCTTCCTTCCATTCATTTCCATGCTCAATTTAGGAGCACACGAACTAGCAATAGTGAGTGAAGAGGAAGAAGAACGAGTGAACCAGTGAGAAGAGGACGAACCAAGGGAAGAACGACCCTAAAACAACCCCTAAGGGATGTTTAAATAATTACATGATGACAAGAGCCACATGAACTCCCTCCCAAGAAGCTCATGTAACCCCCTCTTCTCCATAAAATCAATTATGGGTAAATAAAATAATAATAACAATACTTATCCCCTCAAGCCCCCTCTCTCGTGGAATCATAGCCCCCTATCTCTTTTGTCCTTGTCGGTCTTGCAACTAGCGGTGTATTTTATTAATTTATAGGAAGTGTTACATTTACTAGGCACTCTGACCCATTTTCAACTTTACTGGCTCACCAGTCTAAGTCATATTTACATAATACATTATATTTTATAAGGGTTAGAACCGAGATATTACATGGTCGATGTCAATTGGTAAGGAAATGATGGTGTTTTCAAGGGCTTGGTTGTGGGTTTGGGCCATTTGTGAGGTATGCAAAAAAGAAGTGGGTAGGTGAGTTCACACATAAAGAGGTTATGGGTGAGGGGTACCATGATAATCAATGCGAAGAGATGAAGCCAATGGAATAGGTCCCAAGGAAGGGTGTCAAGGAGGGTGTGTGGGATCATGGAAAAAAATATTATAAGTGATAGATACCACTGCAATTAGGGCAAAGAGAGGAATTTGGTGGGATAGGTCCCAAATAAGGGTGTCAGTGGGACCACTATTTTTTATTTTTTTATTTTTTTAAAATTTCTTTTTAACTCCGACAAAGTTATACTCTGGTCTAAATAATACTCCAGTGATTGTTACACATTATTTTGGTCACCCTAGTGATCCATTGACAACATGCGTTCATGTTCCCAAAAAAGAGCATTTCTCCATGAGAAAAGTGATTGGACTTCTCTTCTTAAAAACCCTATTAAGGAAGGTCGTCGTAGGCTGCACTATACATAGGGTGCGACGATGCATGATCATGCCCCCCTGATCTAAAGATGGGATGTGATGTCTCCACATGCTACACAATACCTAGGGTGCGATGATGTCAAAAAGCTAAGAAAAGGTCAAGTTTCATGGAAGTTCTAGAAGCGAATGTTCTGGAAGATGAGGTGGCCTCCGAATGGTTTGGATCTTACTCGCTTCTCTGATTTTGTGGGATCATCCTAATCTCTTCAACCATATCTCCTTCACATTATATAAAGAGAGATCTATCATGGAAAACGCTAAGGTTAATGAAGGTTGAATAGGCCAAGAATTTAATGGAGAATTATGCATTGGGCCATTCTTGAGGGCTTCATTTCAGTTCATCAAGTCATTGTGGATCTTCTTCATTCAAGATTGGAGCAAGTGTGTGTGTTGGAGTAAAGGGTCATCAAGAGGGGACCTTATGACATCAAGGCTTTTGGTTGTAATCTCCACTTTCATTTTAATATGATACAATGATATGTTTCTTTCCCATAAAACTATTCTTGTTTTATTGTATGATTCCTTGATCACATACATAAGTTCTTGTTGAGTATTCTATATTGCTTTCACTTTGGTTGGCTTGTGTTCCCTTGCAGATTCAGTATCATAGGAGCACCAGAGTGGAGCTAGGATGATGACAAGAGGAAGCGACATTTAAATGGTATGTAATCTATCTCTTGTTAACTAGAAAATTCAATAGTTAGAGCTTAGGGAAAGCATCATATTCTGTTCTGTTTTGTTCTAGAACTAGGTGGATCTAGGGAGATCTATTTATGTACGCATTTACTGATTAATCTTATAACAAAATTGGTGACCATACTGGGGATACGACCTCCTTTTTATTTTTTTCTTCCCATTTCCCTTTATCTTTCCTTCTTATGATAAATTTCATTCCTTGAGTCTGTGGGTGATCCATTTGGACTCCCCGGGTCTGGAAGTTCAATTAGATTTTTTGCCTTTCTCCCATTTTTTCCTAATTTACAGAGATAGTCGCACTATAACACATTGGCAGTCGACAACGACCCTCAGAGGTCGCATCCTACTTGTCCAATCCAGTGCGATGATGTCACACTGTGCTCTGCTAGCATCCTGCGACGACCTTAGCTCATCGCACTGTGTCCCACACCTAGCCTGCGACGACTCTTGTAGGATTTGTTGGGGTAAGTCAATTTGTCTTTCTTCACCCAGAATTGCCTTAGTTTCCTGGGGTGAACTTTTGATTGCCATGTTTGATTGATCTCTGAGTTTAAAGCTTGCTCTTGATTGGTTTTTAGTGATTGAAAGTCTTTCTTTTCATTTTGCAAGTTTTTTTCTTTTGATCGTTGTCACAAGGATATAATCTCATATCTTGATCTGGGTGCTTGTTTGACAAAGGGTCTTTGGTTTGTTTCAGATTTTGGATTGATTTTTCTTTCCATATTGTTGGTTGATTGAGAAACACTTTTTTCTTGCATGTGACAAAAGGTTTTCTTGTTTTTTTTTCATTTTTGTCTATATTACGAGTTTGATTTGGGAATTGTGTTGAGAACATCTTGATTTTCTTAGATTACATTTTCCTTTCATCATTACACCTTTGATTTTGTTTTGAAAAGGGAAAACTAAATTCATTTATTCCTTTTAGTAATCTTTCATAAGAATTTTTTTACATTCGAAATATTTGTTAAAGAGAAGAATTGGAAAATTTTGTAGTTCATGGTTATTTGGAATTGTGTTCATTCAAAATTAAGAAATTGCAATTCGTAGCTTTTTGTACTTCAAAGAATACCTTCTCCCTACTGTAATTAGAGTTCATTGAATTGAAAAATTGCACATTCATTTCTTTTTGTATTTTATTGGGTCAAGGTCCTAACTTCATCAGTTTCACTTCCATCTCCCCTTTGAGTAAACAACAACCTCTAAAATACAGCGTAAATTTAAAATTTATTAGTAACTTTTATTTTCTAGGGATTCTTTTCACCAACATTAGCTAGGATAGTGCTTTGGAATAGGTTGTAAGGCACACTCTCCAAAGCATCAAAACACACAATAGTATCTTCGATAGGGAGAGTTTTCAAATCCAATTGCTAAATTTTGTTCTGGGAAGCCCTTCTCACACAGGGGTCAAACCTAAGGTCGCATTAAGACTAGCAGAGTTACTCACCTAGTTTGTTGGTCTTGGTGTAGAGATTGCGCATGTTAGCACCACAAGTCACCCCTGGATTGCTGCAGAGGTAAGCCTGATACCCATCAGACTTTTATGTCATAGATTGGTTATAAAAGGGTCAAATGGGCACAGTCTCAGGAAAGTATGATCTTAACTCAGAAAACTGGACTGATATGCATGAGCATGTGAGGTATTAGTTTAAATTTAGACAGTAAGTTGTAGTAAGGGTGAGTAGGAGGAAGAATTTGGTGAGAAAATGTAGAGATCTGGTGAGGACATAAAGTCTCTCATTAGTCTAAGGAGGAACAATTTAAACACAAGAACTTCTCGAATTCAAATCTCAAAGAAACTGAAAGGAACTATAACAACACTATAATCAAACTTTCGTCATAATGCAGTCACAATAATTCAAGTGAATTGGTCAATCATGAAATCTTTCAACATCAGAAAGAAACAAGAGGGAGTAAGAAAGTTGACTGTCATTAAACAAGAAGTTTCAAATGCATATACATAACAGGATAACCAGAGAGTTCATTAAAACTTTACAATTCAGGAACTTTGCTCTACCATCGACCATAACAACATATTACAACTGAGTATTTATACTCCAAGCAACTTTCTCCCTTCATAAGAACACTTTGGTCATGCATTCAAGGCTTGGTGTATTGTTCTTCTTTTGTCAGGTTGCACTTGCATTTTTCTGTTAGACGCAAGATCAGATCGACATGGGATCTGCATGAAAATCTACTGACAGGGGAACTTTCGGCTGACAGTCTTCCCTCCATGGCCGGTTCTTCCATGCTTTCCATTTATGTGGTGAAACGAGGTTTCAACCACCTTCCACATTTTCAATAACTGCTTTTATTGGGATCAGGAAGAGGCCTGACACCCATGAATGCTTCAGGAGACGTTCATGACTCCTTTGAGTCAATTCTAGCATCTCGAGGCCATGCATCTCTTTCTCTGTAACCAACTCAGGCTCTCCAGCCCTTTAATACAACTCTACTCCATCACTCCATGCAGTATACGACCTCGGGTCCTGAACTGGCACTTATATCCACAGGCGCTTTCGTGACTTCGCCTTTCAGGGATTCCCACACACTTGACTTCAGAACTCCTGATGCCCAATTTCATGAAATCTTTCCATCCAGATCAACGATTGGATCTGCTTTAAAATTGACGGCCAGGATGATTCCTCGGAGGCCCCAAGTCGCCAGCTCCACGTGATGGGTGCCAACCTTCTTTCTCGTACCCTTTCACCATAAGACCAGGGGCTATGACCATGGGCCCAAACTTCCCAAGGAGATTCAGGACTTCACTTATCGAGAGCTTCCATACTCTTGACTTCAGATTTTCTGATCCATGAAACCGCGAAATCGCCGATCAGGTGCCACGTGCTCCACTAGTTTAAACAACCCAGATGTATTTCACTATCTTGCGACTCACGACAATTGCTTGTGGCTCACTTCAAAACCCCCGAAACCCGACTCTACGAAATCTTTTAATCAACTTCCACCTGTCCCCACTGCATCGGATGGCTCCCACGAATCTCGAGCTTCGGCACTTCGGCATGTCGACAATTGACACATCGGGAATCAACATTTCAAGACTTTGACGAATAGTTTTATCCACCTTTTGGAGTCCTAATTTTCGTGGATCACCGATATGTCCAGCCTGCAAGGAATCTCCATCGTTGAAAAACAAGCTTGGCCATGACAGAGGACCTTGGCTAAAACAAATTTGTGGGTTTTTTAAACCCCTTCTTTCGCATCTGGTCACCCAATGGCCAACTTCAAAGGAAAAACATACCCTTGTAAGAATATGTGGTAACATTAGGCTCCATGGGGGATATAGTCCTCCTTGTGAGGATCTAAGATCTCCTTTTGCAGTTCCAGTCGGCTTATGTTGGGCTATGGAGTCAAGCTCAAAACACCCTATCGAGGAATACAAGCCGATAAGTAAAAAAATAAAATAGACACACATGCTCCAAGGATCTTATTTATGTACAATCCTAAACTAATTGACTTTTACACAGTGCTAGATGAAAGAAAACTTCCACCATAGCCATTCAAGTAACTTCCTAACTGGAAGCTCCTTCACTCTGTCGATTATTGATGACAGATAATGCAACCGTAACAACAGAACGGTTACATCCTTCAACTTTCCTCCTAATGCTGAGGTTAGGATAAAGCTGGGCGGATTCAAAACATGAAGGAAATACAACTCAATGTATTCCTTCATAGGCTCGTAGGCCAAGCAACAAACTCCAGAAAATTGGTAACAAACAACCTTCTCTGCTAAACAACTGCTCACACATTGTTGGATGTCTTTGGCAAGCGAAGGTGGGTGAGAGGTTGATGCAGGTTGACTGCTCTCGGACAATGGTTGCTTACTGACAGGCTCTAAACAAGAGATACACTGCCCCTTCTAATGCTCCTCTGGTTTAACAAACTGTGATGTGGGGCTCTGCCGCTCTTCATTAGAATAATCATCAAAGATGGGTGAGCACACAACTCCTCCATCTTGCAAAAATGGAACGATATCCTGATTGTTGGTTGGTTCTTACTCGATTCTTCCTCTCCATATGGCCCATTCTATTATGGTCCCATAAGCTACCATAGTTTCTATTGGAAATGTGGTTATCACCCAAGCTCCAATTGGAACACCACTTCCACCTAGATCAAATCCATCACTTCCCCTTGGGTATAAAGATTTGAATACTTCTGTTGCTATCCCTACTCAGAATCCATTCTGTGGTTTTGGACTTTTTGTTCCTCCTAGGTATAAAGCTGCAAGTTAGTTTGTTCCTTCACCTACCCAATTCTCTTCGGAGGGCCTTACGTTCCTCCTCCACCTTTGTTAGGAGGATCTCATCATCCCGACCCTAGTGGCTCCAATCTAGTTGGAGGCACTAGTCATTCTGTCACTTTTGGTTTCCAAATTCCTATTGGAGGTCAACCTCAAGCTGGGGGGAAACCTCAATATGGGGGAAAACCTTAGATTGGGGGACAACCTCAACTTGGGGGGCAACCTCAACTTGGAGTTCATAACCCAGTTTATGGAAAAAATGTACCTGTGTTACAATCTCAACCTTGGAATCTTCCTTTGCAAGGAAATATACAACCGTCTTGTGGGAAACATCCTCAAGTCAATTCGTTTGTACCCCCTAACCTTGGTCAACCATATCCATATTCTTTGAATCCCACTTGGGGTCAAAAATTTCAATTTGATGTTCCTTTCGAAGGGAACATACGTAATCAACCCAACCTTGTTGGCTATTTTCCTCAAAATCCTTCACAACTGAATCTGTCAGGACTGTCTAATTACTTACATAGCGCTTATGGTCCTATTGGTATACCTACGAGACTTCGCCCTCATAATTACCAGTTTCCTGAAGTGAACCGACAATTTCCTTTTCTAACCACTTTGGATTTACCTGATTTGTCTAGGATTTTGAATGATCCTATCTTACATTCTCCTTATTGGCCTATCATACCGCCCAAGTTACTGTTCGACATTCCTAAATTTGATGGTCGAGTAGGAGAAGATCAGAATATTCATGTTATGACTTTTCATTTGTGGTGTTCATCCAACTCCTTGATGGATGACTCCATAATATTACAACTTTTCCAATGAACTCTCATGGGTTTGGAGACAAAATGGTACATCAAGTTACCATGAGGATTATTTAATGACTTTAATACCCTCGCCATGGAATTTTTGACAAATTACCAGTTTCCAATTTGATACGAGACAAGAACTGAAATTTTGAGTTCTTTTAAACAATCCACATCCACTCATATTTCTGATCACATTCATGAGTGGAGGCGGAGAAGCTGCTTGATCAAAGTTCCTCTTCCTGATCAACTATTGGCTGAGTGGTTTACCAAATCACTCATTGGACCTATTTCTCATAATGTCTCCATGTGTGGTGTTGTCACCGAAGAGCAGGTGATTAGTCGTGCTCGATATCTAGATCTCGTTTATTCACAAATGAGAACACTTTACGATTTGATCCCTGACGCTCCTCGTCCTTCCACAAATCCTACCCCAACACCTCTGGCAACTTCTCATGTTGTTGATGGTGTGATTGGCACCTTTCATGCTGAAACCTAGTCTGGGCATGCCGGTCACACCAATCCCAAATCTAATAATTCTAATGTACAAAATACTCCTACTCCTACTCCTTCCTCCGATAAGACCGTTGAAGTTAATTCTGTTCAATCCATGCCTATCAGAAAAAACCAAAATAAGAAGAAAGGGAAGGGTAAGAAGAAGGAGGACAAAAATAAAAATCAACAATATGACAAAGACAAAATGTAGACCTCTAATGAGAAATATAAACGTAAACATCGTTACCCTTGTCTTATTTGTGGTGGCGATTATTACACAAAAGATTGTTCGAGACGTGCTGAGGTTACTAAGTTCCTCCAAGGGAGAGGAAAGCCTCCTACACCTGCTATTTTGTCACAACCTTTTCCTTCTCAGCAGCAGGCCCAACTAGTCATTCATGACCAAGGTTCTCCTTCTACCTCATCTTATGTTCTTATGTGTACTGGTGACTCTAAAAAGAACGAAGTTGCATTTGCAACCTGAGCCAAAGATTATTCTCCGTCAAAAGAGAAAGTTGATGATATAACACCTTCATTGGTTCAACCTTCTCCCCCAACTTCACCTCCAAATGGTCCTCTTCATCTCGAAAGAATGGGTCTCGATACAATTATTCGCCCTCCTCCCAAGGGCGTTGTTCAAAAGTCTGCGTTCAATCCTCACTCACGTGCTGCACAAAACTATAGTATTGTAGAAGACCTTGCACAAGCACCCTTTGCGATGTCAGCTCTCAAAGTCCTTCAAAGTTGTCTTACTCATTGAAAGACACTGTTAAAGGCCATTGGTGGAATTGATCCTACAGATACTAATTTGATAATGTTTGACTTGGAAGATCACATTCCAAGGATTCCTCCTCAATTAGCATTTCAGATCCAAGTTGTCGTTGAAAAAAAGAATATTTGTAGAATCATTATTGATGAAGGAGCCTCGACTTGCGTTATGTATGTTACTTGTTGGAAAACTATTGTCTCTCTTACCATCACCGAATCACACAATATACTTAAGGCCTTCAATGGTACATGTTTTAAACCCTTAGAATGTTCTTCCTTTGTTGCATATTACATTGGAAGGTAAATCGGTCAATGTCGAGGTTGAGGTCTTCGATGCACCTCTTGATTATAACCTCTTACTTGGTCGTAGATGGGTTGACTCCATGCGTGTAGTTGTGTCTACCCTTTTCCATGTGTTACGATTCCCGCACTAAGGAAAGGTCGTTACTGTCGACCAACTGGCCTTCTTTAATTCCAATTCTTGTACTAACAACGTACCCTTTATCTTGAAGACACCTTCTGGTTACAAGAATGTGGGCGTGGGTCTTTTAAAAGATTCAACCTTTATGGATACATTTCCAATCCCACCACCCGATATTCCCCCTCCTTTTGTTGCCTCTATTAACATGATCTCCACCACTGTTCGTGAAACCTATGAGTCATATGACCCATGGGTAGTACCTAGCTCTAGTGACTACCTTTGTTACGACGACAAAATGCCTTTAATTCGGGTCGAACCCGCTTATCAAGCTATTCAATCGACAACCCCCTCTCCTCCTTCTCTCTGTGATTCATCTTCTGATCCGTTCCACATGATCTTTCCTACTGATGAGATGATCACGTCAGTCATGTCTATGGAAGATACTGTATGGGACAATGGTCATCATCACTCCATTCTCTTCCTAGAACGTGATACCATAGAGAGATACCAACGGATTTCAACTCTGTCGACCGTTGTTGTTATTTCTTCTGTTCATGAGTCAATACACGATGTTTTGTATGAAGGGCACTTGAGTAACATTTCACCTAATGTCCCTTTAGACATATCGATTCAACCTGGAGTCATGGAGAATGTTCATATCAGGGCCTCATGTTCTAATGATGAGGTCTGTTAGCAACAATTCTTGTCTTGGGCCCGAGAGCATCCAGGTCTGCAGGTTGCACAAAGAACACCAAAGCATAGCACATAAAGCCCCATTTCAGACTAAAAATCAACTGAGCGGGTGAAATTATGTTGTCAACGACCCAGATTCATCCATAGGAGCAGATCGATGGTCGGTGGGAAATCGCAGTTAGCGGAGTTGCCCTAGGATTAGCGCGATGGGTAGCATCTATATTACATGCAAGAAAAGATATTAGTCATCCATCCAAAGGATGCGTGGAGTGAGATCTAGTCACATCGACATTTCGAAATTCAGGATTTCAAAGGGTGAAGGTTTCACGTCGTTCTACATCTCGAAACCGTGAACCCCAAAACGTCGATAAGCGCCTTTGAAGCTAAGCCTATGGTCCTAGCACCCAGTCACATCAAGCGAGCTTGGTAATGGAGGCAACCCTCTTCTAACATCAAACACCATCGGGACCATTCATCTGAAGGACACACGGCGCAATAGCTGAGCCACGAATGGGGCCCTTTGGGATTTTCATGATGAAAGCGCTGAAGCCATCTCAGTCGTTCATCCATCAGTGAGGCTCGGGCATGCTGGACTTAAAAAGGGCATGGATCTGGGCGGCTAGGATCTGCGCGCTTAGATCTACGTTCAGGAGCGGATTCTAAAGGCCCCCCGCCATTCTACCTTTAAGCGGAGGGGGGGCTCCAGAATTGGGCGTGCAACTTTCCAGCGGCTAGGATCGGTGCGCCTAAATCAACGGTCAAGGTTTCATTCCAGACCCCCTTTTCCGTTCTGCCTTTAATCGAGGGGGGGTTCGGAATCGAGCGCGCGACTCTCGAATGGCTAGGATCAGGGCACCTAGATCAATGACGCTTAGGCGTTTCCGACCCCCCTTTGCTATCCTGACTTTAACAAAGGTATGGGGGGCCCTTCCTGACTTGTCACCTTCTGTACCGTCCTCCCCCTATTAACGTGGTGCCTCCTCATTGCATCTGCCCCCACTTCTTCCAAATCACTTACCGCCTCTCTCTTCTCCTGTCATCTGTCCAACTTCCCTCTCTCCATCTACATGGCACCTCCTCAGCTCATCGTCCTCTCGTCTCCTGCCATGTGTCCATCTCACTCCCAGTCACCTTATCCTGTACTCCCACACTCCATGCTCCTTCCTCCTCTATCCTATTTATACCACATGGCATTCCTCAACTGATGTCATAGCTCTTGTTTCTTCTCCATCACCTCCACAATGTTCACGCCTTTAACCCCCGTTTCACCCTCGTCCACATCCACCATAGGGGTCCGTCGCTGTAGTCCACTGAGGTGGCATCCAAAGAAAGACCGTTCGGCTGATCCATGTGGCACCATTAAGAGACCTCCGTGTCCCAGAAGGTAGAGTTGACCGAGGCTGTCCCCAGTCCCAAGAATGCAGTTATGGTAGTTGTTGCTGGTGGTTGAGCGTCATCTTCGCCATAAAGAGGAAGGTACGACAAAGGACTAATTCACATCGACTCACCTGTAGAAGGACAGTCTAAAATCTGATGGCATCTGTCATAGGCACACGATCGTCCTGAGTCTGCATGGGTAGGCTGCCAGAAGCCATGCAGACGCAATGATTTTAATGCAACATCTCGTTTTTTTGCTACTGTTGTTGTTTTTGAGTATATGTAGGCATTTTCGCCATTTTTGTAAGGATCGATGGTTGAGCAAAGCTCCCGATTGTAAAGTTTTGATGAAGTGCTGGTCGCTTTGGTTAATGTATAAGGCATTGGAGACTTCTTACTTTATGGATGTTAGCCTCTTTTCCATATATTTGTTTACTGTGTTAGAAAAACTCAGAATTGGAGGATCCAGTCGAGTTGTAGCTGGTATAGGATGATGTAGGTTGGATCACTATAACAGTTGCATTGTTTCTAATCGGTTCCTGTGATTTTCTTAGCGCTTAACGACTCGGAATTGGAGGATCCAGTCGAGTCACCCTTCAGCTCCTTGAGGCTCTGGACCAAGAGGATCTTGGCTTCTGAGTTTTTCATCCTCAAGCTTCTGAAGGCCTATTTCCCGAGGTAGTCTTGCTCGCCCTTCTCACAAGTCTTCCCTCTACCACCCTTTAATCGTTTACTGATAGAAGTTGGATCAAGACCTCCTTTTCTTTCTACATACCAGGCCCGGTTTCCTGAGTTAAAGCTATATCTTCTTGAGTCCTTATCTATTTGATCACCCCATTAAATGAATCGTGACATAAAACTGATGGGCGTTGGGCTCTGCTCCTACAAGCAATCCAGAAGTGACTTCTGACGCTAACATTTATGGCGCCGTTGCCGGGGATGAAGTTGAAGATTTTCCCTGGGCAGAACGACATTGAGTCTCTGATTCTGAAGGTGCATTAGGCATCAGAGCCCTTCAAGAATTCTACTGGGCACCTAGCGACTCCACTGTGGTGACTCCAAGGTTTCCACATCACTGTTTCAGCTATGGCTACTGTTAGCACACCTGAAAGTTGACCCTAAGGAGCTTTCTCGAGAAGGTTTCAGCAGCTACTTTCTCAGCCTGAGAATCTTCCTGGGGTAACAACAATGTTAGGATCTGGCCTTTGATGGTGAACAAGGACCAGACACATTCAAAGCTGTGCATCTTTCACCTGGTGGCTCCATGATTCAAGGATCGATTGGCGACTCCACTAGTTCGATATAGAGAAAATCCTTGCTCGCAGGTTTGCTCCTTTTAATTTTTCTGCTATTCCTGGTTTTTCTAATATTGTCCCCTCTCCGAATGAATGGGGCGATTATTTTCCCATATTTGGAAAGCGTGAAGATGAAAACTCTGCTCAACACCTCAGTGAGTTTCATGAACTCATGTGTCAGTGGGAGATACATCATGAGGATGTATTATTGAAAATGTTCATGTTCTCGTTAGCAAGGGATGCGCATAAATGGTATCATTCTTTACCTCCTGCTAGCATTTCTTCACTCTCGGAGTTTCATCCAGATTTCATCGCCTATTACCGAGAGTTTTATCTCTTTGTGTTAGTTTTTCATAACTATAGTGAGGGATACCACAACTCTATACCGGATGAAGCTGTTTCGGACCTAGGCTGTGAGGATGATCCTGATGACCTGGATCAAAGCTCCGTCCTTTCTCCTCCCCATTCATCTATAGTAGGGGGGGTTATGAGAGTGATGAAGTTACCAGGGAGGAGGATGGCGCTCTGAGTGAACTAGTGGAGCAGGCGATATTCCCCACTCCCCAATGTGCAAAATTGGAATCTGAAGACAACGAAGAGGATTTTCCAGTCTTCGAGGCAGATGATCTAAGTAGCTCTTTTGAAGAGATTATTGAAGATTTTTTGGATGCGTTAGCATCTGCCCCCAATGAGCCTACTGTCTCAGATTTAAACAAAGAAGCCATTGTGGAAGAGGATCATTCTTTCTTCCTTCATGAGATTTCCCATGATGTATTTACATTTGGGATTGAAGAGAAGGATTGGGAGACCGTTCCCTTTTTATAAGATGGGGGAGTGCACGGAAAAGAGGAGGAGGAACCAGAGGAGTAGCTGAGTGCGCATTTCATGTTCTATCTGGAGCCAATCAATGAACAACCACTGCCTGAGATCAGTGAGCCTGCATCAGTTGCCCTCCTACCTGTGCTTATTAGAGATATTCAACCATAGGTGGACAGCTGTGTAGCACAGGTAGTTTTTTGTCGCTAGTTTTCTGGGATTGGCCACTCATTCTATGACCCTGTCAGCAAGTACATGGAGTGGCATTTCCCCTATGCCTTGGAGCCGCCCTATTTCATCTCAACTCTAGCCTGTAAGGAGGAGTTGAAGAGTGTAACCGTTCTACTGTCACGGTTACACCATCTGCTGATGATCATTGACAGAAGGAAGGAGCTTCTATTCGGGAAGCTTCTTGAATGGCTATGGTGGAAATCTTCTTTCACCGAGCCCCATGTAAAGTGTTTTATTAGTTTAGGATTATATATAAATAATCTCCTTTGAGCATGTATCTTTATTTTGTTGCTTTTATTTTTCGGCTTGTATTNGGGAAGCTGCTTGAATGGCTATGGTGGAAATCTTCTTTCACCGAGCCCCATGTAAAGTGTTTTATTAGTTTAGGATTATATATAAATAATCTCCTTTGAGCATGTATCTTTATTTTGTTGCTTTTATTTTTCGGCTTGTATTTTCAGCAGTGGGATGTTTTGAGCCTGATTCCATAGCCCAACAACAAGGCATTGAAGCTGCAGAATGAGTTCTTAGAGTATCACAGGGACGACTCTATCCCCCATGGAGCCTAATGTTAGCAACAATTCTTGTCTTGGGCCTGAGAGCATCTAGGTCTGCAGGTTGCACGAAGAACGCCAAAGCGTAGCACGTAAAGCCCCATTTCAGGCTAAAAATCAAGTGAGCGGGCGAAATTATGTTGTCAATAGCCCAGATTCATCCATAGGAGCAGATCAATAGTCGACAGAAAATCGCGGTTAGCGGAGTTGCCCCGGGATTAGCGCGATGGGTAGCGTCTATATTGCATGCAAGAAAATATATCAGTTGTCCATCCAAAGGATGCGTGGCACGAGATCTAGTCACGTCGACATTTCAACATTTGGGAGTTCGAAGGGTGAAGGTTTCACGTCGTTCTACATCTCGAAACCCCGAACCTCGAAATGATGATAAGTGCCTTTGAAGCTAAGCCTATGTTCCTAGCACCCGGTCACGTCAAGCGAGCCTGGTAATGGAGGTAGCCCTCTTGTAATATCAAACACCATTAGGACCGTTCATCTGAAGGACACGCGACGCAATAGCTAAGCCACGAATGGGGCCCTTCGGGATTTTCATGATGAAAGTGCCGAAGCCATCTTAGCCGTTCATCCATCAGCGAGGCTTGGGCATGCTGGACTTAAAAAGGGCATGGATCTGGGCGGCTAGGATCTGCGCACTTAGATCTACGGTCAGGAGTGGATTCTGGAGGCCCCCTGCCATTCTACCTTTAAGCGGAGAGGGGGGGGGGTCCAGAATCGGGCGTGCAACTCTCTAGTGGCAAGGATCGGGGCACCTAAATCAACGACTGAGCTTTCATTCTGGACCCCCTTTGCCTTTCTACCTTTAACCAAGGGGG
>JASDQU010100535.1:820298-843551 GCA_032191745.1 Picea mariana
AACTCCGGCCAAGGAAAGTGCTCTTATACCAATTTTTAAGAACCAAAGAACCGAATACAAATATAACAATAGATCCAAATATATCTGAATACAATCACCACACAATATCTATGAAACCATATAAAAAACCACAACTTTATTATATCAAAACCCTTGAGGTAGGGCAACACCATACAATGGATCCTATTATGGAAGGGATCCTCTCCTATTCACTTGCCTCTTCGAGGGGGCTTCCTCCTATTGAGCTACCGCTCCAAACACAATACTTCTCTTCATGTTTCATTACATTGCTTGAACCCCTTTATATAGTGCTACCATCACCTAAGAACATTCTAGAGGAGGAATCTTCCAGAAGTATAACCTTCTAAGAAGTCCTCTTACATTTATTATATCTAACTACCATAGTGGACCTTATTTAATAATATAGTGGACTTAGTCCACCTTACATTGAATGAACTCCACTATTATCACTATGGGCCCTCTGGGCCCCCCCACTACCTCTCTAGCTACCTTACATTACATACAAATATAACAATAGATCCAAATATATCTGAATACAATCACCACACAAGATTTATGAAACCATATAGAGAACCACAACTTTATTATAGAAACCCTTGAGGTAGGGCAACGCCATACAATGGATCCTATTGTGGAAGGGATCCTCTCCTGTTCACTTGCCTCTTTGAGGGGGCATCCTCCTATTGAGCCACCACTCCAAATACAATAATTCTCTTCATGTCTCATTACATTGCTCAAACCCCTTTATATAGTTCTACCATCACCTAAGAACATTCTAGAGGAGGAATCTTCTAGAAGTAGAACCTTCTAAGAAGTCCTCTTACATTTATTATATCTAACTACCATAGTGGGCCTTATTTAATAATATAGTGGATCTAGTCCACCTTACATTGAATGACCTCTACTATTATCACTATGGGCCCTCTAGGCCCCCCCACTACCTCTCTAGCTACCTTACATTATGGTATCAAAGCTATTTTTTCGTTTGAATGTGAGATACCGTCTTTGAAACTAGTCATTGAACTTCTCCCTAACACCTCTGCTGAAGAGGAGCGTCTTTTGTATTTGATGCAACTAGATGAAACCCGTCGTGATGCCGCCTTAGTTATTGAAACTTGAAAGAAACGTGTTAAAGCCCAATATGACAAGCATGTCAAGCCACGTGTTTTTTCTGAAGGTGATCTAGTTATTCTTTATAAGCAAGATTGTGATTTTCTAGGGGCCGGTAAATTCGAGCCCATGTGGCGGGTTCCTTATATTGTCAAATGAGTGTTGGAGAAGGGAGCTTATGAGCTAGTGGATTGTGATGGAGTTCCTTTAAGTGAACCCAAAAATGGGCTTTTGATGCAGGAGCATCTCCCACATCAAGCGAGCTAGCGCGGAAGACAAGAGACAGCTGGACAAGAAGGCACAATTTTTGAAAAACACCTTGAAACTGTTGCACGAACATTAATGTAACAATTTAATGAAGCGCACTTGTATAATGTAATGGACCTTGAGCGGATTTCTCTCGTCCTTAGTAGATAGACGACATTTAAAATAGTTAATGCAGGTAGATAGAATATTAATTCTGGATTAGACAGCTTTAGAACGCAAGAGGGAAACGGGATATAGACACCCTCATTGTGCATTGTAACATTATCAAAGGAAGAGAAAGAGCACGCCGAGAGCAGTGAAAAGAACACCCATGTACAAACATTTGAATTAATAGAAAGCTGGGATTCAAATTCATGGTTTGTGTTGTTCTCTGTGTATTGATGATGATATGCTCATGAATGTTTGCTTCCAATTATACATTTGCTTTTATATGCTATGTATATGATTTCATGTTTAAATTGAAGTCTGAGAGGGTGAGGGAATGAGTTTCAATTGTTTCTCTATTTGAGCCAGAGAATTCCTGCAAGGAGTGCAGTTGAAGTGTCCGCAAGGAGTGTGTTGACAGAGGGTTCATATAGAGATAACTTTTGTTCTCATTCACCCCAAAGGTGTAGTGGGGTGCAGGAGCTGTGCAAGGAGTGCATAGGCCAGGTAGAAATCTCAGGGTTGCAAACCTGAGTGAAATATCAAAGGATTGCTATTGCAGGTGTGCGCAGAGTCGAAAGGACTTCACCACTTAGACGTGGTTGAAGGTTTGCCGCAAGGAGTGTGTGTAAGAGTTTTCCAGAAGGACGTGAAGGTCGTGGGAAAAGCTTAGGAGGGGTAGGCCTTCAAATTTGTTCAAGGATAGTGCAGAGAAATTGTGCCTTGAAGGTTGGCAAGAAGCATCGCAAGTTGCGCGCAAGAGGATGAGTTCTGTGGGAGAACACTCTGTCATTTCGTAGATTTCATCAAAGAAGAAATGGAAGGTCGGTATTCTCCGAGGAGAATTTGCTATAAATCTGAGGGCCGTTAGATCTTGCCAAGGTGCAAGGGAGATACAACGAAGTATCCCCAAGGTCCAAAGCTCAGGAGGGGCAAAGCTGTTGATCAAGACCATGAGGGTCGTTGCATCTACATGTATATCGTGGATCGGGGTTTCGTGGATTGAAACTCCAAATTATTGCAACAGGAATTGCGATATTGCGATACGCGATATCTCGACAGGTACTATCATAGTGTGGGCCACAAAAAAGTCGATGGGTGGACAAGTGGCACGAGCTATCGGGGTTTTGTGGCGAGAAGTCCCGATACAATAGAATCCAGATTCACGATACTGCGAACTTCGAAATCCTGATAGAGGTGACGGGACGTTGGAAGGTCAACTCGCACACATGTCGGGTAATTGGCATATCGAGAGTTGGGAGTCGGTAAAATGAAGTGTTTGACATCACGAGTAGTGAAATTGTGATAGGAGAAGTTCCGACAGGTAAGGGAATGGTCAGCGTTGACTGAGGTATCGAGTCTCAGCGATTCGAGAGTATAATGCTCGATCATTGACCTCGCGAAATCCCGAATTCTGATCCTCTGAGTGCAGAGAGGGGATCGCGCAGAGAATTTTGTGGGTGCGGACTTCCCGATAGGGAAATGGAAGAGCTATTTAAGAATTCTTTGGGCCATGAGAAAGAGAAGATCCTGTAAGCGGGTGTGCCTGCAGGTGCGTTTGCATCAATTTATGGTATCAGAGAACAAAAAGATTCTTTGCTTTCTGTAGCAGAAAAAGAAAATTCACCATGCCGCCGAGGAGAGATAGACAATCACCCGATCCAGAGGATAGGGAGGTGCAGAGAAGAAGAGGTAGGCAGGTAGTAGATCCAGTCATGGAGAGACAGATGCGTGATCTCTAAGCAAGACTCGAAGATATGGAGACAGCGCAAAGGCGCACAGCCAGTGCGGGGGATCTTAGTGATTTCGAAAGTGAATTTGAGGCTGAACGTGAAGAGGAAGTTGCAGCCAAAGATGCATCAAATGAGCGTTTGATAAAAGATATTGCCAGGATGGGTGCAAGAGCAAAGATGGACATTCCAGTTTACGAGGGAAACTTGGATGCAGAGGAGCTTCTATACTGGATTAGAGCTCTAGACACATACTTCGACTCTGAAGACGTCGAAGAGGACAAGAAAGTCAAGCATGCTGTCACACGCTTGAAAGGACACACAACATTATGGTGGGATGAACTACAAGCTGACAGATGCTTCAAGGGCAAGCAAAAGATCAAGAGCTGGGATCGAATGATCGCGAAGATGAAGGCGAAATTTTTCCCCAGGGACTACCAAATTACTCTGTTCAGGAGGATGCAGAACCTGAGACAGAAGCTGATGACAGTGAAAGAATACACTGAGGAGTTCTACAAACTGAACATCAGGGCAGGTCATCGGGAGAGCGATGATGAAAAAGTTGCCAGATACATGAATGGCCTAAGATATGATATCCAGGATCAGATGAGCATGGTAACCATCTGAACGGTGGAAGATTCTTATCAGATGGCTCTGAAAGCGGAAGAGAAGCTGAGCTGAAAGCAGAGTTAGAGGGGCCGAGGTAGAAGTCAGCCCATAGGCAAAGCAGTTGCCTAGGACAAATTCCAGAAGCCCAAGGAGGAATGAAAGAAACCTCAAACTTGTATTGAGAGAGGTTGTAGTTCACAGCGTGGGCCACATGTTGAACAGAGAGGGAAACATAATGAGCAGAGAGGAGATTATGCTGACAACAACACTTTTCCTCGTACTAGAGGTAGAGGAAGAGGCAGAGGTGGAGTCATCACATGCTTCACATGTGGAAAGAATGGGCACAAGTCTTACGAGTGTCCAGAGAAAAAGAAGGACATTGGAGAAACTCACATCACCGAAGCACAGAGGCAGGATGTAGAGGCCGAAGATGCAGAAGGTGGAAGATCGCTCATGATGCGAAAAGTCCTTTTGACACCCGAGAAGGAGGTGGAAAATTCAGTCCAAAGGACCAGACTTTTCAGGACTGCTTGTAAGACCAAGGACATGGTATGCAAGGTCATAGTGGACAGTGGTAGCACGAATAATCTCGTATCTACAGAGATGGTAGAGAAGCTGGAGCTGGAGACGATTGACCATCCAAGCCCATAAAAAGTTTCGTGGCTACAGAAAGGACAACAGGTAACTATTACTAAACAATGTTTGGTTGAGTTTAATATAGGTGGATATAATGATAAGATTTTATGTGATGTTATTCCCATGGATGTTTTTCATCTATTGCTGGGTAGACCATGGCAATATGACAGGAATGTGATTCATGATGGGCGAATGAACACATACATCCTAGAGAAGAATGGGAGGACACACATGTTGCTTCTGATAAAGGATAAGGAGGTGAAGTCGGAAGTAAGCAACATAGTACTTCTCATGAGTGGGAAGGAACTTCTTATAGAGGTTAAGAAGAAGGAGGATCCACAGTTCTTTGTGGTCAGAAAACCGAGGATTGTTCTGACTAGCACAAGAGTGGATGATTTACCAGAGAAAGTTCAGGAACTGCTGGAAGAGTTCATTGACATCATAGTGGACGAACTACCTCATTCGTTGCCACCAATCAGGAGTGTGAGTCATCATATTGATCTCATACCAGGAGCCAGTTTTCCAAACAAAGCCGCGTACAGATTGACACCGCAAGAGAATGAAGAGGTTAAAAGGTAGGTCTAGGAGTTATTGGACAAAGTTTTGGTCAGGGAAAGCTTGAGACTGTGTGTTGTTCCAACAGTACTCAGTCCAAAGAAAGACAGAGGCTGGAGGATGTGTACTGACTCGAGGGCGGTTAATAAGATAACCATCAGGTACAAATTTCCATTGTCGAGGATGGATGATCTGATGGATTGCTTAAGTGGAGCAAAATACTTTTCAAAGATTGATTTGAAAAGCGGATATCACCAGATTTGCATGAGAGAAGGTGATGAATGAAATACAACATTCAAAACAAACGAGGGTTTGTATGAATGGCTTGTTAGGCCANTGCTGTTCCAACAGTACTCAGTCCAAAGAAAGACAGAGGCTGGAGGATGTGTACTGACTCGAGGGCGGTTAATAAGATAACCATCAGGTACAAATTTCCATTGCCGAGGATGGATGATCTGATGGATTGCTTAAGTGGAGCAAAATACTTTTCAAAGATTGATTTGAAAAGCGGATATCACCAGATTTGCATGAGAGAAGGTGATGAATGAAATACAACATTCAAAACAAACGAGGGTTTGTATGAATGGCTTGTTAGGCCATTTGGCTTAACAAATGTGCCAAGTACCTTCATGAGGTTGATGAACGAAGTCCTGAGAGACTTCATCAGGAAATTTGTCATTGTGTATTTAGATGACATACTGATCTACAGTAAGATAGTGGCAGAACACTTGAAGCATTTGGCTACAGTGATGCAGAAACTACAGCAGGAGAAGCTATTGATAAATATGAAGAATTCCTCATTCATGAAGATAGATCTCATTTACTTGGGGTTTGTTATTTCAGCAAATGAGTTGAGGATGGATCCAGATAAGGTGGAAGTGATTAAGAATTAGCCATCACCGAAGAATGTTTTTGAGGTGAGAAGTTTTCATGGTTTGGCTAGCTTCTACCGAAAATTCATCAAGAATTTCAGTGGAATTAGCACAACAATGATGGATACAGTGAAGAAGAAACATACGTATTTTCATTGGACAACAGAGGCTGAGAAAAGTTTCAATCTATTTAAAAGGAAGATCATGGAACAACCAGTTTTGGTGTTGCCGGATTTCCAGAAGACATTTCAGGTGAAATGCGATGCAAGTGGATTTGCAATAGGGGCAGTCTTAAGTCAAGAAGACATGCCGATAGAGTACTTCAGTGAGAAGCTGAATGAGGCGAAATTGAAGTACTCCACATATGATAAGGATTTCTATGCTATTATACAGGCATTGAAGAAGTGGAGGCATTACTTGATCCCGAAAGAGTTTGTATTGTACAGTGACAATCATGCATTGCAGTTTGTGACTCAACAGGAAAAATTGAATCAGAAACATGCCAAATGGGTTGAGTATATGCAAAATTTCACTTTTGTGATTAAATATATTTCTGGGACTGCTAACAAAGTTGTTGATGCTTTGAGCAGGAAGTGTTTGCTGTTGCAGGAGTTCCGAGTCAAAACACTGGGTTTTGATGATCTCAGGGACATGTACGCCGATGATCAAGATTTTAAGGAAGCATATGAAGCAGCTAAGAATCCAGTTCTCAGAGATCGAAGCCCGTGGATAGCATACATGATCCAGGAGGGATTGCTGTTTAGAGGTAATCAGTTGTGTATTCTGAAATGCTCCATGAGGGAGAATCTGTTGAAGGAGAAACAAAGTGGAGGATTGGCAGGACATTTTGGCCATGACAAGACGTTTGCAAAGCTGAGTGATTCATACTTTTGGCCATGGATGCGAGCAGATGTCAAGAGATTCGTAGACAGATGTAGAATTTGCCAGCATTCGAAGGGGAGGAAGTAGAATGCAGGATTTTATCAACCATTTCCCATACCAGAGAGGCCGTGGGATGCGATAAGCATGGATTTTGTATTGGGGTTGCCAATGACACAAAGAGGTGTTGATTTAATCTTTGTGGTAGTGGATAGATTTTCCAAAATGGCACACTTCATTCCATGTCAGAAGACTAGTGATGCAACTCACATTGCAAATCTGTTCTTCAAAGAGGTCATTCGACTTCATGGTTTGCCGAAAGGCATAGTTTCAGACAGAGACACTAAATTCATAGGTCATTTTTGGAGGACCTTATGGAAGAAGCTGGGAACTAATTTGGCATTTAGTTCAGCGTATCATCCTTAGACGGATGGACAAGCGAAAGTGGTCAACAAAAGTCTGGGAGACTCCCTGAGAAGCTTGGTGACAGAGCACCACACCCAATGGGACCATATATTGCCACAGACAGAATTCGTGTATAACGATTCAGTGAATCGGAGCACAGGACAGAGTCCATTTCAGGTTTTCTATGGCATGTAGCTGAGAGGAGTTTTTGAAATAAGGGATTCAGAACAGACTATGACTAGCAGTGCTAGCGCAGAAGATTTCGCTGAAGCAATGAAAGAACTTCACAGCAAGGTGAAGCAACGATGGTAGAGTTCAAGTCAGAAGTATAAGCGCAGAGCTGATCAGCATAGAAGACAACTTCAGTTTGAAGTTGGTGATCTGATTCTGGCACATTTGAGAAAAGAAAGGTTCCCAAGGGGAACATATAATAAGTTGAAGATGAAGAAGATTGGACCATGTAGGGTCTTAAGGAAATTTGGGGCAAATTCTTATGAGATTGAATTACTCGATGGGATCAAAATATCTCCGATATTCAATATCTCGGATTTGTACCCATACAGGGTTGGAGAAGTAGAGACTGGAGATGAGCAACCAGTGATTCAGTGGCGGAAGCAGATTCCAGTTGCAGAGAAGCCGCAGATGGAATGTATACTGGACAAGAGAGTGAGCAAGAGGACCAGGAGAAAGCAATACTTGGAGTATTTGGTCAAGTGGAAGAATCATCCAGTTGAAGATGCCAGATGGGAGACTGAAGCGGAGATACAGAAGCATGGACAGACCGTGCAGGAGATCATGGACATGAGCCCATGAAAGTTTTCAAGCGAGGGAGTATGATGTAGGAGCATCTTCCACATCAAGCGAGCCAGCGCGGAAGACAAGAGACATCTGGACAAGCCAACACAATTTTTGAAAAACACCTTGAAACTGTTGCGCAAACATTAATGTAACAATTTAATGAAGTGCACTTGTATAATGTAATGGACCTTGAGCAGATTGCTCTCGTCCTTAGTAGATAGACGACATTTAAAATAGTTAATGCAGGTAGATAGAAATTTAATTCTGGATTAGACAGCTTTAGAGCGCAAGAGGGAAACGGGATATAGACACCATCATTATGCATTGTAACATTATCAAAGGAAGAGCAAGAGCATGCCAAGAGCGGTGAAAAGAACACCCATGTACATACATTTGAATTAATAGAAAGCTAGGATTCAAATTCATGGTTTGTGTTGTTCTCTGTGTATTGATGATGATATGCTCATGAATGTTTGCTTCCAGTTATACATTTGATTTTATATGCTATGTATATGATTTCATGTTTAAATTGAAGTCTGAGAGGGTGAGGGAATGAGTTTCAATTGTTTCTCTATTTGAGCCAGAGAATTTCTGCAAGGAGTGCAGTTGAAGTGTCTGCAAGGAGTGCGTTGACAGAGGGTTCATATAGAGATAAATTTTGTTCTCATTCACCCCAAAGGTGCAGTGGGGCGCAGGAGCCGTGCAAGGAGTGCGCAGGCCAGGTAGAAATCTCAGGGTTGTGAACCTGAGTAGAGTATCAAAGGACTGCTATTGCAGGTGTGCATAGAGTCGAAAGGACTTCAACACTTAGACGTGGTTGAAGGTTTGCCGCAAGGAGTGCGTGCAAGAGTTTTTTGGAAGGACATGAAGGTCATGGGAAAAGATAAGGAGGGGTAGGCTTTCAAATTTGTTGAAGGACAGCGCAGAGAAGTTGTGCCTTGAAGGTTGGCAAGAAGCATCGCAAGTTGCGCGCAGGAGGACGAGTTCTGTGGAAGAACACTCCGTCATTTCGTAGATTTCATCAAAGAAGAAACGGAAGGTCGGTATTCTCCGAGGAGAATTCGTGATAAATATGAGGGCCGTTAGATCTTGCCAAGGTGAAAGGGAGATACAACGAAGTATTCCCAAGGTCCAAAGCTCAGGAGGGGCAGAGCCATTGATCAGGACCACGAGGGTCGTTGGATCTACACGTATATCGTGGATCGGGGTTTCGTGGATTGAAACTCCAAATTCTTGCAACGGGAATCGCGATATTGCGATACGCGATATCCTGACTGGTACTATCACAGTGTGGGCCACAACAGAGTCGACGGGTGGACAGGTGGCACGAGCTATCGGGGTTTCGTGGCAAGAAGTCCGGATACAATAGCATTCGGATTCACAATACCGCGAACTCCGAAATCCCGATAGAGGTGACGGGACGTTGGAAGGTCTACTCGCATGCGTGTCGGGTAATCGGCATATCGGGAGTTGGGAGTTGGTAAAATGAAGTGTTCGACATCACGAGTAGCGAAATTGTGATAGGAGAAGTCCCGTCAGGTAAGGGAAAGGTCAACGTTGACTGAGGTATCGGGTCTCGGTGATCCAAGAGTATAGCGCTCGACCATTGACCTCACGAAATCGCGAAGTTCGATCCTTCGAGTGCAGAGAGGGGATCGCGCAGAGAATTTTGTGGGTGCGGATTTCCTGATAGGGAAATAGAAGAGCTATTTAAGAATTCTTCGGGTCGTGAGAAAGAGAAGATCCTGTGAGAGGGTGTGCCTGCGGGTGCGGCTGCGTAAGCTTTACTTGAAGAAGTACTATTCTTATGTCATTTTTACATGAGTGCTTGTATTTTAGTGTATCATACTCTTGTGTGATTTTTCGTTGTTTGGCTTCAACCTTTAGCTGCTTACCTTGCGTTGTGCTTGGTTTCCAGCTGTTGGTGTCTTTGCTACCTTACCTTTGCTTTACTGATGGCGCTAGTCACAATACTCAAAACTTAGCTTCTACTGCTTGGGAAATTTATGCACCTACAGATGAATTGATTAGTCTACATGGTGTTTGCCTTGGTCGTGCAACTAACAATATTGCGGAATACAGTGTAGTCATCGAATTATTGAACGACGCTGTTTCACTTGGAATTCATCATCTTATTGTACGACTTGATTCGCAGTTAGTAGTCCTACAGTTGCGTAATGTTTACTCCATTTGAAGTCCTACATTGTTAAGGGTATATTTACGAATTAGCCTCCTGGAATGCCATTTTGATTACATGGAATATCAACACATTCCTAGATGTCTAAATTCATTAATAGATACTTTGGCTAATTATGTGTTAGACATACATTTCATACATTTATAAAATCCAATCACACTTTGTATATACAACAAGTAAGCCGGTAGAAGCCTCATATATATATATATATATATCGATAAAATTTTACAAAAAGTGTTTTTGTCTGAAGACCAAAATATAAAAAATGTGAAGCACATGGCTTCATATACAATAGAGAATCAAGGATGCTGCTCACTATAACATGCGACTGCCTGTGCTACTCTTTGGAGCAGTCAACTGATGGAATCAGACACATCTCTAGGAAGAAGGACACCAAAATAGAACCTTATCTGAACTATTTTAGTTCACCACTCCTGCACTTGGTCAATTGTTTTTTAATACTTTTGAGAACCCCTTCACACCAGTTGTTGACATCCGACTCCATACACTCCAGTGCATACTGGAAATAGCTCTGAAGAGCCATATGGGGAGCTACACTCATTGCCATGCATGTGATGGTATATAGGATGATCCATAGAGACAATTCACATACATCTCTAATAGTGAATTTCCCGCTATGATTCTAAGTACTTGACACACCTTGTTCACTGATATAGTGCTTCATAGGTGCACCACCACCTCTGCTGTCTGTAAGTGTTACTCGGGACCCATGATGAGACATTCTTGTTAAGAAGTAGATATCCTCCATATCTATCATAATAATGTGAGCACCCACATGAAACACCTGCTCGTTCATATCCCACATGTGAACTAGGTACTCGAGTAATCTCAGATGGGCCCTCACACCCTGGATCTTAAAGAATTTCAACAACCCACACTGCCAGAGGGCCATTACATTCCCAGGTCATTCTCGACAAAGTAGTTTTCCTCCTTATGCTCTCTCTCTTGCCATTCCAAAATTTTTGACCATGGAAAACATGCAATGGAACCATAAAGAGAGATTAGCATCATTATCTCCTTCCCTGGAGAATTTTTATTGGCATTTTCATCTTTAAAACTTTTGGGGCTGTGCACGTCGTAGGATAGGGCATCTACATAGTGTAGAGTCATCCCAGGCTAGCTACAAGGCTGCCTGCGATGATCCTAGATCGTTGCAAGGCCCGATATAGGGCACCTGTGACGACCTCCCGACATAGGTGCCTAAATAAATTAACTCAAAAGACTATTTTTAACGAATGAAAAATGAATTTTAATGCATGGAAAGATTGAGAAAATGAAGATTACTTGTTCTATGGAGAGAGTTCGTTGAATGACCAGCCATGCCTTCTGCAATCCACAGTTGAAAATCAAGGTAAAAAGGGGGTTTAGAGAAAGGTTTGGGTGAAATGATAAATGGAATAGTGAAATGAGGTTTTTACCCATTTTTATTGCTTTTTTCACTTTTTCATTTGTATTTAATATTATTTTTTATATTTCATCCAAACCCTAAAGTCCTAACAACTGTACAAGTGGTTGATTTTTTGCAGATAAAACTCCTTGTAGTGAAACAATGAAACAATGATCATTTTTTTGGTTTGTTTTTATATATTTGTCGCATGTACAGATCCTTCTAGAAAATTTCAGGAAAAACTCCAAGCTTAGTCTTTGTTCTTTCTCATGCTCATAAATCAACGATAATGTAACCGAGTATAATTTTATCACTTTTTAGGACTCGTAAAGGTTATATGAAAAAGGAACCCCCTAGAGTTCCCTTTAAGCTCTTTTCAAACTCTCTAAACATGAAAATATTATCGAGCAACCTTGTTCTTTTCATGCTCGTAAAAGTATTTGAAAAAGACATCTGATGAGTAGTAGGTTATCACTTTTTCGGTCTCGTCATATTAACTTACTAAAAAGGACCTTGTGGAGTTCTCTTTAAGTGTTTTTTAGACTCTCTAAACATGAAAAAGCCCCGAGATTTCTTTCTTTGGACTCGTTAAAAAAACATCGAAGGATCCATATGGGACCAAACCACTCCTTCTTAGGGTTCGTTAAACATACTCTGAGGGACTCATATGAAAGATGATCTTACATCAACAAGCATATGTTATCCTCTTCAAGCTTGCGTAAAAATAAAGAGGTAGTCGCCATAAATGGTGGGGGAAAATTAGGAAAGAAATATGTCTCTGTATCCGTGTTAGTGGCAGTAATAGTCACTCTTGAACATGACACCCCCTTCATTATTGTATCTGGGTTGGGAAATCCATTTGTCTCTCGTTTGACCATCCACATGTCCATAAGTTGGGTCCTCCTTGAGTCAATGCTGCCAAGACCATTGTCGTGTCGTTCATATGTTCAAGAGAATTCCAACCTAAATAAGCCTTCTATTGAGTCAACCATCTGTAGTTATAAATATTCTACCATGTTGGCCTTCCCCGAGTCAGTTTCAAATCACTTCATACTTTGATCTACTTCAAATCTATTACATATTTCATGTCATTGATGGGGGATACTTCAAGGCCATCCTGTGACGAGTCTTTTCTTGTCGACTTCAACTCATTATCCAGGAAGAAGACTTAGAAATCATTCAATGCCTTAGAGCCTGCATGCCTCAATGGTAGGTTTCTTCACTTTCGATAGTGGGTTTACATCATTGGCCCCTGATTGGAATATTCCATCGAGTGTTCGAATTCAACTCATTTATTGACATTCGTTGGATTGTACTGGGGTACCTTGGGAGTCATTAACATCAATGGTGATTTCCCTTGCACTTGTTAATGGTTTTCATTAATGACCGGTAATCAAGTGGTTTCTACCATGTTCGACTTCAACACCTGTGATCACATGGTTAGATTCATACTTAGGGACGATTGACATGAAGACCCTAGATCTCATCATTCTAGTCTAGGTTGCGATGGAGTATTTATGATTTGTATTGACACATAGATCCACTGTGTATTTCTCGTGGCTATGTTCGAATTTGAATCATTTTTCAAGCATAGATCCAAAGTGTATTCTTGGGTGGCTATGCCGATTCATAATGACATGGATCTACAATGTACGTTTCGTGGCCATGAATCACTTGACATTTTGTAATCTTAGTATGGGAATGCCTACCTTAGAAAATGATATATTATTATGATGATGCTTGACTGTTTGCAGGTTCCTGATAGGTGCGCTCTTTGTTTCTGAAACACACATTCTACAAAGTATTTTAGCTGTCACCAGTTCCAAATTCATGCTTTGGGGGTCATTCTGTTACACATTATTTTGGTCACCCCAATGATCCATTGACAACATGTGTTTTTGTTCCCAAAAAATAGCCTTTCTCCATGAGAAAAGTGATTGGCCTTCTCTTCTCAAAAACCATATTAAGGAAGTTCATCGCAGGCTGCACTATACATAGGGTGCGATGATGCATTATCATCGCCCCCTACTCTAAAGCTAGGTTGCGACGTCTCCACAGGCTGCACAATACCTAGGGTGCGACGATGTCAAAAAGCTAAGAAAATGTCAAGTTTCACAAAAGTTCTAGAAGGGGATCTTATGGAAGATGAGGTGGCCTCCAAATGGTTTGGATCTTAATCACTTCTCTAATTTGGTGGGATCATCCTAATCTCTTCAACCATATCTCCTTCACATTATATAAAGAGGGATCTATCATTGAAAAGGATAAGGTTAATTAAGGTTGAATAGGCCAAGAATTGTATGGAGAATTCTGCATTGGGTCATTCTTGAGGGCTTCATTTCAGTTCATCAAGTCATTGTGGATCTTCTTCATTCAATATTGGAGCAAATGTGTGTGTTGGAGAAAAGGGACATCGAGAGGGGACCTTATGGCATCAAGGCTTTTGGTTGTAATCTCCACTTTCATTTTAATATGATACAATGATATGTTTCTTTCCCATAAAACTATTCTTGTTTTATTGTATGATTCCTTGATCACATACATACGTTCTTGTTGAGTATGCTATATTGCTTTCACTTTGGTTGGTTTGTGTTCCCTTGTAGATTCAATATCACAAGAGCACCAGAGTGGATCTAGGGCGACGACAAAAGGGAGCGAAATTTAAACGGTATGTTCTCTATTTCTTGTTAACTAACAAATTCAATAGTTAGAGCTTAGGGAAAGCATCATATTCTATTATGTTTTTGTTCTAGATCTAGGTGTATCTAGGGATATCTGTTTATGTTCGCATTTACCGATTAATCCTACAACATTGACCAAATGCCCAAATTTTTAGTAGTTAAAATAGTGTAGTAATTTCACAAACTCGATGCATGAGGCAAAGTTGTGTGAGAAAATTTTCCTCTATGTTTGTTTTGTTCTGTTCCGACAACAAGGGTTAGGGTTTTGAGGGTTCTACAAACAAGGGTTTTCCCTGCTCTATAACTCTTTGACATACCAGCAGGGTTCAATAGTAGTACTCCACCCATTCTCTCAGGGCACAAACTAAGGAGGTGCGACCGAACCCTTGGCTGTACTACTCAATTACCCATGTACACGAGAGTATTCTTCCCGAGTCCTGTTCTCGTTGCTACTATAACAGTCAGGTGGCGATAAGATGATATATAACTAGTTTCAGGAGACCTATGGGACTCCCTATATAGTTGAGGGTATGTGGGAGCGAATGTCCATGTATTGTCTAATGCAATACTACTTAAAAGGGTACCAATAGGGGTTATATAGGTTTCCAACAAGGTGAAATAGTGAGTTTTGAGTAACCCATGAAATCAACTGTATTTCCTACATGTAATCCTCCACAACCATATATTTACCCGCTGAATGATAGATCACTGTGCTTTAAAGACACCAATAGTACATGTCTCTATCCTGAAAAAAAATGTCTAAAATTTGTAGAGGAAAGTGCTCTGAAACCACTTGTAAGCTACCAAATTTATTATGTAGAGAAGAAACATAATTGTTATAACAAGTATCAGTAGAAAGAGAAAAATATAAGCAAAATGACACAATTGATTCCAAAAATGATACTTTTATTATATAGAAATCCAAGTTCACTTGCCTCTTCGAGGGGGAAACCTTCAATAGAGCAGAGCTCAAATACAAAATGATTCTCAAGACAAAACTCTTCCATGCTTTCTACTCCTCTTTATACTATTTCAATCTTTCGGAGAACATTCTAGAGGAAGATGTTTCTAGAAGTGAAACCTTCTATTAAGTCTTCTTACACTAGACGTGTTCACATTGTTACATAGACATTATTTTCTAATGTTGACCTTTATTACATAGAAAAATATATTATTCTATATACTTGATGGGTTAGGGAGGTTAGGAATCTAACATGCCCCCCACCTTGAAAAAATAGCCCCGTCCTTAAGGATTGAGATGAGGAAATTGTTGTAGAACGACAACCGACTCCCATGTGGCATCCTCTGGTGGTGTATTCTTCCATTGAACTAAAACTTCCTTGATTGTGCGCTGACAGAAATAATTCTAAGAAAAGTGGTTTGTGAGTTGTTAAAGAGAGCTAATAAATACCTAAAGTAGTGACTACATTGTTGTAGGAAAATCTCCCTACGGACAGGTAGATTTCCTCAAAGAGCTAGACTCTTAACTTTAAGACAGAAAGTGCTTAACGTGGACACTGACTTCCTTTCAAATCTATACAAACTAATGCATGAGGAGGAAGGAGAACAAAAGTACCTTTTTATCGACGTCTGTCCCTGCACGCTCCGAGTTGAGCTCCAAGATTTCGCTCCTCGACGAGCTCTGTAGACAAAACAAAAGTACGCCCACTTCCTACTCTATTGATATTAGCTTGAAAATAGATTTATCTACCAGATATAAGTTCGTGTAAGATCAGACACAAACTAGAAAGAAACAGGCTAAGCATGTCATATTAATGAGAACAGTGATAGCAATTACTTACAATCGTAGATGCGAATGCGACAACTTCGTCAAGTCCCCTTTGTCTAACCCTTGCTCGAAAAATCCACGATCCAGACGACAGCAACTTCAATGATTACTCTCCTCTGGTTCACTGTGTGTTTCCTATGAGATCATAGGTTTCATGCTAGCAATTCTTCCCCCTTTTCACCATCATAGAGCCTGCTTATATAGGTTAAGAGAGGCTTAACCTCTTGAGGTATCTTTAGAATAAGTTGAGGAATTCCCTCCTTAGATTAGGGATCTTCTGATTGAACCAATAATTTGAATGCAATTGCCTTCCAAACTTGAAACATCCTCCCTTTATTCCCCTCAACGGGCCAACCACTGCCTAGATTAGACAACGCTCCCTCAAAAGGGGCATCAGGGCGCTATAACTCTCCCTAGGAGTCTCAAGGGGAGCGCTAGCGCTCTAAGGATGGATAGCGCTCCTTCAGAGGGGCAGTTTGTTGTTATAACGCTCCCTAAGACCTTATAGGGGAGCACCAACGCAAGAGCTCTCCTTCAAAAACCCTGATTTAAGAGCTCCTTTCAGCTGGCAAGAGTTTCTTGACTTCAGTTAATTATTCTCCTTCCCCCAAATCAGATGTATAAGGTATTCTAAGTGCCTCCTTAGTGTCGGCATCATGGCAATATGCTTGAACAACATTTGCGACACTTGTGAACAACATGTGACACTTGCGACAGTTGTAAGGAACATGCGACACTTATCCAATTGAGTAATATTAACGTGCAACATACATGTGCACCCACTCAAATAGGAAATGAGGAGGAGATGAATGGAACATCTAGGAGTGAAAATATGAAATGTGGTAGTTAGGTGTTATTTTTTTAAATAAGGAATTACTTGTGCACTTGTGCATGTGAGTGACACATGGGTAAGTGAATAATAGGTAAGTAATAAATAATAATAAATACATTTATGCATGAGATGGACAAGTGGATTGAGCCACAAAGCCTATAAATGGAGGCTTGATCTAGAGGGCTCAATGAGACTTTGCACACTAATGTTGGATGATTTTCATAATGATTAACATTCTTTTGGTGATTGTTAAAGAGTTTGGTCTATTGAAGAGTGTTCAAAAGGTGGATATTTCCTCTCAAGTTAGAAGCTTCACTCTTCAATCATTTTTCTAGATTGGTACCTTTCATATAACCCATTGTAGCTTGGGGGTCCTTGGGGAAGGATAGTATGCATAAGAGTTGGTAGGGTGGTCAACTGGTGGGCTATCAATGATTGATAAAGCTAATGCAAGTGGAAATTGAGCTCGTCATTTATATTGAAAATGTACAAGGAAAACACAAGAGGAACTCAAGATTAACATTCAATATCAAGGTAAAAATGATCTACAGTGTGTGTGTGTGTGTGTATTACATGTTCATATACTTATATTTAAAGTAAACAAATGTTCTCATTTCTTTTAAGAAATTTTGTATTAAAAATCTTGTGGATTTATCAAATTAGAAGTTGAATTTTTCTTGATACAAGGTAAACTGAAGTAGAGATTATATACAGTAAAAATGAGTTGAAGGACTCATTTCTAACTTTGTAATTTCTCGGCATAAGCATATTAGATACAATGTATTGATGAAGTCGAAATAATATTCCTCAAGCTTAGTATTTTGTATTATGTATTGTGTTGGATATATTTGAAGCCGAAATCGTATTCCTCAAGCTCAATGCTCTGTATTGTATATTGTGTTGGATATATTAGACTCATCCAGATCTCATTTAACTGTAATGTAGGTTTTGTAAACAAGTTCTTGTAAAATTGGAGGCCATAAGGTATATGGTGTTAATCTACTAAGTCATTATGCAGTGAATACTAGTGTTATGCATGAGTACTGTTATCAAACCTATGTATTGAACATGTATGGTAAACATTGCACCGACATCAATAAACCCACGACATTCTATATATATATATATAGTCAATAAAGTTCGTGTATTGTGTTGATACAACCAATAAATCATATTATGTGTACTACTTGGAAATTCGTGGGATTGAATTCTATATTGCGTTGATATTATAACACAATTGGTAAACCATCTATTGGAAAAATCATTTGGAAATTTGTGTGATTGAATTCTGTATTGCATTGATATTATAGCACTATTGGTAAACCATTTATGAGAAATCGAATAACACTAATTGGTTAACGATTCCTTAAAAAATGATACCATTGTTGGGTAAACAATTTCTCAAGAAATCGATCCCTTCTATTTGATAGTTAAATTCTACAATTGTCGAGTAAAAAATTTCTTAGGAAATTAATCCCATCTATTTGATAGTTAGATTAAAGCACTGTTGAGTAAACGTTTTCTCAGGAAAGCGATTCCATTTATATGATAGTTAAACTATTTATGTAGTTGTTAATTGTAGTGAAATCTTGGGAATCGACATCGTAACCTTGTAGTGAATTTTAGTTTAAAATTCAATTCTATGTAAGTATTCATTATAGCACCTTGAAATCCATTTTTAATGAAGTAATTTGAATTTATTAAAAGTTGAAATTATCATATGGATATACTCGAGTGGTACATGGTTTTATCACATATACTTGTCAAGGAAAACAGGTTGTCCAAGTTCGCGACCTGCACAAGAAGCATCAAAGTGTAGTGTTAAGAGCAAAAGGTCTGAAGTGCTGAAGTGCCCAAAATCCTAAAGTGCTCGAAGTTCCCAAATTCCAGAAGTGGCCGAAGTCCCGAAGAGGATCTCGTTCGTCTGATTTGAAAAGGGAAGATCTGATCCATTGATTTGAAGAGGGAAGATTTGAGCCGCTGATCGTAAATCCTCTCCCAAGATCACAAGATCGATGACCATAGTCCAATGTGGGGACGCGTCGTGCTCAGGTGATAATCTTCTCAAGCAGTCCCACAATTGAAACCATGGTTTGGAAAAAGTAATACGTGGAAAAAGGTGGTGGATTGCGGGCTCAAAAGAAGTGTGAACCCAAACCACCTTTGAGCAGCCCCACAATCACGCATTTAAATGGCGTCCTATCCAAGAGCAGCATGAGGCCACCCCCTTGGCATTAATCCGTGTGTCAATCCAAATGCAGGTTGTTAATGAAAGTGAGAGAGGTGGTTGAAAACTTATCTCACCACATAAATGGAAAACATGCAGAGAGCGGCCGTAATGGCAGACTGTCAATCCGAAGCTTCCTTATGGACATATTTTCCTGTAAAGCACATAACTGTGCCTGGCTCGCATCTGACATGAGGAGGCATACACAATATGACAGAGCAGGCATTGAATGAAAACATTAATGCGTTGGTCTAATCACACTCCTAGTGGTTGTAACATTTTTAGTATATATAGGCAATTTTGATATTTTAGTTAGGGTCGATGGTTGAGATAGGCTTCCGCATTGTAAAGTTTTAAGGAATCTCTGGTTCTTGTAGTTCTGTATCTATATTTGAGACTTGTTGTTTAATGAAAGGCATCTTCCTATCCATTTCTCTGTAACAACTGTGTTATAAAACTTGGGCATGGATGATCCAGTCGAGGGTATTTATGTTGTTGTGATGTAGGTTTGATCACAGTGGAATCACGACTAGTTTTAATCAGTTTCCTGTGTTGTATTTTCCCTCTTACATTGGATGGCTCAGGCATGGAAGATCCAGTCGAGCTGTTGCTGTTGTAGGGTGATGAAGGTTTGATCATCCTGCGGTTGTAATTGTGTTGCTTGCACCATATTTCAATGTCTGAATCTTGATCTCAAGATTGCTCTTGAGTATTGAGTTTTTTTCTCTTCGAGCTGCTGGAAGGACTAATGCCCATAGTAGTCTCATTCATCCTTCTCGCTAAGTCTTCCCTCTGCTCATACTTAATCTCAACTTATTAAATGAATTTGAATCAAAACCTCACCTATTTGTGCGTGCTCGTCCCTATTTTCTGAACTAAAGCAATACTGTCTTGAGTCTGCGCCCATTGACCTCGTATAAAACCAACCTATGACATATAAACTCTGATGGGTACTGGGCTTACCTCCCTCACAATCAGGAGGTGACTTCTAGTGCTAACATTTCTATTGCCATTGCTGGGGAACAAATTGAAGACTTTTCCCTGGGTAGAACGACAATGAGATTATGATTATGAAGATGTATCAGATATCATAACCACTGAAGATTGTAGCTTGAACCTGGCGACTCCACTATTTCGACTCCACTGTTTTGGTGTGGCTGCATCTGGATACACCTGAAGCCCCCTGGGAGGACACAACGATCATATCTGGTCTTTGATGGTGAACACAGACTAGACACACTCGTTCTTCATATCATTCACCTGACGAATCCATGGTTAAAGGAACGATTGGTGACTCCACTGGTTCGAAATGGACAAAATTCTGGCTCGAAGGTTTTCTCCCTATAATTTCTCTATTGTTCCTGGTTTTCCCAATGTTGTTCCTACTCCAAATGAATGTGGTGATTATTCGCCCATATTTAGAGAGCATAAAGAGGACAACCCTACTCAGCATCTCCATGAGTTTCATGAACTCATGCATCAGTGGGAGATACATCGTGAAGATGTATTAATGAATATGTTCATGTTCTCATTAGCAGGAGATGCTCATCAGTGGTGTCACTCCTTACCCCCTGTCATCATCTCCTCCTTGGGACATTTTCATTCAACTTTCAATAGACATTGTCAAAAGTTTTATTCCTCTGAGTTTATTTGTCGTAATTGTTGTGAAGAGTATGAGGATAATGATCAAGATATGGATATTTCTATTGAAGACTATGAAGATGATCGAGATGCTTTGGGTGAGTTGGTGGGACTAGTAAGATCACTTTCTGTAGAAATAGAAGAATTAAAGGCAGATCATGCTTGCTTCTCTTATAAAGATGTAGAGTATATTCCGGTCCTCGAAACAAATGTTCTTGGCAATCCTACTTATGACGAAGAAGTGATTTTAGATACTGGCCAAGAAAAAACAACTTGCGATGAATATCCCAACGAAGATGACGAAGAGCAGAGATCTCCCATGGTTACTTTTTATTATGATTGTGAATCTGATCCTTGGGAGAGCCATGAAGGAGAAAAGGAGGAGCTAAATGTGCAGTTTATCTTCTATTCAGAGCCTATAAACGAGTAGATATCACCTGGTACCAGCTAGCCTGTGTATGACATATATGAATAAGATTCCGAGTTGAATATGAAGGATTTCCAAGAGCATGCAACATAAAATTTTCCTTTATACATTGAAGGAAAACATTGTGTGGAAATCAATCATCCTAGGCCTGCATAAGACCAAGAGTAGAGCTTTCCCATGGGTCCTGTGTATGATGATTATGACTTTGACCCTTGGGAGAGCCATGAAAAAGAAGAGGGAGAGTCAATTGAGAAGTTTATATCATGCCCTAAGCCTGTGAATGAGAAACCATCACTTGGGATCAGTCAGCCTGCATCAACCATTCACTCACCCATGCTTTCCAGAGACATTCATCTGTGTGTGAACAACTGTAGGACAAAGCATGTTTTCTGCCACCAGCCCAATAAATTTTGTCACTCATCCTATGAGCCTATAAGGGAATACATGGAGTTGATTTTCCTCCATGATTTGAAGCCTCCAAGTCTTATCCCACCATTTCCATCTGGAGGAAAGCTAAAGGATGTAATCATTCTGCTATCGCAGTTGCATCATCTGCTATCAATCACTGACATAGTAAAAGAGCTTCCAGTTAGGAAGTTACTTGAATGGCTATGGTGGAAGTTTGCTTTCACCTAACACTTTGTAAAGATCAGTNTCACTCATCCTATGAGCCTATAAGGGAATACATGGAGTTGATTTTCCTCCATGATTTGAAGCCTCCAAGTCTTATCCCACCATTTCCATCTGGAGGAAAGCTGAAGGATGTAATCATTCTGCTATCGCAGTTGCATCATCTGCTATCAATCACTGACATAGTAAAAGAGCTTCCAGTTAGGAAGTTACTTGAATGGCTATGGTGGAAGTTTGCTTTCACCTAACACTTTGTAAAGATCAGTTAATATAGGATTGTACATAAATAAGCTCCTTCTGGAGCCCATGTGTTTGTTTTTGTTTTTAGTAGGAGTAGTGTGTACATATTTCCCTATTTTCTTCAGCGAAAGTTTTGAGCTAGACTCCATAGCCCAATGCATAAGGTGACTGGAACTGCTTGTTCTTGGTAGCTCGTAGGGAGCATGCCATCCCTTGTGGAGACAAATGTTATCACATATACTTGTCAAGGGCAACAGGTTGTCCAAGTTCGCGACCTGCATAAGAAGCGTCAAAGCACATCGTTTAGAGAAAAAGGTCTGAAGTGTCGAAGTGCCCAAAATCTCGAAGCGCTCGAAGTGCCTGAAGTTCTGAAGTGGACGAAGTCCCAAAGAGGATCTTGACCATTCGATTCGAAAAGGGAATATCTGATCCATTGATATGAAGAGGGAAGATTTGAACTATTGATCGTAAATCCTCTCCCAAGATCACAAGATCGATGACCACAATCCATTGCAGGGATGCGACGTGCTCGGGCGATAATTTTATTGAGCGGTCCCGCAATTGAAACCCTGGTTTGGAAAAAGTAATATGTGGAAAAGGTGGTGGATTACAGGCTCAAAAGCGGTGTGAACCCAAACCACCTTTGAGTGGCCCCGCAATCACGCGTTTATTTGGTGTCCTATCTGAGAGAAACATGTGGCCAACCCCTTGGCATTAAGTTGCGTTTCAATCCCGATGCAGGTCATTAATTAAAGTGAGAGAGGTGGTTGAAAACTCATCTCACCACATAAATGGAAAACATGCAGAGAGCGAATGTAAAGGTAGACTGTCAATCTGAAGTTTCCTTATGGAAATATTTTCCTGTAAAGCACATAATTGCGATTGGATCGCATTTGACATGAGGAGGCCTACACAATCTGACATAGCAGGTGTCGACTGAAAACGTTAATGCGGTGGTCCGATCACAATCCCGGTGATTGCAACATTTTTAGTATATATAGGAAGTTTTGATATTTTAGTTAGGGTCAATGGTTGAGCTAGGCTCCCGCATTGTAAAGTTTTAAGGCCTCTTGTTACACATCCAAATCACTCAACTGGATAAGTGTCGCACATACCTCTCACCTGTCGCAAGTGTCGCAACTTCTATACAACTTG
>JASDQU010100536.1:0-27953 GCA_032191745.1 Picea mariana
ATTTCTGAAAAGAAACTCTAGGCCAGTTGTAAATAGTGAAGACAAAAATTTCCTTGATCAATCAGTTGAAGATGCCTTTAAGGATGTTGAGGTTGTTCTAAATCTAGAGTTACTGCCCTTTACCTACTTTGATTCTCAAATTCCAAATGAAAGCTTAAAGCCTGAGACAAATTATGAGTTAATCCAAAATAACTCTATACCATTGTGCTTTAATTCATTTCAAATTTTGAAGGATACTCTTGGACAAGTGTTGAAGGATAAATACATAAAAGGTCAGGAAATATCATTTGAATCAATGCAGCAGTCTTGTCAGTCTTTTCAGGATCCAATAGTTGATTGGTTGGATGGCCTGTGTGGTCAAAATCATTCCCCATCATCCAGCTATGGGACAAAAAAATGCTATGATATGGATATGATAGGACAGTCAGCTACAGGGGTGTGTTTAGTAGAAGCATCATTTAAAAACCCATCAAGAAAGTTGCAACCATGTCAGGAAATGCATGAGGATGAAAATAACATAGATACAGTGCCAAAGCATGTCGCTTACTTGGCAGAATCCAAAAATCAAGGAACATGTAATTTCTACCTTGATCCTATAGCTACCTATATGGAGAATTTTTTCACTGTAGAGGCTCAATCTTTCTCTGGCAGTACTTTTGTTTTTCAAGATTGTTGAGGTCTCTATGGTAAATATCAATCACGTTTTCAGCAGTGGCCTTTAACTTTGTAGTTTTGAATCTATGGGCAAAAGGTCACGCTACTCTTTTCACTGTGCTAACAAGCAGTCAAACAGTCCTCTGGTCTCAACAACTACTTGATTGGCTGCATTGGCATTATTGTATCATTTAGAACGATGAAATCATCAGTAGTGTAGGGTAGGTAGCAGTTATGAATAAGCTTGGCATTCTGAGCATCTCTTTTTCAGCAGTGTTTATTTTAATTTGGTTTCAGTTGCAAGATCAAAACAGGTACAAGTTGCAGAATAAGGTTTTGGGACCAACCCAATGGATAAAGCACCGGTCTGCATGATTCACAGGTCCGTGGTTCTTGACACCTCTTGAAAGAAGCTACCATCCTCAGGTGGAGCCTATGTTGGGGTCCTATAATTATAGGCAACTCGATTCTTCGACTGTTGATTTGGTGTTTCTCTCGTGATGATGAAGTTTGGCTCGGTGGATCCCGTTTCTTCACTCCATTCTTTTCGCTCGATCCCCCATCACCTTTCTACATCCTTCGTCCACGCTGCACCCTCACTCCCTTGTCCTATTGCCCCTTTGACTACCTCTCGCTCGTTACCCATCCATGAATAATCAGACTTAGGACGAACAAAAATAACAATAAAGTTAATTAGATTAAATAAGTAATGTTAGTATAGTTAGGATAGGTTAAATTAATTAATAAATAACTAGTTAATAATTAATTAATTATTAATTAAGATAAAAATCTAAGTTAGTAATTAGGTTAGAATTTAATTAATTAAAAAATAATACAAATAAAACAAATCATAAAACATTAAAAACAAAATTAAAAAGGATTAAAGAAAAAATAATATTAAAGAAAAACATTAAAACAAATTAAAATTTAATAAATAAAACATATAATATAATAAACAAAATGTATATAAAACAATATAAAACAAATAAAAAACATAAACAAAAACAAAACACAAATATAATAATTAACGTAAAACAAAACGTGAACAAACATGTAATAATATTAAAAACATAAAAAAAATAACAAAAAAATTAAAAAACTAAAACAAACTATCCTAAGTCTACCCATCCTACCCATCCCCAACTTCCTGCTCACATCAAACCCCATGTATACACTCATCACATCAAACAAAAAATCAACGAGTGAGAAATTTTCCGGACCCCCCCTCACCATCCGAACTTTAACGGGAGGGGGGGTCCAGAATAGTTGTTTTCCAATACCACCCTCCATACATGTGTCATGACCCTATTCCAGAGGACCCCCCCAAAAAAAAAACCGCTTACCACCTCAGGGGGGTCCGGAATACCCCCTGCTCGGAAATAAAACCACTTTTCTCTTTTTCGCCATTTTTTTCCTATTTCACTATGTCTTCTTTCAGAACGGATTATGGGAAAATTAAAATAGATTTTAAAAATCAGAGAGAGGTTTTTTCTCATAACGGGACGAAGAACAAAAACCTCTCTCAGTTTTTGCAACGGCGCTACGAGCAGGGAGAATCAAAGCCATATTTGAGGCCCTTTTTTCCAGATTTTCACTTTTCCGTTACAGTCCTGATTTTGCGGGAGCTATTATGGCCAGATGGGGAGGAATTTGGTGAAACCGAAGGATTTTTTTGTCCAGAACATGCCCATATACAATAAACTTCTTAATTTTTTTCCCAGGTGTCATCGTTGAAGAGAAGCAGATGTCTGTTCAGACCCCTTTTTCGCAGAAAACCGATCCGTCTTTCATGGCAGGCAGTTCCAGAATTTGGGGGATTCGTGGCTATTTTTGGCCGAGGTGGTTAAAACCGACTGAGAAAATTGTTGGGGGATCTCCGCTATTTATTCAAAGATTATTTTTGATGTAAAGGTTGTTGATATCACACCCAGGCAGGCTAGGATCATTTTAACTTCTATCAAGAGATTTTCCAGAAATATGAAGAAACGTTTCACAGGATTCTTGCATGTTAGCTATTGCTGAAGTTTTTCCCTCGTTTTTGAATGTGTATCTGCCTTTGTTATCATTGTGTTGTCTGTCTGATATTTTAAAAGGAGTTAAAGTTACAGGATTTATCTGTGCATACCCTGTTTTCTGACTTTTGAAAAATCTAAATGTTTGTCTTCTAATGTTGCGGTGAAGAAATTCTTAAATGCTTCTTCACTGTGATTGATAATCTCATATTCTCTGCTAATCCATCACTTATTCCTAAAGAATCCGATGGTTTCATTATCTCGCCCTGTGAAAAGACTTCTTACGAACTTTTATTTGATCTCTATCGTTATGAACAGACCCCATAGCCCAATGATCTTCTCTTGTTGTCTCAACCAGAAAACTCCAAGAACGTATCCTATTCTGAATAGCTAGCCTAATATCCTCTTCCAACAAAGTTATATCAGACAGAGAGATCCCTCTCTGAGTCCCGGAGGGCTAGATCCCTGACTCAAAGTGGTTTTGATGTTGCCTCTATGACTGCCTCACAGCCTTGGGCAAATTACAAAGTGCTAACACTACACATTTCTCACTCGTAACTATCAATCTTGTAGTAAATAGGTATTTCCTGCATTTCCTCAAAAATTTGCATGCCAACGCTTGTGTCACAAATCATATTGTTGGGGAACATATACTTGGAACATATAACCCGTGCACACCCATAACTGTGTGGAATTTCCCCTTCATGGCCTCTGACAATTCCCTCTCATTCTTTTTTTCTATATACAACAATGTAGGATATTTTCCCTACATTGGTAATCTTGTGATTCACACAATTAGGTTTGTGTCTATAAAAATATCCTTGTTTAACCACGAGTAATTGTCCTGCATGCAGGATAAGAGCATCTTCACACATGAATTAATCTCCTTGCTCCTAGAAAAATATGATAAGTCAAAAATATTCAATACACCAGCTTGTTCCAACCCTTTGGCCCATACATGCAGCTCAGCTATGGGCAGGTACGTATTTGCATCAATTTTCAACTCCAAGTAGTGTCTCGATGCAAGTTAGGGGAAATTTTTTGTGTCTGTGATGTCATGGTCTGCGTATTTAGCTACGACACCTTTCATAACATATCCTCATCAATGATTACCCCATATGGGATTTTTGGTGTTACCAATTCATTCATGGCCTCCTTCTTTAACTTAACTAGTTTGTTATCATCCTTCCTCGGTGGAATATAGTCCCTTGTGAACTTCGACTCCAACGAGGATGCTCTCGGAGTTTCCTCAAACTTTGTTAGCATTGTTGTTGCTCTAGTTTGACCTTTCTTTTATTCTGAATTTGCTTCTTTTGGTGGTTCCATCTCTACAATATTGTTCTCTGTGGAAAATTCTTCCTCTATGTAATTTTACTCATGCCTCTACAATGTTTCTCTTGGCTCTCTCTATTCGCTACAAGCTCCAATTGACAATAACATTGGCCCACCTACCTTTCAATGGCTTTTGTACTCCTTTGACAACTTTCCATTCACCTTGGCGCTGGAATTAACTGTCTAATCCCTTAGTATTGTACACTTAATACCTGCTTAAAAGCTTCATTAATTCCAAATCCTTCACTCAATTTTTTCCTCGATCTACTAGGATGTCACGATCTCCATCAACTTTTTCCATTTATGAAAATGTGTCCCTATGTTGTTCTATCATTACTTCTTTTGAACTATCATTTCTGATTTTTATTGTCATTAATAGTGTTTATCTATCCTCGTCAATGCAATTTTTCTAGCTTACCCATTCGTTTACTGCACAACCTTTGCTTCTATGTGTAATTCACTTCTTGTGGGCAGTTTCTTCTATCTCTGCAATGCTCACTTCTTCTATGAACTTAATATTGTTGTAACTTACTTAATTTTTGTTTTTTTACCTTTGTTTTTCTTTTTCTTTTTCTTTCTCCTACTATAATAGATGACTATAGTACATAGATTCTTATGCAAGTCATCCTAGTGCATGGGAAATCGACCATCCCTATAGATTTTCAGTCAACTTCCATTCACCAGTCCTCCCAAGAATTCACCATTCAACGTTTTTAGCTACATGACACCTACTTTTGTCACATACTTGATCACATATGGACCTAACTAATGCATCCTAAACTTCTCGGGGTGTTGCATGAACCTGTTGTTGTAGAGAAACGCTAAGTATCCCACCTGAAGCCTTTTCTGTTTAATATGCTTATCATGCCATTATGTTTCTCTTTCCTTCTGGACTTGATGATGGAATCCTATAAAAAAACGATCTTTCTTGAGTTGTAACAACTATGACAATCTCTCCTCTACTGCACTAGAGTCTGAAAGATTAGTAATCATCGCAAAGTGCAAGCTCAACACAATAAATTCCATCAATATTATTGTTTCTTTCCCATATACCAATATAAAAGGTGTTTGTTCTATCAATTTTTTTCTTGTAGTCCTATATGCCCATAATACTACAGGGATCATTAAGTCTCAACCATCCCTTCCTACATTGCAGATATTTGTCAAAGAATTCTCTAATATTTTATCGAATGCTTCTATTGTCCCATTTTCCCAAGGGTGATATGGCATGCTCCTCTGATGGTGAATTTGGAACTCCTCAGTCAATGCTGCAATCGTCCTATTTAGGAAGTGCATCCCTTGATCACTCAATAGAGTGTGCAGATAGCCAAATATTGTAACGACATTCTCAAATATAAGTCATGCAACAATATTTGCACTACAGTCTATGATCGACATTTCTTCTTCCCATATGGTTAATTACTATGCCGTAGTGATGATATACCTAGCAAATGATCTTCTAGATGTTGGATTGATCAGTCCAACGAAGTCTATTTCCCATTTATCAAAATTTTGCAATGTAACATGTGGGTGCAAAGGAATCTCATCCTTTTTGGATTCCTTTCCAACCCTTTGACAAACATCACATGCATGACAATATTCTTTAGTATCTGTGTGAAGTGTGGGCCACCATATCCCTGCACACATAATATTTTGTGTTGTCACTTTACCTACATAGTGTCCTCCTGCAATACCTTCATGTGATTTATTATGATATTATCATTGGCCTTTTATGTTCCAACACACATCATCTTAATATCCCATCTGTTCCTAACTTATATAATTTTCATGTGATTAGTTGATAGTTCGTTGCCTTAACCAATAACTATTTATTTTTTCCAACTGTCATGTTCGATGGATCCATTATTGTACTTAAGAATTGCACAATGTCTACAAAGTGGTCATCCACCATTCGAACCACAAATAAATTTTCATTGAGTAAACTATCATCTATATTCTTTGCATATTCTCCCGATAGTATGCACGATAAGTGATATGGACCTGCATTCAATATTCATGGCTTAACGATGACTTCAAAATCATAATCTTGGAACAAAAGTAACCATCTGCAAATTATCCTCCCCAACATTGGATTTTTCACTAAGTATCTTAGTGCATAATGGTCTATACACATCTTAAAATGAGAACCCAACAAGAAGTGTCTAAAATTTTGCAGTGCATACACCATTTCCAACCCTTCTCATTCTATCGTAGTGTAGTTCTTTTCTGTTGTTGACAACTTCCTTCTTGCAAATGCAATTATGTGGTCTAATTATCCTTCTACTGGCTAAGATAATACTATGCCCAAAGATATCAATGATGCATCCACATGAACATGAAATTCCTTCTTCCAATATGGGAATATCAAAATTGGTGTAGTCACTAACTTCTTCTTCAATGTGTCCAACCCTTTCTGGAAGCCCTCATTCCACTGGAATTTAGCTTCTTTCTTCAACAACTTCTCTATGAGTGTTGTAATTTGTGCATATCCTTTAATGAACTTCATATAGTAGCTTGTATGGCCCAATGTTGCTATTAATTTTCATACTGATGTAGGTGGTGGTAATTCCAAAATCACTTCAATCTTGGAAGGATCCACTAGTAATCCTTGCTTACATACCACATGGCCCCAAAAAATTCCAAAAGGTGCACAAAACATACATTTTTTCAAATTCAATGAAATATGACATTTCCTACACCTATCCAACATTAATATCAATACTTATATATGATTGGTTAATTGAATAAACATAGTCCAATCATCCAAATAAACTTCAAGGAACTTATGAATAATATCCTTAAAGACTGCGACCACTACTCTTGAAAACATTGGCAATGCATTCTTCAGCCCAAAAGGCATCACTATGTACTGGTAGCTTCCCTACTATGTTGCAAAGGTAGTCTTATGTCTATCTTCCTACGCAATCTTTATCTGGTGATATACTAAAAATCCATCCATGAAATATTAAGTCTCCTACCCCCCTACATTCTCTAGAACTTCATATTTAAAAGGCGTCGGAAATTGATCATGCATACATGCATCATTTATCTTTCTTAGGTCTTCACAAATTCTAATTCCCTCATTTTTCTTATCTTATACTACCATTGGACTTATCCGTTCTGATTCTACTGTTGGTTCAATGATTAATGCTTCTAACATTCGATCTATCTCTATATTTACCTTTCATTTATACTTTGGGTTCAGTCTATAGGGTCTCTATATTACTGTATTAGCATCTGGCCTCAAAGGGATCTTCATTTCTACTAACTCACCATATATCCCTTTCATTTCTGAAAACGTGGTTGGGAATAGATCTTTATACTCCCTTAGTAAGTCTGCAATAGTTTCCATAGTTTCATCATTCTAGTAATCACCTATCTAAATAAAATTTGGTTTTTCTTTTGTCCCAATATTCACCTTACACGTCCTTAATGGTTTTGCATACATAAGAGATCCAAGATCTAGACCTTCTACTGCGTGTTCCCCCTCAGTTTCAAGTATTTGTATATTTATTGGATCTTCGTCATCCTGATCTTCTTAACCAACATTATGACATTCTAGTATTTCATGAACTTTCATCAAATCTCTATGCACACTACACACAATTACTACATCCATTGTCCCTTCTCCTGAAAAAATATTGTTTCTCATGGCCTGCAAAGCTGCATCTACTAATGGTGATTCATTTTCAAATGTAAATTTTATCTTAAATATTTGGGTTATCTCATCCCAATTCATTGTTTCTCTGTGCATTTCTAGTTTTGGGTACCCATTCTTGGGGATCATATCCAACATATGTATGAACTTATGAGTCCACTCTTTATTCGGTATCAAACTCCATATCTTTTTGCACTATGAAATATGATGTGTTGGGTCACTTACTCCTATATATTTCTGCGTAGTATACTCAACCTCGATATCAAATCCAACTTGCATTAATATTTTACACTATGACCAATCTTCTATTCCTTCTTTATGTGAATCCCACCATCTGAATGGAGTGGATTTCAAGACAACATCTAATTCCATTAATCTTTGTTGTTCAGGTATATGCAACTCAAATGCCTTTACAAATGATATTATATCAGTCAAACCATGATAATTGGGTAGGTAACATAACTCTATTGCAATACAACACAACAATTAATTAATGTGAGCACACTGTCTATTTGATTCTTCATGCATCCATAATCTCGATGACTTCAAAATATGCTATACTTCGCACCCCATCTATATTCACAGGTAACCCTAACAATCAGTCAATTGGTACTATCATTTTTTGGTTTGCCAATCTTAACTAGACGGGGTGCCAAATTATCTTTGATTTCTCCATCATTTCCCATGTTTGCTTCGACAAAACATTTACATCAGAACCCAAATCTAAAATTACAGTTTCCATGTCATAGTCCCCAATATACACACTTAGTATGAAATCTCTGCTTTTCCTCTTTTTGCACAGTACCTAATTCACTACCCTTTGCACGGTAAGAAGCTCCCTTTATTATGCACAATGATCAATCATTCCATGCAATGAATTCAACACAGTTTCATCTTTCATCATTTCTAAACAACTTTTCATAAATTCTTTCAGATAAGTTACCTATTGAAGCATCCTTTCTAGGATATTACTATCATAGATCAAAGACATGTCAACTACAGGAGGTACAGATCATGTCGATGTTATCCAATCCAATCCTAGTATCTCCTTCCTTGTTTGATGATACATTTCTTTTTATTGTTGTGGGTAAAACCTCAACATAGGTCCTACTGTTTTAATCACCCATTTCTACATATGTGTCCCTTTATTAGCCCCTATCCTAGATCCTCTATGCGTGACATCTATTATTCTGGTTCCTTCATCACGCTTCTCTGCTGATATCTTCTCTATGTTCTGATTCAGGTTTTGGTTTTGATTCCCTCTCTCCTTCCACTTTGCAATTAATTGCAGGCATTCTTTTGTTGCATGATACAGTTATCTACAATACATGCAAGTTGTACAAGGATTAGGGTATTCATGAGCTAAGTGTCTCATTTTATTACAATTGTGGAAAATTAATGGTCCTCTACCTCCTCGGACAAAACCCCCTCTAGCTCAAATTTTTCCAAATCCTCCTCGTCTTCCTGGAATAAAACCCCTCTGATTATTATAATTTGGAATGCCTCCTTCTTTCAAAGTATTTTCTTCCTAAATTCTATACATATCTAAAGTGTTTTCTCTCATTAGGTCGAATGCATGGAATTCCTTCTCTTCATTCCCTACAAACTTGCAAAAGTTACAAAATAAATTTTGGGGCATACTTTGGTATTTCTGCAGCAATGGACAATCATGAGGACGATGTCCCCATTTATTTCATATTTCATAGTACCCTCCCCCTAGTAATGGGTTCGGTGCTCCTATCACCAAATATTGCGCAAAGGCTGGGAATTTGTCCTTATGGTGGCCTTCAGTCCTACATGTCGTACACCATAGTTGTTCCCTCTTCTCCTTCCCTTTTGTAAGTTCTGCTAATTATATTTTCAAAGAAGCTAACTGTGTTTGGGCTTGACCCATCCCCGTGCCATCCCCTATGAGAAATTCTTCTATATTCATCTTAATCTCCAAAGCTTCAAGATGCGATGCAACCTTCTGTTGTATCAACAAGAAATGAATGTGTGGAAATAGTCTGGCAATAAACCATTATTTGTGTTGTTGATCAGGAATTTTGAATGTCAATATACCCATTGAATCCTTAAATCTTTGATCATAGTCCCAAATTGACTCATTTGGCACTTGTTTAATTTCCTTCAATTATGTGATGTACTACGACTCATAATTCAACTTCTTGAACTCTTTCAATAATGCTTGTCGAATTTATGCCAACATCCTTTCTTGACTTGCCGGTGTAGTACTCTGTAGTTTCATGTACCATACTAATGTGTGGAATTTAGGTGCAATCTTTGTCGCCTCATCATGGACATTCTTCACAACCCAAATTGTATCACATATAAATAGATGTTGTTTTGGGTCCTCCGACCCAACTCCCTGGAACTAAGGAATTCTCAATGTATTGTTTAACCCTTCCATGGTGTTTTGTGTAGTATCTCCCCTTGGAGATTCTCATTGACTCTAAATTAATGCACTACTTCCATTGTTCTATCTATTGTTATTAGTTCTTCCTCTGCTAACTATAATTTCTTTTGACAAATCTTCAGATGTTATCTCATATCTAGGTGATGCACATGGGGTCATGGAATTGACACATGATCCAACCTAAGTAGGACTTAACATCTCTTATATTATAGTATTGAACTTAAAATCCTCTTCATGTTCTTATGTGTGTGGTATTTCTACGATCTAGATTAGTTCGTAGGGTTATCTCTTCTCATACTCACTGCACGACTCTCCTTTCTCATCCCCAGTCTTCAACCTATTGTACCTTCTTCCACTACAAAGTACTCCAAATTTGTCTTCCTTTCCTGATACACCTTATTCATTTCTTTGCATCCTCAGTCCCTCCCTTCCTTCTTCATTTATTTCTTCATTCCTTCCTACCTTCATACCATGCCCTGGTCATCCCCCAGTTCCCTTATGTGTGTGAATCCCCCTAGAAATCAAATTCCATCATCATCACACACTTGTTGCAAAACAACATCTTTATCTAGGTACCCAATGCTTCTATAAACCTTCCGTGCAGACCCTTAAATAAATCCTTCTCAGAGACATTATATGATTGAGTACAATCTATTGCAATTTTTGTAATATAACCCCCTAGTATATTATTCAACCATAAATCGACTGTGTGAGAAGTAGTATTACCTACATAATTCAATTGTCTTACCAAATCAGGGGTCAATTTCCTCGGAGTTGCAGTTCAATATATTCTAGTATTCTCCACTAACCTTTCCAACCATTCAGTTAAAATAATAAAAAATTCACCAAATAAAAACTCATGCAACTCTGTGAACACATAACTTTGAAAACATTGTTTGTCGCTCATCTGAGGATTTCTATTCTCTCCTAGGGAAAATTGTTTGTCCTTCCTTTCCAACCATTTGACGATATCTTTCTTATTCAGCCTCCAAAACATTCCCTCAATTATAGATTTTGGGTCTTGACAATGGAACCATTTGTTGGTGCATGGCTATAAGACCCTAGGTTCAAGTCGTTCAACCAAAAAACCTTTTATATACTATCCCTTTTCATATCACCTATATGCAAGTGAAATTTCACCTGAGGTATCTACAGGGGTTGTACGAACCAGGTTTCTACAGGGATAAGGAGATGGGAGGCTCTCAATATAATAATTAACACTTATTCACCTTCTGTTCATTATCCTTATTCAACATCCTTTTATCAATCAACAACCCTATGCACGGTTTCCATTAATTGATAGTTCATTATTGTTACCATAACAATTATGCAATATTAACCCATAAAAGATCCATTCAATATCATAAACCTTAGCATCTAGAAAAAATATAACATGAATCACCCCATAACCAACCTACTCAAATATTCATGATTATTGTGGATTAGTCAGAGATTAATCAAATCTATACTAACGTGCATAAATACAGCATCCATGCAATCACATCAATAAAACACATTCAAACATGGGATTTTCACGTGCTTCACCCAATCCTTGGGCTACATCCACAAAAATTGGCTTTTATATTAATCTTCATGCAGTAATAACCTCAATCTTGCACATTGTTCTTACAATAGAAACAACATATTATAATCCTCATTCTAGCCTAGCCGCTCTGTAGTGCAAGCCTATCTCTGCAAACTCTCTCCACAACCTTAATCATAGACTCTCAATAATAAGAAAGATAATCTCACAACCTAAAATATTACTTTCAACAACCTATTCTTCCCTGACCCATTACATATTTATACATATATTTAGGGCTTAAAACCCTAATTGCTTACCCTAATAGGTCCTAGTCGTTTTCCTAATTTTTCGCCAACATGTTTTTTTTCTTGATTTTGTGTCGTCATGCTACTTTTCCTATTTTTGAACCAACATGTTGCTTTTATCATGTTAACAACGTCCTTCAATCTGCGCCCTTCACACTGTTCCCTTCACATTGCACCCTTCTCATGTGCGTCAATTCTGCCTCTATGGTGCAGCTCCAAAACTTAGTTCTTCTCCTCCAAAATGCATGTCCAACAATATCCTTGAAATCCAAAAACAAATGCAAGCTTCTTTAAAATGTGTACCAAAACACTCCACCTATGAAAGTAGGGTGTAAAACTTTTGTTTTCTTCTTTTCAAATTTAGACTAAAAACTACAAAGAGAACCTTCTTTTTCTTTCTCTTTCAATCAGAATGAAAGAACTCAATGACACTTGCAAACAATCCCAAAGCTAAATAATATGAATAAAAACAAGCACCCAAGGAATAAAAAATTCAATAACAAGAATTCAACCTTTGTTCAAACAAGAACCCAAAATGCAAAGTAAAGGAAAAACCACTTTTTGAAACCTCAAAAACTCAAGTAGCAATAACAAAAAATTCAAAGTTGAAACAAGTCCAAAGATATCAAGAGTACACTCAAGGGATAAAGAGTTTTCCAAGAGGATAAAAACAAGAGACTAAAAAATAAGGCTTAATGCAAATTAAGAAACCTCAAAATCAAAGAAAAGGATCCCAAAAACAAACAAGTAAAACACTTAGAAGGTTTTGGAATGAATGTAATAGAAGTTTGAATACCTACAGGTAATGAGTATCAAGATACTAATGTTATGGATTGTTATAGCAAGATTTGCCTCACCCTATGCAATCTTGCATAGAAGGCCTTTTTCCATTTCCCCATGCAGACTTATCATCCCTATTTGTAAATCCTAGAGCTAAAAATACATATTTTTCCACATGTATGCATCTTGCCTACTATACACAATGTGTATACGTAGGTTGCACCACTACAACCTGTGTACATCGGGATTTTTGCCAAAAAATGAAAATTAATGTCAATTTTCCATGTCATGACTAGAGATCTATGATACTTGGCCTTCTATATACTGGAAACGTTCTGACTCGGCCCTTCAATTCCATTTTCAAGGCTATAAATGGGTTAATTTCGAGCTATGGAAAGAGGAGAAATAATTCAACTTTGAGAGAAAAGTTACTATGGAGAAATTATTTACTTCATATTGAGTCTGGATCCCTTTGTCCTTTAAGTATGAACATAGTGTTCAGCCCTAAGCTCTTCCCTTGTTGATTAAGAACCCCATTGTTTCTCTTTTATGAACTTGCTTTTGGTGGAGGATTGAAGTGGTGGAGGTCCATCTAGAAGGAACTTAGTTTCTCGTTTCTGAACTGTGCCGATATGGAAGTCTGTAACATTTTCACTTATTGTTGGCCCTTGGTTCTGAAATTTGGCGAAGAGCAAGGAAGAAAAGACAAAATGTGAACTGCACGGAAGACACAGTGACTGTTACTGGGTGGAAGTGAGCAAAAGAAAAGAAAAGGCAGAGTGGAGTAAGAGAAAGCAAGTCATTGGATGAGGAGATTGAGGATGAGAGATTAGCAAGAAAGAAGGAGCATGGATAGCTCAACAAGAGGAAAAATCCACCGTTGGATTCTTTAGAGCACCACGTGAGAAGGAAGGAAGGATGGGTTGGCGAAGCCCTGAAAATGTGGGTCAAATTGAACTAGGGTTTAGACACCTAGAGTTTTGGTATCTAGGGTTTTGACACCTAGGTTTCGGCCTAAGGATGTCAATGAGTGATTGTAATGTATAAATAAAGGTCAAGAGGACCTGGGTTGGGTTGTTGTTGGTATTATGATTTTTGTTGTTATCTTTGTCATCGTGTGATCAAGTGAGTGATATTGTGTGAGAAAGAAGTGTTGAGTAAGAGAGCCTTCTATATTGTAAGATCTTCATTTGGGTGCGAAGATCAACCTTGCAGTTGGGTGCACAGGGAGGGGAGAGATAGCAAGGAGAAGAAATAAGATATGCTAGCTGAGAGCACAGACAAGAACTATATGCTTCACCTTAATATATTATAAGCACAGTTCTGTGGACGTAGCCCTAGAGAGAGGGTGAACCATGTATATTTTGTGTTGTGTGTGATTGATGCTATGTTCTTGGCCCTTTGATCTACTTTTATTGCATTACTATGTTAGATCTAATAGATAGTTATGTAGAGTAGAGTTAAGCCGGTAAGAGATATATAAATTCTATTTTTTCTAGTCCTAGATCCACTTGATATTCCCCCTAGTTGTAGACATCTCTGTCCTGCAACCCTCCCAGAGCTGCTTCGGGTGAGACTGCATCTGATTCGTAGGTTTTGCTGAAAGGGATAGTAGTTAGGGATTGTTGGTGCGCTCTTGGAGCTAAACCCTGGGTCTGCCCCTATGCCAACAAATGGTTCTGTTGTCGAGACAGGAATATTCCAGAGGGAATGTCAAGGTGGTTCCCATCAAAGACATATATTTAGAAGTGGATAGAGGACCAAGAAAAGGACTTCACTAAAGCCCAGAACAAGAACCTTGATCTTAGTACATAGGATTGGTTGGAGAGATATAGCTTTACTGATATACATGAAATTTTCTTTGGAGGAATCCATCAGTAGCTATATGAGTGGTTAGCTAGGTTAGCAGATACCCTGTTTGAGATAATAACTAGACCTCTTGTGGTTTGGATGTCGGCATTGATCAATAAGGTTAAGAGAGTTGATAACGCGGTGTCAAGAGCAGTAGATCACTGGTTTGATAACACCATTGGAGGGTACATCACTGAGTTTGTTGTTGACAGAGTAGATTCGTATAGCCAAGCCGAGAGATATTTCTTCAAGGGACCTAGAGAATGTTTTTTACATTTTCTAAAGTTGAGGATCAAGATGCTATTGCATTAGAAGAACATCTTGAAGATACAATAGATTGGTCGAATTTGAAAAAGATAATGTTCAAGAATTTAGACGGTGACAGCGACACAGAGGCTGGACATACACATAGTGGGAGAGAATTCATAGAAGTTCATCTTGTGAACCTGTTTAAGAAGAACTACGGGGATGAGGGTTTCTACAGTGGAGAATGGGTAGATCTGATAGACGAAGAGCATTCAAAACCCTCTAGGACAGAGGAAGGGAAAGTTGAAGAACCTCGCCAGGAAGAGCCAAAAACTTCAGGAACTGCACAGGCTGTTGAAGTAAGTACTATTATCCCTCATGTTGATTAAGTAGCATTAAGGAATCAGAGTAATCCAAGCCACCAGAGTGTTCAGAGAACTTTCACTAGTAGTCCACCACATACTCAGTCAGGAACCCTAAGAAAATCTATGGAAGATGAGATGAGGCTCCCTTTTTTTAGGGGAGATGGATCTGAAGATCATGATCAACACTGGTTCCTATGTGAAGCCATATGGAATATTAAGAATTTCACCGATGAAGCTATTAAAATAAATCAGTAGTGCTACCCTAAGGGATCGCGCACTAAGCTGGTACGTGAATCTTGTTCAAGGACTTGCATAGCCTAAGCCGTTGAATGAGATCAATAATGTGTTGATTGCAAAGTTCAAGAAACCTAATTCAGAGTCACAATGTATTACAAAGCTGAAAGATATCAAGCATAAGGTAGCCGAACCTATTTAGGAATTCGATCAGAGATTCAAGACCTTAACAGGACGATTGAATTTTTAGATCCTAGATGAGAAGAACAAAGAATGGTTTATTGTTTCCCTCTTACAACACATCAAAGTTCCTCTGATGCAAAAAAATATTTCTTCATCGGTTGAGGCACTGGAGATTTCCATGAATTTAGAATCAACCCCTATGGGAGAATCCATCACAGGTATGAGTCAAATCTTGAGTCAACTAACTAGTTTGTCTCTGCAGGTCGAAGATATGAAGAAAGAAAAGGGAAAATATAAAAGAGAAGACATCTGGTGTGTCAGATGCAGATCAAAAGGCCATGACAAGGGACATTTTCCCCTATTTCATGAATACTTGTCCTCTGGAGCTCTGATCCCTTTGAAGTATGAGGTATGCATAAATAGACATCACCCTGGTGAGTGTTATTACATGTAGAAATATGTTCATACACCCACAAATTTGTATTGCACGTTCTGTAAGTCCATGGGGAACGATGATAGTGATTTTCGGGCTTATGACCTCATGCACGAAAGGTCAAGAGACATATACAAAATTCAAGGTGAAGTACAACAAGAAGGAAACACTATGCAGTATAACTCCCCTGAGAGAGGAAACTTCAATCCTCACGGTGGATTTAGAGGATGAGAAAGAGGAGTAGGTATGGGTCAAGGCCAAGGAAAGGTCATTTGTTACAACTATGCACAACCAGGAAACTTAGCAAGTGACTGTCAGAACCCTTTCACTACTTGTGGCTACTGCAACTCTTTCAAGCATGTCATCGAGGAATTTCCAACATTGCTCGCTAAACTTCAAGAGAAACGGGGACCTCAGCAAAACCTGCAAGTGCAACTGATATATGTTGAACCTCATGGAGAATACCCTAGAGTCGTTGTTATAACTAGAGGAGGCACTATTATAGGAGAAGATAGACTAACCCAAGGAAATACTACATAAGACTCAGGAGTCAGGAAAGCTACAAAGAAGACCCAAACTTTTGATGAAAAGAAAGAAAGACAAATATTTGAGGAGGCAAGAAAAGAGTTCAAAGGATACCAAGGTTCTTCATCAAATACACGGCCATAAGTAAGAGAATATGGAATTCCTCTGACATTCGATCAGTCTGCTTTGCCAAAAGAAGGACAAGAGGTAAGAAAGCTCATGGAATTTTTATATACTTGTATTAAGTTGATTCGGGATGAGAGCATTGTACAAGAGATACAAAATTTAATCAGACAGTATGAGATAGGAAGGATAGATCCTTTATTGAATAAAGAAGTACATCAACTATCCAATAAGAGAAGGACAAATAAGGAGGAGCTACACTTGAACACTCAGATATGAGAATATGATATAGACTATGTGGTCCTTGACATAGGGTTGGAGGTCAATGTCATGAAGAAGAAAACCGGGGCACTGATGGGGAAACCGAAGTTGATATATTCCCCTTTCAGGCTTAGGATGGCTAATCAGTAGGCAGTAAGCCATTTTGGCAGATTGGAACATGTCCCTGTGGACATCGATGGAGTAAGAACGTTGCAGATTTTGAGGTAATTGAGATAGTTGATGATAGTTTCCCTTACCCTGTGCTAATAGGAATTGATTGGGCTTTCAATAATTCCACTGTGGTTGATTTTAAGTAAAGTCGTATGAATTTTGAAAGAGATGGCCTTAGGGTCATTTCACCTTTAGATCCAGATGAAGGTCAACGATACACGGAACCCATCAAAGAAGAAGACCGCGCATATGAACTGGAAAACATATAAAAACTAACAGTCAGACAACAGGATTACATTAATCCTACGACCGATGGAAACCTAAGTTGGTGCAGTGACAATGCATGTTCATCAGATTAAGAGGAAGCACTGGAGAACTGGTAGAAAAAAATGTATGAAGTATCTACAAGGAGATGTGCTAGATTAACCAAAGATGTTCACTGGATCGACACAATAGTAAGTAATTTGCCCACCTTTGATGGTTTGAATCCTTTAGAAACCTTCTTGTCGGACTTTGAAGCAAGTGTACCAACACAACAGAGATTATTGGAAATGGATGAGTCCTTGAAAGCAACACCAGCAAGATGGTGGGGCACACACAAAAAAAACATTACAGAATGGGTACAATGTTGTACCCTGATGACCATGTGGTTCTCAGCGTAAGTAGAAGGATGCGAAGTTAGGTACACAGGTCGAAGCTACCCAAAGGACCATGTGCGAAGTTGCGAGGAATCTTGGAGACACATTCCTCAAGAGAAGTGGGTGCACAAGTTCATTAACAAATTAGACACAACCCCTATCAATTGGTACCTTCAAGCGGAGCTGCGCCTCATCACTGCAGATTGGAAAGGTATGACTCAAAACTTTGTAACCACCTTCTTATTTGATAGTCAATATCCTTAAGTAGATCAAGCGTTATAGATTGTAAGACATAAATTATTTGAGGAGGCCTCTAGCCCCCCTTTATAACAAGAAGAGGACGAATGGACCGCGCCTCTCCAGAAACTGCAAGGCTGTTACAACATCAATATTGATGAAGACGATGATCCGAGGAAGGTGAACATTGCAGAAACAGAAAGCCAGAGAGATCTGGAAGGACCAGGATTTGAGCTATCATTCATTGGCTAGCCAATCAAGATTAATAAGGTCAACATTGGAACAGAGCAGACATCGAAGCTTGCAAATGTTGGAGATTGCTGGGATGTTGCTACTATTGACAAAATCACATAGTTACTGCATGAATATCAGGACTTGATTCCTACCAAGTTTACTGATATGAAGGGCATTAAAGGGCCTATGGGAGAGATGAGGATCCATTTGAAACCAGATGCAAGACCATTCAAACAGAGACCCTACAGATTGAACCCTAAATATAAGGAGAAAGTGAAGATTGAGCTCGACAGAATGCTGGAAGCAAGAATTATAGAACATGTTGAAGAGTCATAATGGATTAGCCCTGTGGTGGTACAAGAGAAGAAGACAAAATAAATCAGAATCTGTGTAGATCTAAAGAAGTTGAATGATGCCTGTTTGCATGACCCCTTCCCTACACCATTCATTGACGAAGTGTTAGATAATGTGGGAGGCTAGGAGGTATATTCTTTTACAGATGGATTTTCAGGATACCATCAAATCTGGATTGCCAAGGAAGATCACCATAAGACCACATTTGAAATGGAATGGGGATCCTACCAGTATACAGTGATGCCATTTGGATTAAAGAATGCCTAGCCATGTTTTCTAGGGTGGTGGTTGAAGCATTCAAGGAGTTTTTGAATAAATTTATAGAAGCATATTTTGATGATTGAACTGTTTTTGGTTTATTGAAAAGTCATATTGAATGTCTAAGGCTAATGTTGGACAAATGCAGGAAGTGTCAAATTGCCTTGAATCTGAAGAGGTGCATATTATTCTCATCATTTGGAGTGTTATTAGGTCATATTGTATGCAAGCAGGGATTGTTGGTCGATCCATCTAAAATTTCCATTATAGTTGATCTACCCCCTCCTATTTCATTCAAACACCTACGCACTGCACTGGGACATACTAGATATTACATGAAGTTCATTAAACGATACACCCATGGAGAATATTTTGAAGAAAGACTGTCAATTTCACTGGACAGAAGAGTGTCAGCAGAGCTTCGATACGTTGAAACAGGAAATGGTTACTGTGCCTATTCTGGTTTTCCCAGATTGGAGAAAGGAATTTTATGTGCATGTCGATGCATCTTCCATTGCCTTAGGAGCAGTGCTAACACAACCTAGGCAAGGATATATTGACCATCCATTAGCTTTTGCTACTAGGAAACTATCTACAGCTGAGATTAATTACACCACCATTGAGAGAGAGGGATTAGCCATGGTGTATGCACTGCATAAATTTCACCACTACTTGTTGGGAGGCCACTTTAAAATTTTTACTGATCACTCCACACTAAAATACCTAGTCAACGAGACAGTGTTGGGGGGAAGAATATGCAAATGGCTTCTGCTATTTTAGGAATATGACTTTGAGATCATAGTTAATCCAAGAACAATGAACAAAGGCCCTGACCACTTGTCGAGGTTAGAACATGGATAAGAACCCACTAGTTTGGAGGACACACTGTTGGATGCACAACTGCTATCCATTAGAAGGATTGATGACCACTTCACATAGATAGTCCAATTCCTGTCAACAGGAATGGCACCGAGTGAATATACAATTCCCCAGAAGAAACAACTAGTAGTGTGCGCTGTCGAATTTTCACTTATAGCTGGACAACTATACAAAATGGGACCTGATGAGATATTGAGAAGGTGTGTTATGGAGGCAGAGCGACCATTGATCCTCATAGAATCTCATGAAGGAATTGCAGGAGGACACTACGCAGGAAAAGCAACTGCAAAGAAGGTTCTTAGAGCTAGCCTTTGGTGGCCTACCTTACAAAGAGATGCTAAAGACTATTACAGAGCCTGTGATGTATGCCAAAGAGTTGTGAAACCATCAAGAAGAGATGAAATTCCCTTAGCACCACAACTGACCCTACAAGCATTTGAGAAATGGACCATTGACTTTGTGGGACCTATAAACGCACCAGGAAAGCACACATGAGCAAGGTACATAATTACTGCAACAGAGTACTTGACTAAATGGGCTGAAGCAAGAGCATTTAAGGATTGTAGTGCTACTACAGCTATGTGCTTCATATTTGATGATATCATAACCAGGTTTGGATGCCCAAATATCCTTATGAGTGATCAAGGCACACATTTCATAAATAAAATGGTTGAAGCCTTGACTGAGGAATTTGCATTCCACCATCAAAAGAGCACACCCAAATGGGACAGTGGAAAAATTCAACAAGATCTTGGAGATAGTGTTGACGAAGATTTGCAGTGTGAATAGGGATGACTAGGATTTAAGAGTACCACCAGTATTATGGGCCTATAGAACCACTTGCAAGAAGATAACAATGCAGACCCCTTTTAAGTTGGTGTATGGTATCAAAGCCATTGTCCCAATGGAATATTTGGTACCAAGCCTAAGAATTGTTGTGTTTACCGATATGGATGATGTTGGCATTATTTGAGAGAGGCTTGCACAGTTGGTCAAACAAGAAGAAGATAGATTTATTGAAGGATTCCATCAACAGGTACAGAAGGAAAGAGAGAAGGCCTACCATGACAGACACATTAAGAAAAAGGCATTTAAGCAAGGTGATCTGGTATTGGTATATGACAGTAAATTCCTGAAGCATCTAGGAAAGTTTACAATGCATTGGCTCAAGCCATATGAGGTTGCCTATGTTACAGAAGGAGGAGTTGCACAGTTGAAGACATTGAAGGGAGAATGGAAGGAAGGATTAGTGAATGTGAGTCGGTTGAAATTGTATTATGACAACCAGTTGCCTCGTCGCTCTTAGTAAAAGAATCGGGAAAAGGGTCTAGGTACCAGGTGCAGTTGAAACCAGGTACCAGACACAGAGAAGACAATCTTCACAAAGAAGGAGAGGAGGCATAGAGAAGAAAGAAAAGGCTACATTGCGTAGACTTGAGTCAAAGTAAAATAAAAAGATCATATCAGAAGTGCCTCGAGATGAGTCACAGGTGAGTGTTGGGGGCATGTTGGCCCTTGGTTATAAAAGTTAGCAAAGAGCAAGGAAGAAAAGACAAAATGTGAACTATACAGAAGACACGGTGACTGTTACTGGGTCAAAGTGAGAAAAAGAGCAGAAAAGGCAGAGCGAAGTAAGAGAAAGCAAGTCGTTGGATGAGGAGATCGAGGATGATGGATCAGAAAGAAAGAAGGAGCATGGATAGCTCAGCAAGAGGAAAAATCCACCGTTGGATGCTTTGGAGCACCACACGAGCAGGAAGGAAAGACAAGCTGGTGAAGCCCTAAAAACGTGGGTCAAGTTGACCTAGGGTTTTAGACACCTAGGGTTTTGGTATCTAGGGTTTTGACACCTAGGTTTTGGCCTAAGGATGTCGGTGAGTGATTGTAATGTATAAATAAAGGTCAAGAAGACCTAGCTTGGGTTGTTGTTGGTACTATCATTGTTGTTGTTGTCTTTGTCATCATGTGATCAAGTGAGTGATATTCTGTGAGAAAGAAGTGTTGAGTACGAGATCCTTTTGTATTGTAAGATCTTCAGTTGGGTGTGAAGATCAACCCTACATCTGGGTACCCAGGGAGGGGAGAGATAGCGAGGATAAGAAAAAAGATCTGCTAGTTGAGAGCACAGACAAGAACTGTAAGCTTCACCTTAATATATTATAAGCACAGTCCTATCGATGTAGCCCTAAAGAGAGGGTGAACCACATATATTTTGCGTTGTGTGTGATTGATGCTATGTTCTTGTCCCTTTGATGTACTATTATTGCATTACTGTGTTAGATATGATAGGTAGTTGTGCGGAGTATAGTTAAGCTTGTAAAAGATATATAAATGCTATGTTGTTCTAGTCCTAGATCCACTTGATATTCCCCTTGGTTGTAGACATCTCTGTCCTGCAACCCCCCCATAGCTGCTTTGGGTGAGACTGCATCTTGTTCGCGGGTGTTGCCAAAAGGGCCAGTAGGTAGTGCTTGTCGGTGTGCTCTTGGAGCTAAACCCTAGGTTTTCCCCTGTGAAAACACTTATGTTCATCATATATTAATAGAAACACTATTTTCCCGTCCAATTGATATCTTACAAATATTTGAACTATTATTCCATGGGCGTATTTGTCATGTTTATTAATGGATTATGCTATTGAATGTGTTAACATCATTGATTATCACCATATTTGTTCTTTTATTGGTTGTTGAGGACTAGTTGCAGGTATATCGCTTTGGGTTAAGTGCTCAATGGTGGACTTCATCGAACTTCTGGATGAGGTAGGCCTTTTATCTTGTCTTGCTAGCATATTTTTTTGCATAGCATACTTGATAAGAGAGTTTATTTATGCAGTCATTTTCGTCTATTGTGGTTTACCCTATCCATAGAGAGATTTTCCTCGTAAGATAATTAGAGACCATATTGGGGATTGAATCTTCTTTCTTAGGGTTTGAAGTACTTTTCTCCTTAAAATTCTCTCGTTCCTATTGTGTTTCGTGTCATATCATTGCTTGACAGCCTCTGTTCACTCTGGGTCTGAGTTTTCAACCTTCTCCCTTGCCAAGCCTTGTTTTTTGAAACATATACGTGGTTTTTGGCTTGGCAGTTGCGTATATACGTGGGTTGTCCCTATGAAAGATGCGTACATATGATTTGTTTCCTTGAACAATCACGTACATCAAACTTATTTGCTTGTTTGCTTGGTCTGGTGGTTGTTGGGTGGGATTTGATGTTTGTTGAGTCTTCTTGGGTCTTTGTAGTGCATGTTAAGTGCTTGTGGGATGACAAGAAACATGTCTTTGGTTGAATTTTTGGGTGGAGTCTTTCTCATCACCTTTTCATTTTGATTTTCCTTGTACATTGGGTTGGGTATCTTGCTTCTTGGTATTCTTCTTGAGTTATCTCTTTCTATACACAATATATTTTATATATCAAGTTGCTTTTCAGTCCATGCATTTTCATTTTTTATTATATTGAAAATACAAAAATATTAGGAATTTTGCATTGCTTGGAATTTAGGTCTTTTGATTCCTTGTCATTAGCTTAGTGGATGTAATTAAAGATTGCATTTTCACTTCAGAATAACAAAGTTGAAATTGAAAATTGTATTTTTTTTAGAAGCATATCATTCATTGAAAATTGAAGTTGGGGATTTGCATTATATTCATATTTATTTTTCTTGCTGAGTCATAACATCATGAGTTTCACTTCCATACCTTTTTGAGTAATCATGGCCACTAAAATTAATGCTATAATTTAAAATTGGTTAGTCACGATTTTATTTTCTAGGGAGCACAAACTAGCTTAGGATTTAGTGCCTTGGAATAGGATTTTGTGAGTAAAATTCTCCAAGGCAATTCAATCAACATATGTGTCTAACAAAAGGAGTGGAGAAATCCATTGTATAATTAGTAATATTATGAGGCTCTGCTCACACCGGAGTTAATCATGTGGTTGTGCGAGGTTGGTTGAAGGGATATCCCTCTGATACCTTCTTAGCGTCAGAGATATTTTTGTGGATCTATTCGTATCTAGGGATCTTGTTAGTGCCCTTACCTCTTTGAGAGGCAGTTCTTTCAAGGTTTTTGTCTTTGCTACCCTGCCCATACGGTGGACCTCACTTACGAATGCTCACATGTGCATTAGTTTTACATTGGTTTCTTAGTTGCTTGATTTAGGTGCCACATAGGTTACTTGCAGAGGTTATTTTGCAGGTACCATGGGTTAGATAAGGTTCGGACAACACATAACCTTTATGGATGATTACCTCTCTGGGTGGATCTCACCAACTAGTTGTTAATCCCATGAAGGCCCTTATAACTAATTTTGTTACCTCTCATATTTAGCAAGGAGTCTGAGTCCCCTCTTTAGAAAGACATGCCTTCTTTAGGAAGGGAGGCCACTTTACCCCATTTGTGTGCATTTTGGTCATTTGACTTTTGGTGTGCTCTTTGATTACTAGTTGGCCTTAGGATTTATTTTTTCCTTTAGAGTCTTAAGTCATCATGGATTCGGACCAGCACCCTCGTTGCTTATTATAGTTACCATTGGATTTTGATTCTTTTCATTCTAAAAGATGTAGATTTATTAGGCGTGGTACACACACATCCACTGTTTAGACTTGTGATTCTACAAGGATGAGTACTGAACCTAGTCTTCAGAAAACTAGGAGCCCTTCGACTCCCACACTCACTATAGTTAACGACACCCCTTCGACTCCTGCAACCACAATGGTTGTAGTGTCGGAGGCACATATCATTACTATGGCTCGGCCTATAGTGAATGCTCAATCTCTTGCCTTGAACCCTTTTGGGTTTCTTGGTTACTCACCGGGCTATAATGTTTATTCCATCCCTATGGCCTCTAGTCCTTTTTCCTATGGTATGTTGAACTTTAGTTCGCAGTTTTCAAACACCATCCTAGCTGTTGGCCCTAATGCTAGCATTGGGATTAGGGGAACTACACCTCCTTACACTCCATTTTCAATTGGTGGTTCTAAAATCTCTCAAACGAATCCTAACATGGGAGGCATTCCTGATTTTAACCCTGGGTCTAATCCTCTTTCTTCTAGGTGGAACAACCAACCTGGAAGATAAGATTTTACTCAAGTTTCATCCTATACCCCTACCTCCTAGGAGATGATTCCGACCAATAAATTTGGACTGGCAAATCCACCTCTATCCTCTGGGTTCACACCTAGAGGAGGTCAATTTCACGCTTTGGAAAACCCCCAACCCAGATCCAATCAGGTTGGGGGAAATTTTTATAACCCCCATCAGAACATTCCTACTAGAATGATGCCCAACCAAACTTTTATGAATCATCCCAAAGGAGGGACTTACAATCTCGGACAAGGCCATGGTGCTTACCAGAACCCTAGATGGGCTGCAATTCCTCAAACACAATCTTTCTAGGGATCTTGGGGCCAGATGCTGCAACCCTGTCTCCCTTTTCTGGCCACGCTTAATCTTCCAGACTTGTCTAAGTTGATGAACGACCCTATGAGTCATGATCCTACATGGCCCCCCATCCCCACCAAGATTCCTTTAAACATTCTGAAATTCAAATATAAGAATGGAGAGGATCTTGGTGATCACATTACTACCTTTCACCTATGGTGCTCCTAGAATTCCCTTAATGATGATTCTATTCGGTTAAGATTATTTCAACGCACCCTCATTGGGTTCGCTGTAAAATGACATATCGAGCAACCTAGGGGGGAATATGGGACCTTTATTCATATGGTGTTGGTCTTTGTTTACCACTTACAATAGTCGATTCATTACAATGTTGGCCTAGAACTTTTGTCGACTTTACAGTAGGACACTGCCACTCATATCTCAGATCATATTCAGGAGTAGCATAGACAGAAGAGGTTTATTAAGACCTCCATACCGTCAACCTTTCTTTTAGAATGGTTTCTCAAGTATTTTCACCCTCCTATCTCAAAGGATGTTGCTACATCTGGGGTTACCACCGAGGAAGGAGTGATCTTTAAATCCCAATAGTTAGATCTCATATATGCTCAGTCTGGGATGTTATACCACATTCTTCTGGACGCACCATGGTCAACTTATGACCCCAGAAAAAATCCTGAACCTCATGCTGATGGCATTGTAGGCTCTACCAATGTAAAATCCACAGAATCAGTGACAAGCCATTTGAAAGAGTTGTCTCTAAACCAGTCTACAGGACGGCTAGCTTCATCTGTGTCTTCCAATCCCACTCTCAGCCTACCCAAATGGTAACCAACAACTAGGCGGGAATAAGAAGAAAGGACGTAATAATCATAAGGATGGGAAAAATAATAATAAACCCAAGGACAATAGTAATAATGAAAAGACGAATAATAATGTTGGAGAGGGCAAGAGAGAAAGACGTAAGGTGAAATTTCCCTATAAGCTTTGTACAAACGATCACCTTACCCATTTATGCCCCAAACTTGCGGAAGTTGTGGGGATATTATCTCTACCACCCTCCGTGCTGATGAATCCTTTTCCACATAACCAGCACATGGTCTCGAGCTCTTCAAATGTCAAAAATGCAGTTGGTGGGAATCAAAACCCGTCATTGCAAGATGATGATCATTTGTGTATCAATATGGTCGATGAGAAAGTTCATGTATCCACTCGATCTCGAGAATATAACTCTTCATAGACTATACCTAGTCAATCATCTCCTCCTCCTCCTCCGGAGATGACTTTACATATTGAAAAAATAGAGCCACTGCCTCGTATTCTGAAAGGAGTACTTAAGCACTCTACCAACAATCCAAATGCTAGAGCCTCCCATAACTACTCTATTGTTGAGGACCTGGGTCAAACCCCTTGTGTGATGTCATATTTGGAGGTACTCTAGACGTGTCCTTCACAGAGGAATGCCTTATTATCTGCATTAGGAGCTCTAGAACCTAGTGTCTCGAAAGTTATCAAGTTTGATGTCACAGATGTGAACCCTCACTTTCCTTACCATGTAGCATTCTGAATCCATGTAGGGTACTCAAAGTATACTATCAAATGTGTAGTTGTTGATGAAGGCGCTGCTACATGTGTGATGTCCCTAATATGTTGGAAATCTCTTGGTTCTCTAACTCTTTCTAAATCATTGAACATGTTGACTACTTTTAATGGTCATTCCTTCTTCCCTCACGATATTCTTCTTGCCGTTTCGGTCCAGTTAGGTGGGAAGATGGTAGAGGTGGAGGTCAAGGTAGTTGATGCACCTCTTGATTATAAATTGTTACTAGGATGCAATTGGACCTATGTTATGGTCACCCTCATATTGTCCATCTTCCGTACTCTTTGTTTTCCTCATGAAGGGAAGATTGTGACGATAAACCAGCTATCATTTGCGTATTCTAGTCCCAATGCATTTGTTGGAATGTCGATCCCTGTGATCGAAAATTATTAGCCGGAACTGAGAATGTTAGTGTCAGAATGTATGCTTCCCTTATGGGTACTTTTGACTTCATGGCACCGATTCACCACTTCTATGCCATGTCTAGTAGGCTTGTTTCGATAGTTAGGTCCATTCATTTCTGCACTTCCTATTTTAGTGATCTATGGACCCTACCTTCCCCGACTTCATCTTGTGAAGGTCAATCACATGCTAGAATGGCCATGCCACTATCAGCAACAGAGATTGTGTATCAAGTTGTTCTTGACTCTTCTGATGATCTTGATCATGTTACTGCGCCGACGGACGAGGAGGATCATGTTATTAGGCTTGTGTGGGCCACTTCATTGTATTTTTCACATGACTGCCTTGATGGGACTTTTCCTTCAGAAGAAGCTATCATCGAAGCCATGAATGGTTCTAAAAAGCCTTGGGACGATATTCATCACTGGTCTTATTTTCTCCCAGAGATTGAAAGGATCGAACAAGATGACTTTCGATATACTTTGAGTGAGATAGTCGATCACGCCATAGTTCCACTTGATATGCACGACATTTACATCGAAGGAAATATGGCGAGTATTTATTGTACCGTCATGATCGATATCTCTCCTACCCCTGGAAATATTTAAAATGTACATATCGGTGCAGATTGTTCACCAAAAGAAATCTTGATCTATGCAAGATACCAGATATATGAAATATGCAGAACAGAAACGAAATGCTAGAAATAACAGAATAACAGTGAAATATCCAGCATAAACTTCACAATACACAGAAATGATATACGAAATAGCAATAGAAATAGCACTTGAACATAAATAGCACTTGATTCAGATAGCAATGTTCACAGGCCTCTTCGAGGGGGCAACCTCCAATCGAGCAGCGCTCTGTTACAATAATAT
>JASDQU010100536.1:28053-71087 GCA_032191745.1 Picea mariana
ATTAGGTCTTCTTACATCCGCCTTATTCTATTTTATTGAAAGGTCTTATTAATATTGACCTTTATTACATCCGAATACATTGATCTACCTATGTGCGGGTTAGGACCTTAACAATCTACACCGAACTCTTTAAGGAATTTCGAGATGTATTTTCTTGGTCATATGAAGAGATGTCAGGAATCGACCCTCATATTTTCGAGCATGAGATTAGAACTTATCCGGATGCTAAACCTATTCGACAACATCTTAGAGATGTTAATCCTCAGAAGGCCCCTACTATTAAGGCAGAGGTGGAGAAGCTATTTAATATTGTCTTCATATACCCGGTTCCCTTGACTGAATGGGTATCCAACCCCATTCATGTGAATAAAAAGAAAGGAACTATCTGTGTATGTATGGAATTTTGTGACCTGAACAAGGCATGTCCTAAAGAAAACTTTCTGACACCTTTCATCGATCATATTCTTGACGAGTATGCAGGAAGCAAAGTGTTTTATTTTATGGACGGGTTTTCAAGGTATAACCAAATTCAAATTAAACCTAAGGATCAACACAAGATGACATTTATTTTTCCTTGGGGTACTTTCCCATATCGGAAAAAGCCTTTCAGCCTTAAAAACACCAAAGCAACCTTCCAACATGCTATGACCTTCGCATTCCACGATCTTAAGCATATAGTCAAAGATTACCTTGATGATGTGGTTTCTCACTATCGCAAAAGAGAGGATCACTCTACAGAACTTTGGATTGTTTTTGAAAGATGTCGTTACTATAGAATCTGGTTAAATCCTCACAAGTTCATCTTTTGCATTAGGTCTGGTTGTCTTTTGGGATTTCTAGTTTCTGAGACCGGGATCATGGTAGATCCGTTAAAGGTTGAGGAAATACTTCGATTGCCTCCCCCATGCACTATTATACAACTTCAAGGTTTACAGGGGAAATATAACTTTCTACGTCAGTTTATAGTAAATTATGCCAATATCACTAAGGGTTTCATGTGTGTTTTGAAGAAGGAAACCCCTTTTATTTGGGATGAGTGAGCCCAGGAGTCCTTCGATGCTTTAAAGAAATCCTTGGTATCGACACCTCTACTGAAGTCTCTCGACTACATTAGGGATTACTTGCTTTATATCTCCAAGTGTGAGAAGACGATTGGTATGGTTTTGGTTCAGGAGGATGATGAGCTCCATGAGCATGTCATCTACTATCTTAGTCAAAACTTAGTGGGCCCTGAGCTTAATTATTGTCACGTTGAAAATCTAACTTTAGTTTCCATTCACACAGTCCAACATTTACGTCATTATATATTACTTTGCAAGACTAATGTGGTTTCTGATGTCAATCCATTTCAATACATCCTTACCAGGCATATCATAAGGGAAAAATATAATAAATGGATTGTCATTTTACAAGAATTTGATCTCGATTTCGCTTCTGCAAAATCTAAGAAATCACTAGTCTTAGTAGATTTAATATCCGACTTCCCACGATTAGATGAGAATGTTATCCATGTTGATTCATTTGCAGATGAACACATTTTTCTTGTCTCATCGTTAGACCCCTGGTATGGAGACATTGATCTCTATCTGAAAACCTTGAATTTCCCTCAGCATCTCTCGCGATATGACCAACGACATGCACGATACCAACCTAAGAATTATACTATCATTGGCGACACTCTGTATCGTCGAGGGATAGACAATATATTGTGTCAATTTTTAACTCACGAAGAAGTCGATTCAGTCCTGAACAATTACCATAGTGGGGCTTGTGGTGGCCATCTATCCGAGCTTGCGACAACCCAAAATATTTTGCGAGTCAGTTATTTCTAGCCTTCTATATTTAAAGATTGTATTGAAGCGATTAAGAACTTTCACCCATGCCATGTGTTCACTCGAAAAATGTACTCGCATCCAGCCCCTCTTCACCCAGTCATTATCGTTGGGCCCTTCACCAAGTTGGGGGTGGACTTGGATTGAAACCCAACTTCGACTGGGGGGAATAAACACATTATCGTGGTCATAGAATACTTTACTAAGTGGTTTGAGTCCATGCCTACAGTTAAATTCGACAGGAATAGTGTCTCCTTCTTCGTATCAAATTATCACCCGGTTCAGTATCCCGAGTGAGATTGTCACTGATCATGGAATTCACTTTCGAAACAAAATGATGGAAGAGCTAGCATCTAAGATGGGGTTTAGACATGGTAATTTTTATCCTTATTACCCCCAGGAAAATGGACAAGTAGAGGCCATCAACAAGTCTCTCAAGACCATTTTGCAAAAAATTTCCATCCAGTTAAAGCCCGACTGGAACATTATGCTATATCCCACACTCTGGGCATACCAAACCTCGGTCAAGACTGCCACCAGATTTTCCCCTTTCCAGTTAGCACACGGTGTGGAGTTGATATTACCTATTGAATGTGAAATCCCTTCTCTTAACTTAGCAGTCGCGCTCCTACTTGACACTTTTGATATTGAGCGACACCTTGTACACCTAGATAGTCTTGACGAGTAGCATCGAGACGCCCCTACGACTATTAAGGAAAACAAAAGATGTGTCAAGGTCCAGTATGATAATTCTATCTTTCCTTGGTTGTACGCTAAGGTTGACTTGGTCCTCTTATATGATCAATCCAAAGAACCATTGGGAGCAAGAAATTTTAAACCCATGTGGCATGGTCCTTATATCGTGCGACGTGTCTTAGAAAAAGGAGCCTATGAGTTAGAATATTGTGAAGGGAATATGTTGGTCAAGACCAGGAATGGGATCTACTTGAAAATATATTACGCTTGAGCCCCAAGCTTGGGAGGAACTCTTTGTATACTAATGTAATTTAGTGTATATATATTTTCCCGTTCTTTTCATCTTTAGCTTACTTATCGAGTTTTCCCTTGGTTGGAAGATGTCAATGGAGTCTTCGGTATATCTAGGATTTGTAGACAGAGCCAGTCGTCATACACGGAACTTGGCTTCTGCCGCTTGGGTTGTTTACTCACCTGAGGGTGTACTGGTGTCTTCAAGTGGTGTATGCCTAGGGCCATCCACGAATAATGTGGTCGAATATAGCGTCATTATAGAACTTTTGTGAGATGTTATTTCACATGGTATTCTCTCTTTATATGTTCACATGGATTCCTAGTTAGTAGTATGTCAGTTGCACGGTAGTTACCGTGTGCGTGATCCTACTTTACTCCGATGATTTTTATGAGTACGTCTTTTAGAACAACAGTTTGATTTTATTACTTATTATCACATTCTTAGGAGTTCTAATCATGTATCTGATGCTTATGCTAATTTTGTTTTAGATTGGAATTTGTCACATAAATAAAGCAAAGAAAACCATCTCATAAATGTACACATTGTAAATATAAGTAGAGCCGAAGATCCCCGTTTTATATATATTTCAAAAAATATGGTGTTTATAGTACAAAATTGGGGCTAATCCCCTCAATACACATATACAGTCGGTACTACAATATACATGACATCTATGCCTATGGCGCTAGATGTGTGTCATGGTAACAAACTACAATGTTTGCGAGATACCGAAAGAGTAGTACCCAATCTCTGGGCACACCAACCAGTTGTCGATGCATGGCTTCTGACAGATCCTCTACCTGAACCATGGGAATCCTATGAGTTAAACGAGACAGGTTTCCATGCATGTTTTGTAAGACTCTCTCAACTTCTCCTCTCACCACCTCGTCTCCCTGGTTCCTCCGTTGATGTCGAGGAATCCCTTTCGGTCGTCATGGACCCACGTCTACGTTACCCAATTGTCTAGTTACTACTTAAGCATCATCCAAAAATATTTTTTTTTCACTATACAAAAATACAAAAAAATGAAATATTTAAAAACATTTGACATACCTATGTCCCCGTAGACTATCCCTGGTGGGAGTGGCATATCTGGATCCCCTATGAAGTCGATCCTTGGATAGGGATAGTCGTCCAGAGCAATGACCTGTCACTTCCACCAGTAGAAGAAATCCTCGTTGTAAGGTGTGGGCACCCTACCTCCCCCCTGTCATCTCATTACCTTGGTCCATCGTGCCATGGCTGGATCATGAGGTCCTCTCAAAAGAATCTTGAATCTAGGTCCCAAACCTGAAACTTGCTCGAAGAAAAAACTACATAAGATAGAGGAAAACCCGAAGTTCCTCTTACTCCCTTGTTTTCACTCTGTCAACTGGATCTTCATATTTTCTAGTAGTGAGGTACACCAATCATATACTGTGGGTCTCAAGCACTCTACATCATATAACATGAGCGGCCTCGATGACTGGTGCAACAATGCCAAACTTGTGATCCTGGTCAACATGAGGAAAACAATATTCAGGATGAGATTGTTTATCGCTCGTATGGGGAGTTGACTCCTGAACTTCAGAGTCCCTGCTACATAGTGAGCATCTATGTACTCCTATATTTTCATTCCACTCAAACTGCATAAGATAGAGGAAAACCTGAAGTTCCTCTTACTCCCCTATTTGGACTCTGTCAAATGGCTCTTCATATTTTCCAGTAGTGAAGTAAACCAATCATATATTGTGGGTCTCAAGCACTCTACAACATAGAACATGAATGGCCTTGATGCCTAGTGCAACGATGTTGAACCTGTGATCCTGGTCAACACAAAGACAACAATCTTCAGGATGAGATTGTTTATCTATTGGATGGGGAGTTGAATCCGAAACTTCGGAGTCCCTGCTACATAGTGGGCATCTATGTACTCCTCTATTTTCATTCCACTCCCTGCTCCCCTGTTTACAACCTCTCCCTGGCATAATAATCCAATAAAAAGGTAGATATCCTCCACTTCAATCCTCAATGGTTGCCCATCCAGGTTGAATCTTTCACTCTCAGGGTCCCAGTAAACCACAACCATCTCAAGCAACCTCACCTAAACCCTCATCCCTTTGAGTTCCGAAATTTATATAAGACACATATTTTCAAGGCCATTTGGGCCACTGGATCTCTGTCCACAGTAGAATCTCCCTCCTCGTTCTCTCTTTCCCTCCATTTAAGAAGAATCATGCCAGATAAATGTCAAAATTTGAGTTAGCAACCATAGAAACCATTGATTACGAACTTGTACGCGAGTTTCTTCACTTACAGTTGCGTATAGGGCTAGGTAAACGCACCCTATAGTTTTCACAGTCGTGTATAAACCATCATATACATGACTCGATAAATGACATCCCATGTACACTGAGTTACACATTTTTCGACCTAAGATACTCAAAATTTGAAACCTAGTTTAAAAATTTAATCCACTAGAAAGGAAGAGGAGGGGAAGAGGAGTTAATTGGTCCAGACGATTTTTGATTTCGTTTCCTGACACTCCCACAATCACCAGTTGAATCTCGAAGGTAATTTGGTCCAATTTCACTATTTGGGTAAAAATTCAAAATGACATAGTAATTTTTTCTTTTGTTACTATTTATAACAGGTTTTACCCGATTTTTATAGTTTTGAGTCATTTTTTCACCTAATGGACTAATACAAAGGTGGATAGAGTTGGTTTTTGTAGTTTTCACCAGGTATTTTTGTGGATTTCAACGTTACATTGGTTGTTCGTCACCACGGGAAGTTATTTTCGCTACCCAGCATATAGGATAGGTATCCACTCCATCATGCATTTTTGCATTGTCCTGTAACTATCACTTTGATGCCTTAGGTATGAACCCATTTGTTGTGACACTGAACCTTCCATCTACTACAAGTAGTGTCGTTATCGAGTGGTAGAGACTTACCAAACATGGGTGCCGTAGTTAGATCCCCTACTTCATTTGGTGCCCATGCAAAGACTTTTTTCCATAGGATCGAGAGTCCCTTATAGCTAGTACATGACTCTATGTTGAGCCTCATTTCTCACTCATAAACATGTTGCCTTATACCTAGAGGACTCACAACCAAGTTTAATTTAAGCTCTTTTCCAACTCGTCTTCAAAAAGTGAAAAGATTTCCGAGTGAACTTGTCTCTTTCACACTCTTAAATTGGATTTGAAAGGATGTATATTTGGCACAAGTTTATCCCTTTTTCACACCAAGTAGACTAAATGTCATAAAAAAGGATATTTTTTGCATTAAGTTGTGATTCCATCTCATGCCCTTGCTTGCAGTATTGAGACTATAGTTTGTTCTCTCTTTGTGTTATAAACTGTTTTCCTCAATAGCTTTGCATCCTCAACCAAGCAGAGCTTTGTTTATATCCTTCGCAATTTGACACCCTATACCTAGGAGGGAACATTCCCCCGAGTGTCCATCTCTCACATGAATCTCCTTGCATTGATAATAGGTATGTTCCACTGTTGGAACTAGTTTTTCTTACTTGCGAAACTTGTTTCCTCCTATGTATCATGCTATTCATCTATCTATGAAAAAAAAAAAAAGACAAGTGGGAAGGGAGTATTATCTTATATTGGCATCAGTTGTGTTGCCTTCGAATAGAGCACAAAATTATTGATTCCATTTGTCATCATAATTTTGGGATTAGCATGGCCTCGGGAAGTTGAGCTTGTTACAAGGTCTTCTCTACTAACTGGTTACTCTTCCAATCTCTATAGATAATTTCCTTGATGCCTCCTACATCTCACAGTTTCATCATTGATTCTATGTTGTCTGAGTTCTCCATATGTCTCATGCTCTTGCTCAAAGGAATTATACCAACCTGTATCGGCCATTTCTCATAACTCTTGACTTTGCATGTTGGCCATACCCTTAGTTTGTCTTAGAGTCACATGATACTGTAGTCCTATCATGCACCCTGGTCCTACTTTCATCATTGGTAGGTAACCTTGAACCCAAGAATTGACATTTCATCATTGGTCATTGACTGGGTGGTTTCCCTTGTGTTCGACAACAAGACATCTATTCACACATTGGGATTCGTGCTGTGTCTTGGGTGCCATTATCATTATCCATGGTTTCCTCACCTTTGTAAGTAGTTTTCATCATTGGTTTCTATTCAGAGGGTCGTTTTCATGTACCGCTTGCACTTGGCACATGCGAAAGCCGCATAGGGTCGTTTGTTCGTGAACATGTTCTTCGTCCTATTTCCTCCAAATCATGAAGCTCTCGCTTTGTACCTCATGCTGACTGATGAGAGATGCCTTAATTCTCTCCTTTCAGCGAGTCTCCTTCCATCGACTTCATCTCATCTATTATTAAATGGGACCTAGAGTCTTATGAGTACCTTGAGGCTTGTAGTCATTAGTGGCAGATTCTCTCACCATCGACAGTTGGGAATACATCAATGTCTCCTGATCGATGGATTCTTTATGTGTTTGACACCGAATCCTTTATTCACACTTGTAAGAATGTACTCAATGCATTGATACCTACTTTCGTTATCGGTAGGTTGTCTCGTGTTTGTTAACCGTATACCTCAATGACCGGTAATCAAATGATATCTCATTGTGTTCGACCTCAATTATTTTATTCACATGATGTAGACTTGCACCCTTGGTGGATGGTGTAGAATACTTGAATACATCAGTATGTGGCCGCATCTTTCCTGAGTTGTTTCTTCCTTTTCATTGGAACAATACCTATATGACTTCAGTGATCATGGGAGATCAGATTGTACTCCATTGTATACAGATATATTCAGATTGATTTTGAGATTCGTTCTACTGGGCCTTATTTGTGACTATGATAAATTTTGGCATGTAACCACATTTTTATTTTCCTATTCATAGCCACAGACATTTGTTTGGTATATTTTCACATGGCTCTGCAATGTAATTCTATTGACAACCATGTATGCAAATTCAGTACAAAATGTAATGAGAAACTAGTTCTTCCATTTGGTTCCCCATCACTCCACTTCTAGGTTGTTTATAATGTATTTCGTCCATCGTAGATAATCCTATGACCTCACACATTAGGGGGCATGTTGGCCTTTGGGTATGGAAATAATCAAATATTAAGGCAGAAAAGAAGGAATGCGAACTACGCGAAAGACATAGTGACTGATACTAGGTCAAAGTGAGAAAAAGAGTAGAAAAGATGGAGCAAAGTAATAGAAAGAAAGTCGTTGGATGAGAAGATCGGGGATGACAAATCAGCAAGGAAGATATATCATGGAAAACTCAGCAAGAAGAAAAATCCATCGTTGGATGCTTTGGAGCACTGCATGAGAAGGAAGGAAGGACAGGATGGCAAAGCCCTAAAAATGCGGGTCAAGTTGACCTAGGGTTTTAAACACCTAAGGTTTTGGTATCTATGGTTTTTACACTTAGGCTTCAGCCTAAGGTTGTCTGTGAGTGATTGTAATATAAAAATAAAGGTCAAGAGGACCTGGGGTCAGGTCAATATGAAGTTGTTATCATTGTATGTTAAAGAGATATTATTGTTATGAGAGAGGAAAGTGCTAAGTGGGAGAGTCGTCAAGTACTGTAAGATCTTCCGCTGGGTGCAAAGATTGATCATGTAGCTGGGTGCACAGGAAGGTGAGAGACAGAGAGGAGAATAAATAAGATCTACTAACTAAGAGCACAGATAAGAACTATATGCTTCACCTTAATATATTATAAAGCAAAGTTCTGTGGATGTAGCCCTAGAGAGAGGGTGAACCACATATATCTTATGTTTTGTTTGATTGTTGTTGTGCTCTTTGTCATTTGACATACTTATATTGTATTACTATGTTATATCTGACAGATAGTTGTGCAGAGTAGATATAAGTTGGGACTTGATAAATAGATGTTGTGTCTTTCTTATATTGGATCCACTTGGTATTCACTTTGGTTGTAGACATCTTTGTTCTGCAACCCTCCATAGCTACTTCGGGTGAGACTGCATCTGCCTTGCAGGTGTTTTCGAAAGGACCAGTAGTTAGGGCTTATTGCTGCGCTCTTGGAGATGAACCCTGGGTCTACCCCTATGCCAAAAAATGGTTCGGTTGTCAGGACAGGAATCTTCTTGAGGGAATGTCAAGGTGGTTTCCATCAAAGACAGAGATTCAGAAGCGGATAGAAGATCAAGAAAAGGACTTCATTGAAGCCCAGAACAAGAAACCTAATCTTAGTACAGAGGACTGGTTAGGAAGATATATATTTACTGATATACACGAGATTTTATTTGGAGGAATCCATCAAGAGCTATATGAGTGGTTATCTAGGTTCGCAGATACCCAGTTTGAGATCAGATCTAGACCTTGTGTGGTTTGGAAGTCGACGCCGATAAAGAAGCTCAAGAGAGTCAATAACATCATGACATGAGCATTATATCATTGGTTTGATATCACCATTGGAGGGTACATCACTGATTTTGTTGTTGACAGAGTAGAGTCATATAGCCAAGCTGAGAGATATTTCTTCATGGGACCCAGAGGAAAAATTTTACACTTTCTAAAGTTGAAGATCAAGATGCTATTGCATGAGAAGAACATATTGAATATACAGTAGTTGGTATGATTGGAAAAGGATAATATTAAAGAACTCAAATAGCGACAACGACATAGAGGTTGGACACACACACAGTGGGAGAGTGTTCAGAGAAGTTCCTCTTGCGAACCTATTTAAGGAGAACTATGGGAATGAGGATTTCTACAGTGGAGAAGAGGCAAATCTGATAGATGAATAGCATTCAGAATCCTCTAGCGTAGAAGAAGAGAAAGCTAAAGAACCTCACCAGGAAGAGCTAGAAACTTCAGGAACTACATAGACTATTAAAGTAAGTACTATTACTCCTCCTATTTTTTCAACAACACTAAGCAATCAGAGTAATTAGAGTCACCTGAGCACTTAGAGCACTGTCACTAGTATTCCACCACATACTCAATCAGGAAACATAGGAAGATCTATGGAAGATGAGATGAGGTTACCCACCTTTAGAGGAGATGGATTTGAAGACCTTGATCAACACTGGTTTCTCTATGAAGTTGTGTGGAGTATTAATAATATCACCAACAAGGCTGTCAAACGAGCTTAGTTCAGTACTACCCTAAGAGATCACGCATTGAGATGGTACATGAAATTTGTCCAAGGAGTTGCACCTAAACCGCTGAATCCCATTAAGACTGTTCTAATTTCTGAATTCAAGAAACCTAATTCAGAATCGCAGTGCATTATAGAACTAAAAGAAATCAAGTACAAAATAGTTGAACCTGTGTGGGAGTTTGATCAGAGATTTAAGACCTTTATAGGCCATCTGAGTTTTCAAATCCTGGATGAGCACAACAAGGAATGGTTCATTGCTTCTCTCTTACCACACATCAGAGTTCCTCTGATGCAATATAAGATTACTTCACAGGCTGAGGCATTGGAGATCACCATGAAGCTAGAATCAACCCTATGGGAGAATCCATCTCAGGTATGAGTCAAATCTTGAGTTAACTAACTAGTTTGTCTCTGTAAGTTGAAGATTTGAAGAATGACAAGGGAAAAGATAAAAGAGAAGACATATGGTGTACCAGATGAAAATCATAATACCATGACAAGGAACATTGTCCCCTATTTCACGAATACTTGGCCTCTGGAGCTCTGATCCCTTTGAAGCAAGTCACCCTACCCTGGTGTGAGGTATGTAGAAATAGACATCGCCCTAGTGAGTGTTATTACATGAAAAAATATGTTCATACACCCACAAATATGTATTGCATGTTCTGTAAGTCTATGGGGCATGATGATCAGGATTTTAGGTCTTATGACCTATTGCATGAAAGGTCAAGGCATATATACAAAATTCAAGGAGAAGTACAACAAGAAGGAAATACTACGCAGTATAATTCTCCAAGAAGAGGAAACTTCAACCCTCACGGTGGATTCAAAGGAATAGGATGAGGAGGAGGTATGGGTCGAGGTCGAGGATAGATCATCTATTACAACTACGCGCAACTAGGACACTTAGTAAGGGATTGTCAGAACCCTTGTACTACTTGCATCTACTACAGTTCATTCGAACATGTTATCGAAGATTGTCCTGTATTATTAGCCAAACTTCAAGAGAGACGAGGACATCAGCAAAACCCACAAGTGCATCTGATATATGTTGAACCTCATGGAGAGGACCCTATAGTTGATGTTATCACTAGAGGAGGCGTTGTTACAGGAGAATATAGAGTGACCCAGGGAAATACTACAAAAGAACAAAGAGTCAGGAAATATGCAGAGAAGACACAATCTTTTGATGAAAATAAATAAAAACAAATATTTGAGGAGGAAAGAAAAGAATTTGGGAGGGACCAAGGTTATTCATCAAAGACACGACCAGAAGTGAGAGAATATGGAATTCCTCTGGCATTCGATCAGTCTGGTCTACCAAAATAAGAAAAATAGGTAAGTAAGCTCATGGAATTCTTTTATACTTGTATTAAGTTGATTTAGGATGAAATCATTGTACAAGAGCTACAAACTTTAATCAGAAAGTATGAACTAGGAAAGATAGATCCCTTACTGAATAGAGCAGTACACCAAGTCTCTAAAAGGAGAAGAAAAATAAGAAACTACACCTGAATTCTCAAATTGGAGAGTATGATATAGATTATGTGGTCCTTGACTTAGGGTCAGAGGCCAATGTCATGACGAAGCAGACCTGGGCACTGATGGGAAAACCTAATTTGATTTATTCCCTTATCAGGCTTAGGATGGCTAATCAACAAGCTGTAAGCCCCTTTGGAAGATTGGAACATGTCCTTGTGGACATCGACGAAGTAAGAACGTTTGCAGACTTTGAGGAGATTGAGATAGTTGATGATAGTTGTCCTTACCCTGTGCTATTAGGAATTGATTGGGCTTTCAATAATTCCACTATGGTTGATTTAAAGAAAAGGTGAATGATGTTTGAAGGATATGGCCTTATGGTAATTGAAACTTTAGATACCGATGAAGGTCAGCGATACACAGAACCCATCAGAGAAGAAGACAATGCATATGAACGAGAAAACATATACAAATTAACATCCAGGAAACAGGATTACATTAATCCTACAACGGATGGGAACCTAAGCTGGTGAAGTGACAACTCATGTTCATCAAATTCAGAGGAAGCATTGGAGAACTAGCAGAACAAAATGTATGAAGTATCTACAAGGATATGTGATAGATTAACTAGGGAAGTTCACTGGATCGGAACAACAGTAACTAACTTACCCACCTTTGATGGTCTAAATCACTTAGAAGCATTCTTGTTGGACTTCGAAGAAATTGTACCAACACAAAAAATATTGTTGGCAATGGATGAGGCCTTGAAATCAACACCAGCAAGATGGTGGGGGACACACAAAAACAACATTAGATACTGGGTACAATGTCATGCTTTGATGATAGAACGGTTGTCAGTGCAAGTAAACCGCTGCGAAGTTAGGTACACAGGTCAAAGTTGTCTAAAGGACCATGTGAGAAGTTGCGAGGAATCTTGGAGAAACATTCCTCAAGAGTAATGGATGCAAAAATTCATTAACACGCTAGACAAAACCCCTACCAACTGGTATCTTCAAGAAGAACTGCGCCTCATCACTGTAAATTGGGAAGGCATGACTCAGAATTTTGTAGCTACCTTCTTATTCAAAAGTCAACACCCTTCAGTAGATTTAGAGTTACAGATTGTAAAACATAAAGTATTTGAGGGGGAATCTAGCCTCCCTTTGGAACAAGAAGAGGACGAATGGACCGCACCTCTCCAGAAACTGCAAGGTTGTTACAACATCAATTTTGATGAAGAAGATGATCCTAGGAAAGTGAACATTTCTGAAATAGAAGGCCAAAGAGACATAGTAGGAACTGGAGTTGAGATACCTTTCATTGGACAACCGATCAATATCAAGAAAGTCAATATTGGAACAGAGAAACCACCAAAGCTTGCAAATATTGGAGACTATTGGGACACAACCACTATTGACAAGATCAAAGAGTTACTGCATGAATATCAGGACTTGTTTCCAACCAAGTTCACTGATATGAAGGGAATTAAAGGGCCTATGGGAGAGATGAGGATCCCTTTGAGACCAGATGCTAGGCCAGTCAAACAGAGACCCTACATATTGAACCCTAAATATAAGGAGAAAGTGAAGATAGAGCTCGATAGAATGCTGGAAGAAGGAATCATAGAACCTATTGAAGAGTCAGAGTGGATTAGCCCTATGGTGGTACAAGACAAGAAGACAGGAGAGATAAGGATTTGTGTAGATCTCAGGAATCTGAATGATGCATTTTTTCATGACCCATTCCCTTCACCATTTACTGATGAAGTGTTAGATAATGTAGGAGGCGAGGAGGTATATTCTTTTACAGATGGATTTTCAGGATACCACCAAATCCGGATTGCAAAGGAATATCGCCATAAGACCACCTTTTCCGCAGAATGAGGATCCTACTAGTATACAGTGATGTATTTTGGATTGAAGAATGCCCCAACCATGTTTTCCAGGGTGGTGGTCGAAGTATTCAAGGAGTTTCTACATAAATTTCTAGAATCATACTTTGATAATTGGACTGTTTTTAGTTTATTGAAAAATCATATTGAAAGTATAAGTCTAATGTTGGACAAGTGAAGATAGTGTGAGATTTCCTTAAACCTAAATAAGTGCATCCTCTTTTCATCCTTTGGAGTGATTTTATCTCATATTGTATGCAAGAAGGGATTGTTGGTAGATCCATCTAAGATTGCCATTATAGTTGATATGCCCCCTCCTACTGCAATCAAGCAGTTGTGCACTACGCTGGGACATACTGGATAATACAGGAAGTTCATTAAAGGCTATACACAGATTACAACACCCATGGAGAAGATTTTGAAGAAATATTGTCAATTTCATTGGACAGAAGAAGGCTAGTAGAGCTTTGACATGTTGAAACAGAAAATGGTTACTGCGCCTATCCTAGTTTTTCTAGATTGGAGAAAGGAATTTAATGAGCATGTCGATGCATCTTCTATTGCATTAGGAGTTGTGTTAGAAAAATTAGGAACAGGAGATATCGACCACCCATTAGCCTTTGCTAGTAGGAAGCTATCAACAACTGATATTAATTACACCACCACTGAGAGAGAAGGGTTAGCCATGTTGTATGTGCTACAGAAGTTGCACCTCTACTTGTTGGGAGGACACTTTAAAATGTTTACTGATCACCCCGTGATGAAATACCTAGTCAACAAGCCAGTGTTGGGGGGGAGAATATGCATATGGATTCTACTATTCAGGAATACGATTTCAAGATCATGGCTAAGATAGGAAGAATGAACAAAGGTCCTGACCACTTGTCGAGAATGGAACATGGAGAAGAGCCTATTAGTTTGGAGGATACATTGTCAGATGAACAGTTGTTGGCCATTAGAAAAATTGATGACGATTTCATAGAGATAGTCTAGTTCCTGTCAACAGGTATGGCACCTAGTGAATATGCAATCACCCAGAAGAAACAACTAGTAGTGCACACTGTAGACTTTTCACTTATAGTTGGACAACTATACAAGATGTTTACCTAATGAGATATTGAGGAGGTGTGTTATGGAGGCAAAGCAACCATTGATCCTGACCAAATATCTTGAAGGCATCACAGGAGGACACTATGTAGGGAAAGAAACAACGCAGAAGGTTCTTAGAGATGGCCTTTGGTGGCTTACCTTACACAGAGATGCTAAGGACTATTACAGAGCCTGTGATGTATGCCAAAGAGTTGGGAAACCATCCAGAAGAGATGAAATGCCTTTAGCACCACAGCTGACCCTAAAATCATTTGAGAAATGGGACATTGACTTCATGGGACCTATAAACCCACTAGGAAAGTGCACAAAAGCAAGGTACATAGTCACTGCGATAGAGTACTTTGCTAGATGGGTTGAAGGAAGAGAATTTAAGGACTGTAGTGAAACTATAACTACACGCTTGATATTTTATGACATCATAAACCAATTTGGATGCCCGAAAACCCTTATGAGCGATCAAGGCACATATTTCATCAATAAGATCGTTGAAGCCTTGACTGAGGAATTTGCAGTCCATCATCAGAAGAGCACACCTTACCATCCACAAGCCAATGGGATAGTTGAATCATTCAACAAGATCTTGGAGATAGTGCTGACGAAGATTTGCAGTGTGAATAGGGATGACTGGGATTTAAGAGTACTAGCCATACTATGGGCCTATAGAACCACTTGCAAGAAGCTAACAATGCAGACCCCTTTTAAGTTGGTTTATGGTCTCGAAGTCGTTGTCCCAATTGAATATTTGGTACCAATATTAAGAATCACTGCCTTTACAGATATGGATGACACTTGTGTTGTTTAAGAGAGGCTCGCGCAGTTGGTCGAACTAGAAGAAGATAGATTTATTGTAGGATTTCATCAACAGGTATAGAAGGAAAGAGAGAAGGCCTACCATGACAGACATATCAAGAAGAAGGTATTTAAGAAAGATGATTTGGTACTGGTATATGACAAAAAATTCATGAAGCATCCTGGGAAGTTCTGAATGCATTGGCTCGGGCCATATGAGGTTGCCTATGTTATAGAAGGAGGAGCTGCGTAATTGAATACTTTCAATGGAGAATGGAATGAAGGTTTGGTGAACATGAGCCGGTTGAAACTGTAATATGACAACCAGATGCCTCACAACTCTCGGTAAAAGCATGAGGAAAAGGTTCTAGGTACTAGGTATAGTTGAAACTGGGTAACAGACACAGAAAAGACAGTCTGCACAAGGAACAGAGGCATAGAGCTGAAAGCACAGGCTACTCTGCACAGTCCGAAGTTGAAACAAAATCGAGGGATCAGATATGAAGTGACTCAGGATGGGTCAAGGGTGAGTGTTGGGGGCCTATTAGCCCTTGTATATCCAATTAAGAAAATATTAAGGATGAAAAGAAGGAATGTGAACTGCACGGAAGACACAGTGACTGATACTAGGTCGAAGTGAGCAAAAGAACAGAAAAGACAAAGTGAAGTAAGAGAAAGAAAGTCATAGGACGAGGATATCAGGGATGACAGATCAACAAGGAATATGGATCATGGAAAACTCAACAAGCGGAAAAAGCCATCATTGGATGCTTTGGAGCACCGTGTGAGAAGGAAGGAAAGACAAGCTGGCGAAGCCCTGAAAACGTGGGTCAAGTTGACCTAGGTTTTTGGACACCTAGGGTTTTGGTATCTAGGGTTTTGAAACTTAGGCTTCGACCTAAGACTGTCGATGAGTGATTGTAATATATAAATAAAGGCCAAGAGGACCTGGAGTCGGGTCGATACGAAGTTGTTATCATTGTATGTTAAAGAGAGATTATTGTTATGAGAGAGGAAAGTGCTAAGTGGGAGAGCCTTCGAGTACTGTAAGATCTTTAGCTGGGTGTGAAGATCAATCTTACAACTGGTTGCACAGGAAGGGGAGATACGGAGAAGAGAAGAAAGAAGATTTTCTAGCTAAGAGCGCAAATAAGAACAATATGCTTCACCTTAATATATAATAAAGCACAGTTCTATGGATGTAGCCCTAGAGAGAGGGTGAACCACGTATATCTTGTTTTGTGTGTGATTGATGTTTTGCTCTTTTTCATTTGATATATTGCTATTGTATTACTATGCTAGATCTGACAGATAGTTGTGCAGAGTAGATCTAATATGGGACTTGATATATAGATGTTGTGTTGTTCTTGTATTGAATCCACTTGGTATTCCCTTTGGTTATAGACATCTTTGTCTCGCAACCCTCCATAGCTACTTTGGGTGAGACTGCATCTGCCTCACAGGTGTTGCCGAAAGGGCTAGTAGTTAGGGATTTTTCATGTGCTCTTGGAGCTGAACCCTGGGTCTGCCCTTGTGCCAACACGGCATCTATTATAGCAATATTTTCTTCACCCTATGAAATCTTGCACAGAAGGCCTTTTTCCATTTCCCCATGCAAACTTATCATCCCTGTTTGTAAATCCTAGAGCTAAAAATACATATTTTCCCACATGTATATATCTTTCCTACTATACATCATGCATATATGCAGGATACACCACTACAACCCACATACATTGATATTTGTGCCAAAAAATGAAAATAAAATTCGGGTTTCCATGTCACAATAGGAGATCTATGATATTTGGCCTTCCATATACTGGAAATGTTTCAACTCGGCCCTTAAGTTCCATTTTGAAGGCTATAAATGGGCCAATTCCAGGCTATGGAAAGAGGAGAAAGAATTCAACTTTGAGAGCAAAGTTACTCTGGAGAAATTATTTACTTCATATTGAGTCTGCATCCCTTTATCCTTTAAGTCTGAACACAATGTTCAGCCCTCAAGCTCTTCCCTTATTGATTGAGAACCCCATTGTTTCTCTTTAATGAAATTTCCTTTGGTGGAGTATTGAAGTGGTGGAGGCCCAGCTAGAAGGAACTTAATTTCTCAGTTTTGAACCGTGCCGACACTGAAGTCTGTAACATTTTCACTTTTGTTGATCATATATTAATAGAAATACTCTTTTCCCGTCCAATTGATAACTTGCAAATATTTGAATTATTATTCCATGGGCGTATTTGTCATGTTTATTAATGGATTATGCTATTAAATGTGTTAACATAATTTATTATCAACATATGCTTACTTTGATTGGTTGTTGAGGACAAATTCCAGGTATATCACTTTGGGTCAAGTGCTCAATGGTGGAATTCATCGAATGTCTGGACGAGGTAGGCCTTTTATCTTATCTTGCTAGCATATTTGTTTACATAGCATACTTGAGAAGAGAGCTGATTTCTGCAGTCATTTCCGTCTTTTTTGGTTTACCCTAGCCATAGAGAGGTTTTCCTCATAACATGGAATGAGCCAAAGGATCAAGTTGACCTAGGGAAGTCATGTTCACTTCACAGTTTGAAGTAATTGCAAACTCAAAAGAGGCAACAAAACATGTGATAATTACTAAAATTCAATCAACCAAAGCCACAATAAAGTATGGAGGATTCTAATGTAAAGGTCTGAGAAAAAAAACTAACAGAAAGAAGGAAAAATAAGCTCCAAATTCACCCAGAACAAGGACTATCGCCCCTGTAACCATGCAAATAGGGAAATTATTAGGGTTTCATCGATCCCTAATACACTAACAAGGAGGGATAATCAGGGTTTCATCACTCTATAATCCCTTTTATGGGGGAGGTATGAAGTCCTGAAAGTGGTGAAAAACACAATTGTTTCTCAGATATGAGGAAAGATTAGGTGTTTGACTCAATGAACTTCCCAATGGTGATGAGGGAAGGGGAAAAATCAAAGAAGAAGCATCAAAATAAAAAATATCAATTAACAAGAAAAAATCAAAAGACTAGAAAACACCAAGGAAAAACTAATGAGAACTTTCCCCAATGGATTCACCAATTTTCTTTTGTGGAAAAATTCCCCCTGTGGACAGGTGAAAATCCCCTTGGATCAAGACTTATTTGATCCAAGATAGAGATAAAAATATGGTTACTACTTTCACCCTAGATCTACTCTCTATGTCAACAATCAAAATGATAAGAGAAGGATATATGACTCATCTCTTTTACGTCAGTTGTTCTTGCTTCTCAATCCCTTGATCTTGATGTCTCCAAGAGAAGTTATGTAAAGAACACAACAATACCTTCTTCTTCTACACTATATTTTCAAGTAAAACAGATATATCTATGATGAATTATACAACAATAGACATGCATATAGTGAACACAAAGACATGAAGGGAATAGGACAAGTTATATATTAATGGAAATCAATCAATAATGAAGCACTTACAATCTCAATCTTTGATCCGAAAAGATCTTTTACACGACTATGGTTGAGTTATTAAGCATGTTTTAATTAACTAATTAGGAAGCTTAAGAAAGAGGAAGAATTATAAAAGAAATGTGGCAGCCATATAAACATGTATAGAACTGAAATGAAGCATAAAACAACAGCAAACCATAACACCAGTGTGATAACAGAGTTCGGCAATCTCGTCTACGTCTCCGGGCCTTTGTCTCAGTGGGTGAGGCATGCTTATTTCTGTTCAAAGATCAATAAGTACATCATAGCAGTGCCAAAAGGTTACAAAACTAATCTAGTCTTGGTCTACCAAATCTCTAGAACCCAACAGAAGAAACAAAACTCAAATCAGATGTCCGGAGCTCTGAGAAATGGCCCGCAAAGGTGCGCTCCTCAACAGCTTCCCTACATAAAAATGGCTTTGGTCTGGAAAATATTCAGCATAAAACTGATCTGAATCTCCTTCCATGGCCTCAAGAAGTCTTGTTTTATATAGATATGAAGTTGGTAATCATATCCCAACTTCCCCACAAGATCTGGCCTCAAAAAGGGCCTCCAATATCCCCCAAAAAGGGTCAAAAATCTCCAAAATTGTTCCAAAGTAAAAAACATTTTTTTGTTAATATATTAGGCATAAGCCGCCAGTCCCAAGCATGCTCCCTTAAAACATAGTCATATGATTTGATGTGGCCAAGCGCCAACCCCCTAGGGGCTACGCGTTGGCCCTTATTCCGCAAACTCTAGTCACATGGAAAAACGTAAAAGGACCAAGTCCCGAAAACACACCCTCACCCATGGTCATCGCCCGAGTCATATGGGCTCAAATATTGTGGTGGTTAGTGCATATCCCATGGACCCAATGTCCGTGGCTTATTATTGGAGATTAGCACCCAGAATGTTAGAGTGAGGGTCGTGTGGAGAATTTAATAAAGTCGTGGGATGGGGCCTAGCCCCAACTCTTTTCACCTCCATATGAAACCCGTTGCAACTTTAAATAAATATAAACACATATATTGTTAAGACTCAAAGTGTGGGCGAACTGGCCAGCCCAACCCTTCCAAACCATTGCCTGGTGGATAGGTCATGTGTTCGAACCTCATGAAGACAAAAAACATTTTGCCAACTTATCAATCCATAGGTGCCACGTGGCACCCCCTCATTCATCAATTTCTGATGCCACGTGTCAGTCACCAATTGGACCAGATCTACCACATGTCTACCCTGTTAGCATCGTACCCTACCACGTTTCATCGTACGGACATGCCACGTCAGTTGTACGAGCGTGCCACATGTCACCCTTGCAGTGGTGACACGTGTCACCCTCGGATTGGTCTACATGTCATGTCCACATTAGCTTCCGTATGCCCAGTCAGCCTGCCACATGTTATCTCCAGAAGCTGCCAACTGTGCTTTTCCACATCAGTTGTACGACCATACAACCTATACAGTCAGTTGCCACGTGGCACTGTACAGACTATAAAGTCAACATTTGTTTTTGCCTATTTGGAAAAATGAACAGATCGCCATAACTTGATAATATGACATATGTTTGAACTCATTCAAGTTGCATTGGGTTCGTATCAACGAGACCTATGTACACGTCCATGTTGAAGACATTCTGAGAACTTTGATTTTTAGGCCTTTCTGAGCCCCATCAAGCTCTTGGATATGATTATGGATCACACCTCCCCACTAAAGGACCTTTTGGTCCCCAAAAGGTTACTGACCAATCATCAAGCTCGAGATAGGCCTCCTGACTTGATCTCTGTCTCTGAACTATGTCCTTTGCACCAAGATCAATTGTAACACAATCATGACAACTGACAGCATATTGTTAGCCATTTGTAACCTGTCACATCTTATTGAAGCCACTATCATCCATGTAGATAACATTACTAATGATAGGATCAAAAATATGATTGCAAATAAGCTAATATGTTTGTAATATTTGCACGACATAAGCTTATATTGAAGAATACTGTGATTGATTTTCCATTCTACAATCATCTCCTATTCTTGCTTAAGATAGATTACTTGATTTGAAACAATTATAGGTTTGTTTCTTTCTTTAACTACCTTCTTTAATTTTTCCATAGTTTGAATAGTTTTATTTGCATTTACATGATGAGCATGAACCACATAATCGTGGCTTTCTTTGGTTAATTGATATTGATTCTTTGTCCTGTAGAAGATTGCTTTACGATCATATAAGTATGCACTTCCTAAGACCATTCCACATTCACTTAATGGCACTACATCACATGCTACCTCATCCACATACTTAGATGAAATTGCAAATTTTAATGTGCACTGCTTGGTTATGTGCATTTGATGATTGTTGCTTATCCATTTAAGTGTGTAGGGCTTATGATGCATCTGTGTTTTTAACCCCAATTTCTTAACCAATTCCTCTGAAATTAGGTTAGATTGAGATCCACTATCGATTAATGTATCAACCTTAGTGTGTCACATGATGAACCTTATGTGAAACAAGTTACTTCTATAATCAAGTCCTTCACCAATTTTAGCTGTCATACCAACCAATGAGACCTTAGATTCGTCACCTAAATCTGATCCCAGGTCTATGGGTTGTGTTTTCGCTGCAACTATTTTCCTCCCTTTCTTTTCCTTGAACCACTTTGGCCTCTTCTTGGGATGCAATTTCCAAAAACGATCCTCATCATGCCCATCTTTCTTGCAATGATTGCAAGAGGGATTCTCTTCCTTTCTCGTCATTGAATTTTACTTCTTTCCATGCCACTTCCTTTCATCCTCTTTTCTGGAAGACAATTCTCCTGATACTCCAACACCTGTTTTCCCTGCTTCAATGTATGTCGCTTGAACAAAAAAATCATCAAGATTAGTTGGTCCAAACATGAATACAATATTTCGAATATGTGCAGGTAAACCTCTTATATACATCATAAGAGTTTCTTGGGTATGTAAACGAATATCTAACATCAATTCCATTTTACGAAATCCATCGGTGTATTCTTGCATTGTTTGTCATTTTCTTAGTTTTAAATCTTTCCATTCAATTAATGATTTTTCTTTATAACCCAAAGGATAGAATTTCTTTCTAAGTGCAGAAATGAAACTTTTCCATGATGGAAATACATTACCCACTTGTTGTGTGCCATTTTTCAACTTGCTTTTCCACCAGATGAGTGTTGTGCCTGCAAGTCTCAATGATGCCAACTTGATTTGTGTGGTCTCATCCTCGATCTGTTGCACACTGCAATAGAACTCCATCTGTCTGACCCAATTTTCAAGTCTCTCTGCATTATCTTCACCATCATATATGGGTAATTCGAATTTAACATCAAGTTTTAATAAAGGCATTTCATTCTTATGTTTATGAACATGTTTCTTTGCATTGGATTTAGAACTTGAACTTGAAGAAGAAGGAGAAGAAGGAGGTGAAGATGGAGATGAAGGAGGAAATTGAGGAGGATCCTCTCCTTATTCACTTTTTCCCTTTGAATATTCACCCAGATTTGGTCTTTTCCTTTCCATGTAATCCTCATACAAAACCTTCCCCATCTCCGACATGAAAAATAAAGTTTTTCAAAACTCTTTCTCATCAAGAGAAAGTCCCTCTTCCGATGCCATCTTCTCGCTTTGAGAAGTTCTCTTTCTCAATCCAATCAATGGATTATCTTCAACAATATCACCTTCACCATAATGTATCTTTTCCCTGGTTAATATGCAAAACTCAAATCCAAACGTCAACTAGCTATGATACCACTTGATTCGAAATAATCTTTTACACGACTATGGTTGAGTTATTAAGCATGTTTTGATTACCAATTAGGAAGCTTAAAGAAACATGAATAATTATAGAATAAATGTGACAGCCATATAAATATGTACATAACTGAAATGAAGCATAAAACAACAGCAAACCATAACACCAATGTGATAATGGAGTTCAGCAATCTCGCCTACGTCTCTAGGCCTTTGTCTCAGTGGGTGAGGCATTCATATTTCTGTTCAAAGCTCAATAAGTACATCAAAATAGTGCCAAAAGGTTAAAAAAATAATATGGTCTTGTTCTACCAGATATCTAGAACCCAACAGAAGAAATGACACTTAAATCAGATGACCGGACCTCCCAGAAATGGCCCGCAAAGGTGCTCTCCTCAACAGCTTCCCTGCATAAAAATGGCTACGGCTTAGAAAATTTTCACTATAAACCGTCTATGAATCTCCTTCCATGTCCTCAAGAAGGCCTAGTGTATATAGATCTAAAGTTGGTAAGCATCTCCCAACTTCCCCCCAATATATGGCCTCAAAAAGGGTCCAATATCCCCCAAAAAGGGTAAAAAATCTCTAAAATTGTTCCAAAAATCACTGAAAAATCATTGTTCCAAAGTTTGAAAACCACTTTTTGTTAATATATTGGGCATAAGCCCCCAGTCCCGAGTGTGCACCCTTAAAAAAAATTCATATGGTTTGATGTGGCCAAGTGTCAGCCCCCTAGGGGTTGCGCGTTGGCCCTTATTCTACAAACTCTGGTCACATGGCAAAACGTAATAGGATTGAGTCCCGAAAATGTGCCCTCACCCCTAATCAATGACCAAGTCATATGGGATCAAATATCATGGTGTTTAGCATCTATCCTGTGGACCCCCACACTCGTGGCTTATTGTTGGAGATTAGCACCCAGAATGATAGAGCGACGGTCATGTGGAGAATTTAATAAAGTCATGGGCTAGGGTCTAGCTTATTGTTGGAGATTAGCACCCAGAACGATAGAGCAATGGTTGTGTGGAGAGTTTAATAAATCTATGGGTTGGGGCCTATCCCCATCCCTTTCCGCCTCCATCTAAAACCCTTTGCAACTTTGAATAAATATAAACACATATATTGTTAAGACTCAAAGTGCGGGTAGACTGGCTAGCCTAGCTCTACCAAACCATTTCTAGGTGGATAGGTCATCCGTTCGAATCTCATGGAGACCAAAAACATTTTTCCAACAAACCAATCCATGGGTGTCGCATGGTAGCCCATGTCTAGGCCACGTAGCACCCCCTCATTCGTCAATTTTTGATGCCACATGTCAGTCACAAGTTGGACCAAATTTTCCATTTGTTTGCCCTGTTAGTGTCATACCCTTCCACATGTCATCGTACGGGCGTGCCACGTGTCACCCTTATAGTGGTGACATGTGTCACCCCTAGATTGGTCCACCTGTCTTGTCCACGTCAGCGTTCATACGCACAGTCATCCCGCCACGTGTTATCTCTAGAAGCTTCCAATAGAGATTTTCCATGTCAGATGTATGGCCATGAGGCCTGTATAGTTAGATGCCATGTGGCACTGTGATCCAGATTATTTTCGGCACAAAATGAGAGCAGAGATATAATAAATAAATGCACAGAGATATTGCAGATATTCAATAATATAACAAAAATGTATTAGAGATGCAACCATAAACACAGATATATAGTAATACATGATTTCTATTAATTAGAGAAATGTACAGAGACTGTAAAAATACAGAGTGAAAGACTCGCTAGAATGGTGGCAGATTATCTCTGAGAAGAGATATGACGGCTACTTGCATTCGCAAGAAGATGATTACAATGAGGCTCTGAAGGCCCTTTTACAATAAACGGGAATGCCAAAAGTCCTAGACATCCAAAAGCCTAACCCTAGGAGATGAAGTGCCAAAAGTCATGTGGGCCCCGTTTGGGTAAGTTAGTACATCAACTTCCCGGGTGTTGGAGCCGCCCTTATTTTTCTAAGCCCGTAGCAAATTTCATTTTTAATGCTTTAAATAAAAAAAATGGTTTTCATTTTTCCCTCTGAGATATCGAGATCTCTAAATCTTTATCACATGAGTAGTGATGAATATTCTACTCTCGAAACAAGTCCTACCTTTCGTAAAAATGTTTCCTCTTTTTGTTCTACTTCGGGATCTTGCAGGTCGGATACTATAACTCATGTAATTCACATGTCCCAAGTCACGAAAAGGCGAAATCATTTTAACTTTCCACACAAGACAGTAACAAGGGTAAAGTTTTCCCTAACTCATGATTAAGCGTCGTTGGGGTTTCGCGCCTCGGCGTTCGCCAAACCCAAATTTTTATTGTCACAGCCCCGATAGCCGAGAACACAAGGCCCTTTTTGAATAACCCATGTCAAGGATTAAAGGCAAAAGCTAGCCATGTTAAAAGTTGTTCTCGGCATTTCACCACTCGGCACTATCTTTTTCGAAAGTTACAGCGTCTAAACCCTGACTCACGAAATCACGATGTAATTATAACTTGAGTAATTAATCACTTAATCCAAGATTATCTTCCCTGTAATTAAGTCATGTTATCGCGACCTCGTGGTTTCGCAGCTCGGCACGTAAATCTCCCAGAAACTTATCTTCGAAGCTCCGAGTCACTATATGGCGAAAGTAATAATCATAAAATTAATCGAGCCTCAAATCAAGATTACCTTTTTTTAACCAAAGTCGATCTTCATAGTCTCGGGTGTTAAAGACTCAAAATGTTAAATAAAAATCCCCTATATAACGAGTAGCGAGTTATTGATTAACGTTGGAGAGATTGAATTAATTAAGTTAAATCAAGACATATCCCGTGTTTCGATGCTTGCACGATTCACGAGGAAGCCTTTTCTCTCCATATGCCAACTGACTTTTAAACCACCAAAATTTATGACATTAATGAAGAAATAGGGTAAATCTATGAATATAAGATCGGATTTTTTATGGCAAAAATTTATTTCTAAATATGATTTGACAAGCTTCTTTTGAAAGGTATCGAGTTTTCTAATATATGTAAGAGCTACGTTTCATTATAACAAATGCATTTTCATAGCACGCAGATTTCATCACTTCTGAGTAAACTGACTTATGTATGTATACGCAGTTCTATCGCGAAAGAGCTAAAATGCAAGTTTCAGCCATGGCTCCGCGGAAAGCAGCCAAGGCGAATGTTGAGGTTTCGAGACAAGGCTTAGACAATGTCTCTGATACTTCACCCTGAAGTATCAACTCGGTCCCTAATTGGTCATATGTTTCATATACTCTGCAATCAGAATTGGTGGATTATTCCGACGACTCCGACGACAATGAAAGAGATGATATAACCACCAAGTACAAAATAGTCGTCCAATCCGGAATGCACAGAGTATCAGCCAGGCCATGGTTTCTTCCATATTATGACATGGTCCGATGGGCATTGGATCATGTGGACATACCAACCAGGACTATCATGAATGAGAAGAGAGTCACCATTGGGACTTTTAGGCCAGAGCATCTGCAAACCATGTATAAGCTACCCACAACGTCCGACCACACATATGGCGCTGAGTTCTTGGAAGAATTCAAGGAGAAGGAATGCGTACAATATGATAAAACCATGTCCAGTTTGATAAAGGATTGGGTTTCAAACACCGCGAAGTTCAGAGCTGATAACCACGACATTTATTCAATCGCTTCATTAGAACCGCAGTATAAATATGTGGCCGTGATGACATGTCGGTTATATGGGAAAGAGGACACATCGCATTTTTTCCTTGCGTGGGTGCCTCTAATGTTTCGGGTCGCAAAAGGTTGTTCCTTTAATTGGGCAAAGATGCTTTCAGATAGCTTGACCAATCGGGTCACAGAGTATAGAGAGCAGAAGGAGAATGGGAAGGCGTCATCATTCTTCATGTCCACGTACATTATGGACGCAATTTGTTCTATGACACCATTTCCATTGATGAGCTCGAGTTGGACTCCGGCCGAAGACGAACCCATACATGTATATCATGCAAAATTATGGGAAAACAAATCAGAAAATTTTGCATATGAAATTTTTAACTGGGTGATGGTGCCCCTGCATGTCGCCATTTTTTGTTACCTGCCACCCCATATCTCGGACAACATAGTGACAAATCTGAGCAACATCGCAAACTGGTATGTAGAAGCTGAATTTTCCTACCTCAGAGTTTTTGGGGCTTCTATTCCCCCACATGCGCTGCCATTGTTCATTCCCGACAAGCTGGCTTGTCGCGAGGTTGCCCGGCAAATGGTAATTGGTGGTGTAAGCAAAGAACTTAAAGGGTACTCGAAGAAGGTATGGCTGTCATTTCCTGTTCATTTGAATTCTTATTCTTTATTAGATTTCGGGCATGCCAAAGTCGAGGTTGCAGCCCTGGAAGACCTAAATTTGGTCTCCATCGAATATAAGAAGCACGATCCGCAGAGGGTTGTGAGCAACCATTTGGAAAATTACGGGCTCAAGATATTTGAGCATGAGAATTCACCCTCGGATGACATTTTCCAAGGAGCAAGGTCCTATAAGGAGATTCTAGCCCGGATATAATCTTTGGCACCCGAGGAAAGAGCCGATGTTCTGAAGTTCCAGGAACATCGACGTAGTTGTCTTCCCGCTGTGTTGCGAGGAGAGGGTCCAGGTATTTCGAAAACGAAACAGAAGGATGCCGAAGGTTCTAAGGATGCGACTCCTGACCAAGGAAAACATCAGGACGAGGGGGAACAAACGAAGAATCTAGAAGTAGTGAAAAAAACTCCAGACCTGCCAAAGAAACAAAATCCCGAGAGAGAAATAAAGACTCCAGAACCACCGAAGAAGCAGATTCCGGTAGACACTCTGGGAAAATCTGTGAAATAGATAGGAGAACCCATCACATCAGTCACCCCCTTGCAGTCAACGCAGGGAAATATCGATAAAGGATGGATATTTAATGAAGAGTTGAGGCCCATAAGAGTAGAATAACTCCCTCCTAATGAGTTTTTCTTAGATAAAAAGAGAAAGGCAGTAGTGAAAAGGAAATTCTATCAAGAAGGAGAGTCGACTGCCAAAAAAATATAAAGTCATAACTGATGCAAAGGACAAGAAAAATGAGCAATTTGCTACTTAAATAGCAGGGACACTAGGAGCATATGCCTCAGCGAATCAATTCTCAGTCAGGCTCTTAAAGAACCAACTTAAAAGAAAAAATCGCCTAATTAGGACCCTTGAAACCAGACTGGCCATAGCAACAGAGAATGCTAAAGACCAGGTAAGCGTGGGAATAGAACAGGCCAGATTGGCCGATAAAAATGAGATAGAAATGCTCAAAGCTAAGCTTGAGCAAGCACAGTTGGTGGTCCGGGATGGTCGAATGCAAGCAAGCCAACAAAGGGATTTGATCGAACAACTACAGGCCAGGGTGGAGACTTCCAAAAGCAGAATGATAAACATCAGGATGTTCAAATCCCAGGCAACCGAGATTTGGAGCAGAGTCTCTGCGGCACAATAAAATTTGCTCGCCAAAATAGAAGCGATCCGAGACAAATTGTTTGCTGGTAAATCAGGTTTCCGAGAACTTATCTGCCAGAGAAAGGGATGTCGATGTAGCACAGGTCGCCTTCTAGGAGGTTTTGATAGCCATGAATAACAGGGTTTCAGCAGGTACTCCCAGGTTCACCCTTTCAGAACAAACCAGAGGGAACATTCTATTAAAAGAATGGGAGCATAACATCGCCGAAGGCAAGCAGCAAGCCCAAAAGATAACAAATTCCTTAGAGGAGGCCTTTAATTCTATATATGGTGATTTGTTGGGTATTAACAGCGAAGGTAACATCGAAATGTTGATGGAAATGAATGTGGAAAGGATCTTGCTTGATCTGAAGGAAAAATAAGAAAGAGACTCGGCCGATATCTCTCAGATGACTATGGTGGACATAGTCCAAGTAGATAAATGCATGATTAAGCCCAACACACAATTATGCGCCATCGACATTATAGATGGACAGATGGAAGACAGGCTGCAGTAGTTAGCCCAAGAATGTTACTTCTTCGAAGCCAGCTGTCAAGCAGAACCATCACGGCTAATATCTCAGCTGGTGGAAAGATGTATCACCTGTACCAAGCTCACGCAATAACAAACATCTGGCACCAAGTGAAGACAGAGTAGGATAAATGGAGCGATTGCTCTCTTCTCTATCATAACCGAAATTTTGTGAGTATTAAGATTCTATCTTACTTGTAAAATTGTATAAATATACCACTGAAAGAAATAAACAGGGCTAGACCTTTTTGTGTCGATTGTAACAAAGTTTTTTACATTTGAGAAGTTAATACAAATCTGAAGATTCTCAATTGCATCACGACTGTGTTACAAGTTTGTTTCCTTGTATTTCATATTTCATTTCATTTCATGTTCATAATTGATGTGCTTCGTTATACTTTAGTACGACCAATACTATAGCGAATGAATTTTAGTTTTCTGTAATTGTTTACTGTTTTTCCTCTGTACCAGCTATCAGCGGGTGTAAGACCAGTCTGCATTTTCAGAATTCTGCATATATTCTCTGCTACATCGGTTATTTCCTTTCATTTTCCTCTTCTGTTTATTCGTGAGATCCTCCCCTGGTAGGAGACTTACACTATAGACAACTAAATGTTTTTCTCCCACCTCACACCTTTTATTAAAATATAACACAGTTATGGGAAAGAGCCTTTGATTTGCATCCCTATTTTATTCCTAAAACCGTAAATTCTCTTTTATTCGACCAAATCGAGACAACACTTAATCTCTCTTTGAAGTCTTTCCTACTTTTACTGTTCCTCCATGACTGTCCCTATACCAACACAGCCTAATCTCGAACCCAGACTATCGGACCAAATGCACATTGCCTTAAACCTTTTCAACACAATTCTTAAAGCTGCTACTAACCGGGTCGAACTTGAACGTTCATGGGTAGCCATTGAACAAGATATAACTATCCAGGAACAGTTGGAAGCTAGACAATGCCAATGTAGAAATCTTCCCTAGTTTCCTTTACCGAAGGTTGACGTTTCTCTCTTCCCCATCATTTACCCACTTTTGGATGCCTTGACACTATACTTTTAAGCCTTAAGTACAGACTCAGGAACAACATCTTTCTAGTGCCGTTGTCGGGGACCGAAGTTACGAAATCTTTTTCCCTGGGAAAACAACATTGGTTTTTCGTTCAAAGTGTTACCCTTTGATAGTGAACAAAGAGTACACACATTTTAAGGATTTTAATCTTTCACTTGGTGACTCCACAAGAAATAAACTGGCATCCGGTCGAAGGAATACCAGACAAAACCCGGATGGTAAGAAGATTACACCCCTTACCGATCCCGAAAAAATTCTAAAGGCGAGAGGCTCTTTTAAGCCAACCGCTGCAGTTTACAAACTTAAAACCCCATCACTGAAGACTAAGAGTCCTTTCGAACCCTCAACTTCACTCAGTCCTCTCTTTGATGCTAAAGATTCAACGCCAAACTGCTCCAAAGTTAGGAGTGAGATTCATCCAACAGTTCCCTTAGCAAAAAAAGGAAAGGGCCCTCTTGAAAGTTCGTCAGCTTTTGACATACCATCTTTTCTTCAGTTGAATTTACCAACTTCACCAAATTCTGAAGAGTGTGTTACACACTCGGTTCCCACATCCGTCGGTTCTCCTGATTTCGTCTCTTGCAAATCCGAGGAACCGAGTCCTCGTGTTCCTTATCTTTCCTCATTAGATTTTCCTCTTCACGAAGAAAATAAAGATTCCCTTTTAATTTTCCAAAAGCCCCTTTACAACTTTCCACAAACAACGATGGTAGCCGCCGGAGGAGGAGGTGGAGGTTTTATAGGAGGAGGCGGAGGGTTTATCGGAGGAGGAGGGTGAGGAACCCCTCTAGGAGGAGATGGAGGCCAAGGGCCTACTCCCCCTCCCAGAGTGTTTGCGAAAGTTGCAGCTAGATACACTCCATTAGTGTTGCTCATCCCTCTACACGATCTTCCAAAAAATTACATAAAAAATTTACCGAAATTCACCGGGGAGGGGGATCTGATCGTGGCCGAACATATTAATTTTTTCGAACAATTCGCAGATATCTTTGGTATCGAGCATGAGGACATATATTCGAGACTCCTTGTCCAAACCTTTGAAGGTCAGGTCCGAACTTGGTTTCGGAGCCTACCCGCAGCTTCTATCTTGTCTTATGACGCTTTGGAAGATGCTTTCCTCAGAAAATGGGGCGAGAGAAAAGACCATCTCTATTATCTAACTGAATTTGGGTCTTTGAAGAAAAAGAACTCAGAAACAGTCATGGAATTCATACAGAGATTCAACAAACTGTACAATAAAATCCCAGCCGAGGTTAAACCATCCCAACCCGCGGCCAAAGTGACTTTCACCAGAGCTTTTGAGCCGGATTTTGCACTCCTTTTGTGAGAGAGAAGGGGAGCCACCTTAAACCGAATGCAGGATGATGCAGTAGAAATAGAGTCTAATATGATGGCTTCAGGTAAGATTAAAGCTAGATTAGAGACTGGAAACTGAGAGACCAAACGCTTTAGAGAACAAGCAGGTCCTTCAGGGTCAAATAGATCTGCAGATGATAGGGTGGACAATACGGCCAGAGTGATTAAAGAACTGTCAAATAAAATATCCAGAGTGGAACTCGAATAGGCCAAAGCTGACTCTTACCCCAAAAAGGATTTCAAGAGGAACCCAAACCCCCCGAACCAACAAAGACAAATAAAAAATGAAGACCAAAAAATACAAGCTCCCTTAAAGACTGAAAATTTTATAGGAGCGAACGATTTTCAAGACTTCAGAGATTCGGATAATGATGTCACGAACTTCGGTGATGACTGTAATCAACCATATCTTACTTGAGAAGACTATGAAAAATCTCTAAACACGCAACAACCATCGAATAAGTGTGAAGAAGGTGATCACACTAATCTCTGTGAACCTCAACCAGAAATTGAGATGATAATGGCGGAGTTTCAACCAAAGTACAACCTAAGATCTAAGAGTAAGCCCACCTCAACTACTCAACCCAAGAAAATCCTTCAAAGAGGTCAAGCTTATGAACCTCCTTCGGAAGAGACATTATTACCCAACAACAAAGCTAAAGTAGTAAGCATTCAAGAGCTCGAAGTGAAAAAAGTTGAAACCCAAACACAAGAAACCGAACGAGTAAATAAAGTTATGTCTTCAACCAGGACCATGAGCGATAAAGCGGTCCATACAAATAAGTCGGAAAGGAAGGATGCGGAAGTCTCAACCAAAGAAACAGACAAGGTGAGCGGAGCTTTCAGTTTTGAAAATGAGTTAAACAAAATTAAGATAGCAATCCCTTTGGTAGAATTAGCGAAAAACCCCGTTTATCGGAAGCAAATTACCAAAGCGATGGGTGTCTCTGAGCTATAAATCCAGTCTGATGTTTTAAACTTGGAAGATGACAAACCTAACATCACTTTTGGTCCCCATTTTGAAGGGCTCAAAGACACCATTGCTCCCTTTTATATCACTCTGAATGTGTATGATCAGTTGCTGCATAATTGCATGTTAGACTCTGGAGCTTCCCATAACATCATGCCTAAGATTATAATGGAAAAGTTGGGTCTCCAGATCACAAGACCTTATGGGAATTTGTACTCCTTTGACTCAAGAAGGGTTAAGTGTATGGGGATGATAAAATATCTAGTAGTTACCCTGGTGCAAGTCCCGGTTAAGAGTATCCTGATGGATGTGGTTATCGCAGATATTCCCCCTAAGTGTGGCATGTTGTTATCTAGGTCATGGGTAGCCAAGTTGGGGGGTTCTCTTCAATTGGACATGATGTTTGCCACAATTCCTATGTTCAGTGGTCAGTTCACTCGGTTGTACAGAGAAACAAGATTAGCATATACAGTGAGTGACCCTCAAAACCCAAACAATTTCCCCATTTACATCGTGGACCAAGATCTGGGAAATTGCATCTTGTCTTTTGATGATGGTTTGGATGGTTTTCCGGAGGAAGTCGATATACAGCGAGAAGAGTCAATTCACATGACAGAGGATCTGTGTAACACCGGAGTCTGGAAAATGTATTTTGACGATGCTTTATCTTCTGAAGGGGCGGGTGCAGGAGTGCTTTTAGTGGCTCCTGAAGGTAAATTCATTGTTTCTTTCTCATACCGACTGCAGTGGGACATAGATTATACTAACAACATATGTGAATATGAAGCGTTGATATTAGGATTAGAGGCTGCCAAGAAGCTAAATATAAGTAACTTGGAGATATATGGTGATGTCGAATTAATAGTCAAACAAATAAACCGACAGTACCTAGCCAAGCATCCCAGACTAAGAACATACAGAAATTGTGCTTGGGATCTCATGGAAAACTTGTTCTCATTCGTAAATGTCCATTTTATCCCTCGCACAGAGAATATACATGTTGATGCATTGGCAAAGGCAGCTTCAACCTTCTCTTCTCCCACGACTTTCAAATTGAAGTATCACATCGAAATCAGATACAAACCCTCTATACCAGACAATATCCGACACTGGTAGGTCTTTGAATATGACGAACAAATTAAGAAATTTCTTGTAGCAGTGGGTGACTTTTCCAAAACTCATGCAGACCAAGAGAATCAAAATGAATCGATGTGGATCATGCAAGAGGGGGAAGATCCTGAAACCTTCTGAGAAAAAATTGCGGATCATCGTATGCTGATCCTTAAAAGCAACCAGATTCTGAAAGGCTTGATTCCTTTAGAAAGACTTTTTGATCAGAACGACGTACCTGTGAAATCCACTTTGCAGCCCCAACCAGAAGAAGTGGAGGACTGTGATATAGGAACTGAAAAAGAGTCCAGGGTAGTAAAAATATCCAAGGTCCTCCCTCTCGAAGTAAAAGATAAGTACAAAGACCTACTCGGACAGTACAAAGATGTTTTCGCATGGTCTTATGATGAGCTAAGAATGTATGACACTTCCATAATTGATCACAAGATACCCTTGAAGCCTGGGGTCAAACTGTTTAGGAAAAATCTTAGACAGATTAACCCCATTTTGTTACCTGTGATCGAAAAATAAGTTAAGAAACTTTTAGACACGAAAATAATCGTACCTCTGAGATACTCAGACTGGGTAGCAAATCTGGTCCCAGTCAGGAAAAAGAGCAGGGAAATCAGACTGTGTGTGGATTTCCGAAACTTAAATAAGTCGTCTCTCAAGGATAATTATCCGCTGCATAAAATGGACCATGTGTTAGAAAAAGTTGTTGGAGAAAACCGAATGTCTATGATAGATGGGTTCTCTGGTTATAGCCAAATCACCATGGATGAATAAGACAGGGAAAAAACTACTTTCACCACACCATGGGGTACGTTCATGTATGACAAAATGCCTTTTGGTTTGATGAATGTAGGGGCCACTTTCCAGCGAGCTATGGACATCGCTTTCGTAGGAGAAAGGGGCAAGTTCGTAGTCATTTACCTCGATGATTTGACGGTTTTCTCTAAAACTGATGAAGAACACTTGATGCATCTCAAACAGACCTTCAAAAAATGCCGTAGGTTTGGACTATCTTTGAACCCAAAGAAATCACATTTCGTTATGCGGGAAGGTAAGCTTTTGGTCCATATCGTATCTAGGGATGGGATCAGGATTGATCCTAAGAGGATTGAAGCAATAGATACTATAAGTATTCCCAGAAATGTAAAAGAGATTCAATCTTTCTTAGGAAGAATAAATATTTTATGAAGGTTTATTCCCAATTTTGCTCAGATTGTCAAATTGATCACAGGGATGTTGAAGAAAGACAACGGAGTAAATTGGACAACCAAGGCCATAGCATCGTTCCCGCATATTAAAAAAGTCATAAGCGAGGCACCTGTGTTAACAAGCCCAGACTATCTAAAATATTTTCTTATCTTCTCATTTGCCTCAGAACACACTATCGTCGATGTGCTCCTACAAAAGAATGAATAAGGATTCGAACAACCCATCGCGTTTTTTAGCAAGAGCCTTAGAAACGCAGAACTGAAGTATGACATAATAGAAAAACAAGCGTAGGCAATGGTAAAATCATTAAATGCATTCAGAAATTATGTACTACATTCAAAGATAATCGCGTACGTGCCTACCAGTTCTATGAAAGATATATTGGTACAGCCAGACAGTGATGGAAAAAGAGGGCGATGGCTCGCTAAAATCCAAGAATTTGATCTAGAAGTTAAACCGACCAAATTGATAAAAGGGCAAGGCCTAGCCAAACTCTTAGCTGAGTCAAATTTCAGAGCTCTTGATATCAATTGCCTGCAGGGGAGCGACGAAGACACAGACCTAAATGAACTGGATGAAGAAACAAGTCCAAACCAGATCGAAGAGAAGTTCTTATCATCGGGACGGTATAGAGACATAGTGTTTTACTTGTTGAACCTAAAATGCCCAAATGAACTATCACCATCTAAATGCAGAACTTTAAAACTCCATGCAGTTAAATATTGTATAGCCGAAAGTCAGCTATATTGGAAGGATCCCCTCGAGTTCCTGCTAGTCTGTTTAGTTGAATCGGAAACTCAGCGGGTTATAGACAAATTTCATAAGAGAGTCTGTGGGGGGCATCACGCATGGAGAGCTACAGCTTACAAGATCTTGAGGGCCGGGTACTATTGGCCAAAACTCTTTTCGGACGTCAATGCCAAAGTACGTGCCTGCAACCCTTGTCAACTATTCGCAGGTAAACAGAAGCTCCCTGCACTGCCTCTAGTTCCAGTCAAAGCTGAAGCCTCATTTCAACAATGGGGTCTAGAATTCATAGGGGAGATTAATCCCCATTCCAGTGCTCAACATAAGTGGATCTTAATAGCTACAGATTATTTTACTAAGTGGGTGGAAACCATTCCAACCAAAAGGGAAACAGACTCGGTGGTAATCGATTTCTTGGAAGACAATATTTTGTCAAGATTCGGTTGTCCCCGAAAGATAGTTATCGATAATGCCCAGGATTTTAAATCTATGGCTATGATCAGTTTCTATCAGAGGTATAACATCGTTCTTGGCCATTCCACAACATATTACCCCCAGGGGAACGGATTGGCCGAATCATCTAACAAGAGCCTGGTAAACATAATCAAGAAAGTATTGGATGAAAATAAAAGGTCTTGGCGTGTGCACTTAAAATACGCATTATGGGAAAACCACATCAGCACTAAAAGGTCTATCGGCATTTCACCATTTCAAATGGTCTATGAGAAAGATGTTGTTCTACCTATAAACCTAGCGCTACCAGTGATGAAGTTATGGCAGGATCAAAACGAAGAACCCAATCATGTAACCAAGAGAATTAATTAGCTAATTGAGGTTCAACAACATAGAGTTGAAGTTGATGAAAAGATGCAGAAGTACCAAGATGATATGAAAGCATTGTTCGACTGCAAGGCAAAGGACAGGGAATTCCTTCCAGGTGATTTAGTGCTAAGATGGGATGCAAGAAAGGAGGAAGCCGTGAAGCATAGTAAATTTGACCACCTCTGGTATGGACCATTCAGGGTCTCGGCTCCAAAAGGGAAAAATTCCTTCCTACTGGAAAATATAGACGGAGAAGTCCTTAACGCCCCTGTCAACGGGCGATATCTAAAGCATTACATGACGTAACAGTCGCCAGATTCAATATATATATATATATAGAGAGAGAGAGAGAGATATAATTAAATAAATAAATTCTATTATATATATTTTGTACATACATGTATCTTCGTTTAAGCATTGCCTTTTGATTTTCTGTTCCATTCATAAACTTTCGAAACATTTCGGATAAGATTCGTATTTGTCTTTTACAGGATTCCAGCTGCATACGAAACAAACAGGGGGAGTAAACTGAAAGTCGGTGTCAGAAATAAATCGGCATAAACAGGTGATACCAAGAGTAATTTCATATTGCGCAAAGAAAGTAAAATGAAAAGGTAAAGATGAGATTTCTCAAAAGATATGTTATAAAGGGTTGTTAAAGAAAACTGAGGTAATGCCATTCAAACTGCAATATCAGTTGAAGTGATAGATAACAGAATTGTTTCTTGGCTTGATAATCTTTGAAATTTTTAAAATAATTTAAACAATTCGCTCAATCTAAAAACAGTCAATCAAAGTAAATCATCCCCGAAAATATCTACAAGATTTAATCTCGAATTGTTTGACCTCTATATTTTCTGTCAATAAATTCCTACCTGGCATCCTTTCTATCTTCGGGTTTAACTTTTAACAAGTCACCATCTTTCCATTTCATTACGAAGGGATAAAAGTTTTTTGTTTCAACCTCGTGAGTTTCAAAACAGATTGTGGAAGGAAAGTGGGTCTTCACAACTACTCGATCCCCTGCTAAGCGAAGGAACGTTTAGAGCGATCCTAACTTTCCTAGGTTTTTCAACGGCATCAGAGGATTAAAGCTTGCCCAAATTGGATGCCCTTAAAAAGTTATTTTCCTTTTTCTCCCTAAGAACGAAGATGTTGTGAAGGTCAAGGGAAGGTTGGTACCAAGTAATCAAAGTAATTTGACAGACCTATAATGCAAAATATTACACAGATGTCAGCCCTGATACAAACTGATTGCNTTGCCCCCACCTAGTCCAAGAGACGATGAAAGGAAATTCAGAAATGATTGCCCTCGTCTCAACATTTAAATGCATAAATATATTCCAAAGTGGTGAAAGGAAATTCAGTAAAAAGGGGCCAGATAAATTCACCGGGGTACTGAACAGGCTCGCTGGCAGTGAAGAAATGTCTGAGATATTTGTAAGGCTATTATACATGAATATCACTCTACTCTGGTAACCAATGTTTTTTAAGACTTGATCCACATCCCAAATTCAGACGGGACTCCCCAATTAAAAACATATAATCTCATTCTTTTGATGCAAGCCGAGAGCCGCAAGATCTGTTGGGTCTCCTAGGACTGTTTCGATTGTCTTAAAACATACCTGAATTTAGTAGCGGAAAAGGGAAAATTGTGAAAGGTACTACAACTATGTTTAAAAAGAGTATTTGTTTTTGAAAAAACTTTTCAATATAAAGAACAGAGTCTTTTTCCCCCTTCGATCCTCTTTTCTCGGAAACCTTTCTGCCTGATTGAGCTTTTGACTTCATTTACCCAATATTGGCACGTGGTCTACTGTTCTTCCCACCTCACAGGAAGGCGGGATCCCTAGTTGGAGCCTATGTTGGAGCCGCCATTGTTTTTCTAAGCCCGTCGCAAATTTCATTTTTAATGCCTTAAATCAAAAAAATGGTTTTCATTTTTCTCTCTGAGATATCGAGATCTCTGAAGCTTTATCATGCGAGTAGCGATGAATATTCTACTCTCGAAACAAGTCCTACCTTTCGTAAAAATGTTTCCTCTTTTTGTTCTACTTCAGGATCTCACAGGTCGGATACTATAACTCATGTAATTCACATGTACTGAGTCACGAAAAGGCAAAATCATTTTAACTTTCCACTCAAGACAGTAACGAGGGTAAAATTTTCCCTAACTCATGATTAAGCATCATCGGGGTTTCGCGCCTCGGCGTTCGCCAAACCCAAATTTTTATTGTCACAGCCCCGATAGCCGAGAACACGAGGTCCTTTTTGAATAACCCATGTCAAGGATTAAAGGCAAAAGCTAACTGTGTTAAAAGTTGTTCTCCGCGTTTCGCCACTCGACACTATCTTTTTTGAAAGTTACAGCATCTAAACCCTGACTCACGAAATCACGATGCAATTATAACTTGAGTTATTAATCACTTAATCCAAGATTATCTTCCCTGTAATTAAGTCATGTTATCTCGACCTCGCGGTTTCACAGCTCGGCATGTAAATCTCCCATAAACTTATCTTCGAATCTCCGAGTCGCGATATGGCGAAAGTAATAGTTATAAAATCAATCGAGCCTCAAATCACGATTACCTTTTATTAACCAAAGTCGATCTTCGCAGTCTCGGGTGTTAAAGACTCAAAATGTTAAATAAAAATCCTCGATATAACGAGTAGCGAGTTATTGATTAACGTTGGAGAGATTGGATTAATTAAGTTAAATCAAGACATATCCCGCGTTTCGATGCTTGCACGATTCACGAGGAAGCCTTTTCTCTCCATACGCCAACTGAATTTTAAACCGCCAAAATTTATGACATTAATGAGGAAATAGGGTAAATCTATGAATATAAGATCGGATTTTTTACGGCAAAAATTTATTTCTAAATATGATTTGACAGGCTTGTTTTGAAAGGTACCGAGTTTTCAAATATATGTAAGAGCTGCATTTCATTATAACAAATGCATTTTCATAGCACGTAGATATCATCACTTCTGAGTAGACTGAATTCTATATGTATACGCAGTTCTATCGCAGAAGAGCTAAAATGCAAGTTTCAGCCATGGCTCCGCGGAAAGCAGCAAAGGCGAATGTTGAGGTTTCAGGACAAGGCTCAGACAATGTCTCTGACACTTCGCCCCGAAGTATCAACTCGGTCCCTAATTGGTCATATGTTTCAAATACTCTGCAATCAGAATTGGTGGATTATTCCGACGACTCCAATGACAACGAAAGAGATGATATAACCACCAAGTACAAAATAGTCGTCCAATCCAGAATGCATAGAGTAGCAGCCAGGCCATAGTTGCTTCCATATTATGACATGGTTCGATGGGCATTGGATCATGTGGACATACCGACCAGGACTATCATGAACGAGCAGAGAGTCACCATCGAGACTTTTAGGCCAGAGCATATGCAAACCATGTATAAGCTACCCACAACGTCCGACCACACATATGGCGTTGAGTTCTTGGAAGAATTCAAGGAGAAGGAATGTGTACAATATGATAAAACCATGTCCAGTTTGATAAAGGATTGGGTTTCAAACACCGTGAAGTTCCGAGCTGATAACCACGGCATTTATTCAATCGCTTCGTTAGAACCGCAGTATAAATATGTGGCCATGATGACATGTCGGTTATATGGGAAAGAGGACACATCGCATTTTTTCCTTGCGTGGGTGCCTCTAATGTTTCGGGTCGTAGAAGGTTGTTCCTTTAATTGGGCAAAGATGCTTTCGGATAGCTTGACCAATCGGGTCACAGAGTATCGGGAGCAGAAGGAGAATGGGAAGGCGTTGTCATTCTTCATGTCCGCGTATATTATGGACGCAATTTGTTCTATGACACCACTTCCATTGATGAGCTCAAGTTGGACTCCGGCCGAAGACGAACCCATACATGTATATCATGAAAAATTATGGGAAAACAAAGCAGAAAATTTTGCATATGAAATTTTTAACTGGGTGATGGTGCCCCTGCATGTCGCCATTTTTGGTTACCAGCCACCCCGGATCTTGGACAACATAGTGAAAAATATGAGCAGCATCGCAGACTGGTATGTAGAAACTGAATTTTCCTACCTCGGAGTTTTCGGGGCTTTTGTTCCCCCACATGCGCTGCCATTGTTCATTCCCGACAAGCTGGCTTGTCGCGAGGTTTCCCGGCAAATGATAATTGGCGGTGTAAGAAAAGAACTTAAAGGGTACTCGAAGAAGGTATGGCCGTCGTTTCCTGTTTGTTTGAATTCTTATTCTTTATTATATTTCGGTCATGCCAAAGTCTAGGCCGCAGCCCTGGAAGACATAAATTTCGTCTCCATCGAATACAAGAAGCACGATCCGCAGAGGGTTGTGAGCAACCATTTGGCAAATTGTGGGCTCAAGAGATTTGAGCATGAGAATTCACCCTCGGAGGAAATTTTCCGAGGAGCAAGGTCCTATGAGGAGATTCTAGCCCGGATACAATCCTTGGCACCCGAGGAAAGAGTCGATGTTCTGAAGTTCCAGGAACATCAACGTAGTTGTCTTCCCGCTGTGTTGCGAGGAGAGGGTCTAGGTATTTCTCAAATGAAACAGAAGGATGCCGAAGGTTCTAAGGATGTGACTCTTGACCAAGGAAAACACCAAGACGAGGGGGAACAAACGAAGAATCTGGAAGCAGTGAAAAAGACTCCAGACCCGCCAAAGAAACAAAATCCCGAGACAGAAATAAAGACTCCAGAACTACCGAAGAAGCAGATTCCGGTAGACACTCTGGGAAAATCTACGAAAAAGATAGGAGAACCCATCACATCAGTCACCCCCTTGCAGTCGACGCAGGGAAATATCGATAAGGGATGGATATTCAATGAAGAGATGAGGCCCATAAGAGTAGAAGAACTCCCTCCTAATGAATTTTTCTTCGATAAAAAGAGAAAGGCAGTAGTGAAAAGGGAATTCTATCAAGAAGGAGAGTCGACTGCCAAAAAAATATAAAGTCATAACTGATGGAAAGGACAAGAAAAATGAGCAATTTGCTACTGAAATAGCAGGGACACTAGGAGCATATGCCTCAGCGAATCAATTCTCCGTCGGGCTCTTAAAGAACCAACTTAAAAGAAAAAATCGCCTAATTAGGACCCTTGAAACCAGACTGGCCATAGCAACAGAGAATTCTAAAGACCAGGCGAGTGTGGGAATAGAACAGGCTAGATTGGCCGATAAAAATGAGATAGAAATGCTCAAAGTTAAGCTTGAGCAAGCACAGTTGGTGGTCCGGGATGGTCGAATGTAAGCAATCCAACAAAGGGATTTGATCGAACAGCTGCAGGCTAGGGTGGAGACCGTCGAAAGCAGAATGATAAACATCAGGATGTTCAAATCCCAGGTGACTGAGATTCAGAGCAGAGTCTCTGTGGCACAACAAAGTTTGCTCGCCAAAATAGAAGCAATCCGCAACAACTGTTTGCTAGTAAATCAGGTTTCCGAGAACTTATCTGCCAGAGAAAGGGATGCCGAAGCACCTCGGGTCGCCTTCCAGGAGGCTGTGATAGCCATGAATAACAGGGTTTCGGAAGGTACTCCCAGGTTCACCCTTTCAGAACAAACCAGAGGGAATATTCTATTAAAGGAATAGGTGCATAACATCGCCGAAGGCAAGCAGCAAGCCCAAAAGATAACAAATTCCTTAGAGGAGGCCTTTAATTCTATAGACGGTGATTTGTTGGGTATTGACAGCGAAGGTAACACCGAAACATTGATGCAAATGAATGTGGAAAGGATCTCGCTTGATCTGAAGGAAAAAGAAGAAAGAGATTCAGCCGATATCTCTCAGATGACTATGGTGGACATAGTCCAAGTAGATAAATGCATGATTAAGCCTAGCACGCAATTATGCGCCATCGACATTATAGATGGACAGATGGAAGATAGGCTGCAACAGTTAGCCTGAGAATGTTACTTCTTCGAAGCCAGTTGTCAAGCAGAACCATCGCGGATAATATCTCAGCTGGTGGAAATATGTATTGCATGTACCGAGCTCACGCAACGACAAACATCTGGCACCAAGTGAAGATAGAGTAGGAGAAATGGAGCGATTGCTCTCTTCTCTGTCATAACCAAAATTTTGTGACTATTGGTATTTTACCTTACTTGTAAAATTGTATAAATATACCACTGAAAGAAATAAACAGGGCTGGACCTTTTTGTGTCGATTCTAACAGATTTTTTTACATTTGAGAAGTTAATACAAGCAAATCTGAAGATTCTCAATTCCGTCACAACTATGTTACAAGTTTGTTTCCTTGTATTTCATATTTCATTTCATTTCATGTTCATAATTGATGTGCTTCGTTATACTTTAGTACAACCACTACTATAGCGAATGAATTTTGGTTTTCTGTAATTGTTTACTATTTTTCCTCTGTACCAACTATTAAGACCAGTCTGCATTTTCAGAATTCTACATATATTCTCTGCTACATTGGTTATTTTCTTTCATTTTCCTCTTCTATTTCTTCATGAGATCCTCCCCTGGTAGGAGCCTTACACTATAGATAGCTAAATGTTTTTCTCCCACCTCACACCTTTTATTAAAATATAACATAGTTACAGGAAAGAGCCTTTGATTTGCATCCCTATTTTATTCCTAAAACCATAAATTCTCTTTTATTTGACCAAATCGAGAAAGCACTTAATCTCTCTTTGAAGTCTTTCCTACTTTTATTGTTCCTCCATGACTGTCCCTATACCAACACAGCCTAATATCGAACCTAGACTATCGTACCAAATGCACATTGCCTTAAACCTTTTCGACACAATTCTTAAAGCTGCTACTAACCGGGTCGAACTTGAACGTTCATGGGCAGCCATTGAACAAGATATAACTATCCAGGAACAGTTGGAAGCTAGACAACGCCAACGTAGAAATCTTCCCTAGTTTCCTTTATCGAAGGTTGACGTTTCTCTCTTCCCCATCATTTACCCACTTTCGGATGCCTTGACACTGTACTTTTACGCCTTAAGTACAGACTCAGGAACAACGCCGGGGTCGTAACTTTTGCATACGATCTTTGTTTTAGGCGTATGATAGCTCGTTGGAAAGGTATCATCGAGGAGATTCATTTTGGCGTTTCAATTATGCCTTTGACTATCATTGAGAACCTTGATCTCAAAAAACCTTCATTTAGGCCCTCAAAATGGCCCCGGAAGTTAAAACCTGCTAAAAATAGTAAATTGCCAAAATTGACAAAAAGTTGTT
>JASDQU010100536.1:91016-101356 GCA_032191745.1 Picea mariana
CATCAATAAAAGTAACATAATAACGAGATCCACCAAGAGATGATACCTGAGTTGGTCCCCATACATCTGTATGCACAAGCTCTAACCTTTCACTCTTCTTTTCTTTTCCGACTCTAAGAAATCTGACTCTCTTCTGTTTTCCATAAACACAATGTTCACAGAAGTCCAAATCAATTTGTTTAAGATATGGCAACGAATTTCTTTTCTGAAGTATATGCATCCCCTTCTCACTCATGTGTCCAAGCCTATGATTCCACAGTGTTTCATCCACTCCTGTAGAAGCCAAAGAGATATAAGAGTCAGTATTACCAGTACATAAATACAATGTACCTACCTTCTCTCCTTTTTCTATCACCAATGATCCTTTGATGACCTTCCATGTCTTATCTGTAAATATGGATATGCAACCTTCACTTTCCAACTGTCCAGTTGAAATTAGATTTTTCCTTAGATCTGGAACATGTCTTACCTCTTTCAACAACCATTGGTTTCTATTGCTTTTATTTATTTTTACCTTTCCCATTCCACAATTTTGCATGGTGCATCATCACCCAAATGAACTTGTCCAAAATCACCTTGAACATAATCTAGAAAATGTTTCCTATGGGGTGTGCCATGAAATGAAGCCCCTGAATCCACCACCTAAGACTCAAAAATATTATCTATATAAAGAATCAAGGAATCTTGTAACACATCACCTATTACATTTGCTTCTTGATTTCTCTCTTGTTTTCCATCTCTTTATTTCTTTAGAGATCTGCAGTATTTCTTCATATGTCCTTTCTTCCCATAATTCCATCACTCTATCTTTCCAAGTCTGGATTTGGATCTTCCCTTCCTAGAATTCTTGTGATTCCCTGAGCCCTTTCCTCTATCCTTTTATCTTCCCCTATTCTCAATGTTCAACACATTCCTGATGTCTCACCTGTTCTTTTTCTTCACATTTCCTCACGAAGGATAACACCAACAACATCATCAAATTTTAAAGAATTTGAACCAGAGAAAAAGTTACTTACAACCATGACCAAGCTAATCCAGCTTTCTGGTAATGTGCACAATATTAGAATAGACCTAACCTCATCATCAAAGTCCACTTTTACAGAACTTAGTTGATTAGTAACCGTATTGAATTCATTTAAATGATCTACAACATACCCACCTTCTGACATATTCATATTAAATAATCTCTTCATTAGAAATACCTTATTGGACGCCGAGGGTTTTTCATACAATTTATCCAATGCGTCCATCAAACCCTTCGTTGTCTTTTCTTTCAAAATATTGAAAGCCACTGATGCTGCCAGGCTCAACCGTATCATTCCTAGAGCCTTTCTATCAAGAATCTCCCATTCTTCATCCTTCATATCCATCGGCTTCTTTGCTATTCTGCCCAATGGTAGAAATAGATCCTTTTGATATAAATAATATTCCATTTGCATCTTCTATAACTGGTAGTTTTGGCCGTTAAATTTTTCGACCCTAAACTTTCCATCTTCCAACATTGCTCCCACTCGAACCAGGAACCCTCTTTTCCTGTGAGTTACCTTTCGCTCTGATACTAGTTGTTAGAAAAACAGGATCGCAGAGCAATAAAATAAAACAAATGCAGAAATAAAATACAGAAGATACACAATAAAATAGAGACACAGATATACGTGGTTCACCCAGTGTGAGCTACGTCCACCAAATAAATTTCTAGGTCCTTCCTTTATTATTATCTAGCAATCGAAGGGATACAACCTACAACAAACCCATTGTAACTTCCTCTTCTTTCTTTCACAGTATCCTATCTCAAAATACAATATTTGCAATCATTCCTAGCCGCAATACATTTCCCTCATAAGAGAGGGTTTACTTCCAGGGAAAAAAACCCTAACACAACTTCTGCCATTAGATCTGTGACCTAATGAACGGTCCAGATTTACAATGAAATTAAAATATAATTTCACTCCCCTCTACACTCCCCTGTGTGGAAGAGTGTACATTCTTCTGGGGTGTAAAGTCTTCATGGGGTATAAAACATGGATGAAAACAAAGACCTATGAATATGGAAGATAATCAGGCTCCACAACCAACACAGTGTGCTACTTGGTGTGTTTATGTACCAAGAAATGTGCATAATTGGATAGTAGTTGTGTACTACTATGGATAGACACAACTGTGTTCTATTGAATGGAATTGTTCTAATTTCCATGAAGACTATCAATAATGTTGGAAATTATTACCAGCTAGATGGATAGTTAGCGTGTTGGTGGACAGATATTCTCCAGGTGGAAAATGGTCAAGGACAGTTATTCTTCTAGGATGTATGTCATGATTATAAGAATAGTCCTTATATCCCATGGCATGGCTTCGAGCATCTGTTGGAACAATTATTCTTCTAGGACATATGTTTGGATTAGAAGAATAGTTATTGTATCACTCTCTGGAGTGAGTGACCTAATCAACATCATTCTTGATTACTCATATGGAGTTTGGCTTTGAGAGATGATGCAGTTGATGCTATCAGATGATATTGATAATGATGATGGTGCTCGTGATTTGATCATGAGATATCTTGTGTGGCTATGATGATGCTACCAATTGAATGGTATGTTTGTGCTCAAGGCCATTGTTTTCAATACCTCCTTAGCTGGGAGAGAGTAATGATATTATGGTAGTTGTGGGAGGTATTAACCTCCATGTGTAACCCTGACAAGAATAAAATATTTTGGAAAGCAAGAAGAAGCCCTAAAGCTTTGGAAATAACCCTAGAAGACAAGTCGGCTAAAGAAAATAATTAATATTGAGTCTTTAGTCTCCAGAAAGAGAAGTCGGCCCAGACAGCTAAGAAAGAGCAGTATAAATAAAGGATTCTAGAGCTAATGTGTTCATACACTCACTCGCAACTGCAAAAATTTAGTTGTGCAAAAGTCTGGAGAGTAGCTCTAGCTGCAACTACTGCAACTTGTATTTTTGGTTTTAGGCTTGGACTCTCTCTTGGTTATGGTTTGGACTTTCTGCTTGGTATGATAACTCCATAATTATTCTCTATCAAGGTTAAGGTGCTCGGGGGTGGCTTCGGCCTATGGTTGGGTGACAATATTTCTATATTGTATATGATTAAATGAGCACACCTATTTTTCTAACAGTTAAATCATAGCTTGAATCTTGGCGACATTTTTTTCATACAACAATTATTAAATCCAAGCCTTTAATATGTCGAGGTAATTTATTGGAAAATTATTTAACCTCTTGTAAAAAATTGATGGTGTGTCCTCTATATTTTTATTTACCACCTATTGAATACATTACCTACAAAAATGGACTGGCTCGTGCTATCAATATCTCTTCGAATTTTGTAGACTTGAAAGGACCGAAGGTTGCAACCCTAGATTCATATGGTTTTGAGATGAAAATATATGACCCGTACCCTCTATTTTACATTTGGTACACATTGGACCTGTATTAGTACTCAACACTTGAATTATAGGATATGACTCCTCACACACATGACATATTTGAATACAACCCAATTTATCAATTCTTTCACAGAAATATTTATGTGCAATAACTTCATTTTCATATGAAATCACTAGTACATTATATTTCGTTTGAAGTTCATCATCATCTAGCACTATTGGTTGATGATTTTCATAATTGATGTCTATTTGAGAAAAAGGTTCTGTATTTGTCATCACATTGTCGACACATCTCCATTTTATTTTGTGATGTGCCCTTACTTGATCGCTATTTTGACTTCTATGCTCTTCTCTACCATCCTCATCCATTCTTTGGAAACACACTCTTTTTTCTTTCTGAATCCTTTTTCGTTGTCCTTCCCTTTGATACTAATTCATACTTTGCAGTTGCAGTATTTTACTTTCATGATCCATTCTTCATTTTTCTTCCCTTTTATCCTCAGTCATTTGTGTTGTTGAAATATTTGTCTCTCATTTTTCTGCATCCTCATCTCTTCCCTTTCAATTTCAATGAATTGTTGCATTTGATTCAATGCATGTCTTCTAACTCATTGTCTTTGTCATTTTCTTACATCTTGAATATTGTTGTTATTGTTCATTTATGAAATATTTGTAGATATGATGTTGTTGAAATTTCAACAATTTACAATTTATATTCTTGTACCAAACAAACAGAAACAATGCAAACAACATCAATAATATAATTCAAAAAATATTTAAGAAGTAATAGTAGCATCAATGCCCAAAAGGATAGAAATTAGATGACTAAATGAATCCATTCTTTCTCTACCAACACCAATATAGCTTGAAGTGCCACTGCACCAAATTGTTATTAGTTTAATAGGCATCAAATAAATTTATGAAATGGAATCTCTAGCGATGAAAATAGATTTAGGAATAGATAAATGACAAAGTAGCATACAAAAACGACCTAACTTATGGAGACTTCTGACCTGAAATACTCATCATGAATTAAGAGATACCTGTCATGAATTTAAATATATCTTCTCTGCATTAGTTTATTTAGCTATGGTACAATCTTAAAATCGGTATAGATATATGAGGGAGATATTGGAGAGGACGGGTTAAGGAATCCAACATGAATTATCAATTGAATGAGGAGAATTCTTTGACTATGACCCAGAGCTAAAAGCCGCATGTCTGATCAATCCCTTTATGAAGGATGGTTGGATGTATGGATTGCTCAAAACATATGGTACTCTTGAAACTCCTGAACTTTTCGAAGAGATGGTCTGCGATATATGCCAATTGTATATCGTTCGGGTTGGGACATTAAGGAATGTGTTGTTGAGTCTTTCTCAAAAGAAAACCCTGACCCTAAATAAGACCGTGAATAATTCTTTCTCTATTAAGATATTAAATGTGAATGAAACATATTAAATATGAATGGCACATTGGCTTACAAGTGGTGCCAATAACTTATTAAATTATCACTATGTATAATTGGTGCTGGTATGACAGGTATATCTGAATTCATGATGGGTATTCTAGGTGATGATTGGTATTTGTACTGAATTTATGACAGGTATCTCTAAAATCATTCATGCCTGGTATCTCCAGTTAAATTATTAAGTTTATAAATTATTAAATTATCAAATTTCCACCCAAAAGTAATACATGTAATACAAGGAAAATTCAACTTATTAATGATCAAATTTCCACCAAAACATAATACATGTAATACGAACGAGAGAAAGATGGGATGGGAAGATCACTACTAATTCAATTGATAACATTGAAAAACCAAAAACAATGTACCCATTTATAATTTGTAGATGACTTCAAACTTTCGATAAGTATTTTCAACATCTCAGAGACCACAACGCAACAAAGATAGCGATATGATATTGTTCACATTTCAAAACAAATTTGACTAAACATATATATATATATATATATATATATATATATATATATATATATATATATATATTTGTATTTAAAATTTATTTTTAAACTTACATTTAATTCGACATTGTTTTTTATTTACTCAAAATTATATTAATTTTTTTAAAGGGACATGTGTCCAGGTTGAGCATGGAAGGAATTACACATCTCCCCCATACTAGGTTGTAGAATGTACCTCTCATCACAATGATTAATTTCCCATAAGCCCCCTTTCCTCCTCCCCTTAAGTGGAATTATAGCACATCTCGTGCTCTGTACAACCATCTTGCACCACTATTCATTATATTCTAATGTTAATATTTACATAGCACGATTTCATCATGGCAAGCCTACTACATCATCCATATAGCATATTTACAATATTTGCATGCCTAGCCATTCACTAGTTATACCTTGGCCTTACCCAGATGGGGTGACACTTGGCAAGAGGAGGGGGACCGTTGGTAGGGATAGATGGCAAGGGGAGTTAATGTCCCAAGCTACCACCCCCAGAGTATTAACTCCCCATGGTGCACACTATGAGGGAAGTTAACTTAGTGCGCTTGGAGGAGCCCTCGGATGAGCGATCCAGCCAGACCACTGGTACTAGGCGCATGAACCAGTCTCGTCAGCCTTCAATGGCAATGGGAGGGGCATCAATGGCACCCAACGGTGATAAAAATGACCAAGGTGTGCATTTTATCCTGTTTGTTGCAAGCTACCACTTCTTCACAGTGATTCTCGACCCTCCTGGCTTCATCGCTCACACCTTGTGTGCCTTACGAGCCTCCCCTGACCACCACCGCCTCCCCACAATCCCCCTGCATCTCCCCCACCCCCTGGTTCTTTCCACCATGCCCCAAGAGTGAGGCAATCCCAGGCGGGGCACTAGGAACAAGAATGCAATCACCCGAGATAACCGACTCACAACCTCTTAGTGAGATTTGCTTGCCCATTTTAGTCGCCCCCATAGACACACCAGAAGCACTCAGACCACCCTATGCACTCCAAAAATGGAGACTCCTCCACCCTTGCTCCAGACTCAGACTCAGACTTCCTTGCACATACCAAAAACGAAGACCCCGTCCCCCACAGTGCAATCTCCATCGTCTCCCCAGCTTTTTCCAGCTACCACTTCGAAGGAAGAGGCACCTCGGTGCCTCAACAAGGTCAAAGAGGAGGCACCACCTCTAGTTCATCTTTCTGGTTCGAATTTGGTTGACATAGAGCCACGTTCAGCTTCGCAACCAGGCCCGAGCTTGGTGAACAAGATAGGGCCACCCTCCGACCATGCCTCCCTAGTATTTTTTCCCCCGGCCACTAACCTTATTGGGGGGACGGAGGATGCATTGTGGAGGAGGAAATCCCTCCAAGCTGGAAACTGACAGAAGCAGGGGAGAACCCAATTACAGCAGAAGACGCAGGCACAAGTGGCAAAGAGGAGGGATCACACTATACGTATCATCTGGCAACGGAGCATCTTGAGCTCCTCTTTGACATCCGACAGCGGCAGGACGAGCAAGTGCATGGCCAATGGCTAATCAACTAGTGTCTGGATCTGTTGTTTGAGGCATTCTCAGATGCCCCAATTCAAGCACGCTGCCACACATGCAAGCATAAGTTCATCCCGGTCTACACTTCTCATGGACATCCAGGTTCCCTAATGGCTTGACGCGGCCCACCCCTGACTCTAGTTTTTGTCAATTACAGTTTTTAGAATGAATAGTGATTACATCTTCACTCTTTTTCATAGTTATGTAACTATCTTAGTAATGGCGGCTCTGAATGAAGCCAACCCTAGGCTAGTTATTCCTATTGATACTTTCATCTTTTTTCACAATTTTTGTAAACTGTATTTGAACCATGATAGACATATCATCGCCACCTGTTTTGGTTTTCCTTATGTGGCGGAATAGGTGGCTGCCAAATGAAACACAACTGTACACTCGTGATATAATATAAGGTTCTTCTTTTTATTTACAAAAAAAACAGTTATACCTTGGCCTTTATTTTTTGCACTAGGAATACAATACAAACGAACATCATTTAGACACAAGATCATTATTTAATCTCACATGGCTTCATGGGATCAAATCATTAAACCATACATTTAAAATTTATACAAATATGATCCAATATATTTCAAGGATCAAAATGAAGACATTACACATAGTTTACCTAACATATTGATATCATAGTGGTTTCCTTTAAGGTGTATGTGGAATAGTTACAGGATTTAGATATCTACATAAGGAAGGAAAGCAAATCAACCTCAAGCCCAAATATGAATGGATAATATAAAATCTCATGGACTAATAAAATACCACCCCCTTAATAAAAACAAAGGTTTCTTTCCATTCAAAATATGAACTATTATATGTATGAAAATATGAACTATTATATGTATGAAAATATGAAAGCATGCATGCCTTCCGATAATAATAAGGAATTTCATTTAACAACACATGGTCATAGATGTTGGTGAGATATCAAATAAACAATGGCAGGGAATCGTTTCCCATGGATTGCCTTCCCTCTTTCCTTGTTGTGGCCTCACTCTCCCTATCATATGCAACTAATTTGAACTTTACATTATGTCTCATATTACATATTAATTAAAGATATTATATTGTGTAACATTTTGACTGAAACATATAGAATTAATAACATATGACGGAACAAAATCAACCAAATCTGAATATGACATTTTTTAATTCGACCTTGGATTTTATAATCATATACGTTTTCAAGGAGCAAATGTCATCATAGATAGATTTGAACCTAGATTTGAACTTGAGAGTGGCGAATACAAACAATTCCTTCCAAACATTCGATGTACAATTCTTTGACATAATCACTTTTACCTTTATTGAATTTTCAATACATGACCATTTATAACTTGATATCTTAATCAAAATTTATTCCATGAAAATTAGATACAATTCCACATAACTTGATATCTTAATCAAAATTTATTCCATGAAAATTAGATACAATTCCACATAGGAGGATGGATGTTACCATAAAAGTCCCATATGCTTCTCATATTAATAATGTATTCTATTTTTCTCCAAATTTTGACTCTTGAGATAGCCACTTTCAATCCCAACACCATGGAATAAGAGAATTTCCATGCCAACTTGAGACTCTTTATTACCAGGGATCTTATAGCTAGCTTATTAACCAATTCAATTTGGTCATGGATGTCATAAACAAGAAATATTACTGACTTGTCAATTTGAGCATACTTGAAAAAACTATTATAAGTTGTTAGACAAATGAATAATTACCACATTATAATAATGGATCATTGACTTCAATATTTAGGGATAAACACTTTCACCAACCTCGTTAACTTTATGAAAACAAAGTGCATTAAATATTAGATTCACTTTTTCTTTTAATATTTTCAGACCATCCCTCCATAAAGGAAATGACTAGTGTTTTTCCAGTGTGCAAGCCCTCTTGAGCGATGGTAGGACCGGGCATTCATTTCTCTAGTCTAGATTGAGATGATTTTGATCTGGTAAAGAGAAAAAACCTTTTTTTCCTTTAATATGTTTATATTTTTGTGGCTAGTTAAGAAATATTAGATATAGAAGAATTGTTTGAATTGTAAATTTTTATTATCAAATGAATATGTTTTTCATATCATCCCTTCATAAAGGAAATTACTGGTGCTTTTCTAGTGTACAATCCTGCTTGAGGGATGGTAAAATCAGGAATTATAAGATTGGACATTCATTTCTCTAGTCTGGATTGAGAAGATTTTGATCTGGTAAGGGGAAGAGCTTTTTTCCTTTTTCTTTTTAATATGTTCATACTTTTGTGGCTAGTCAAGAAAGATTAGACATAGAATAATTGTTGGAATTGCAAATTTTCATTATCGAATTTATATTTTTTTATTTTAAAATTGGATTCAACACTCTCAAAAAGTCCTATAGCATCTAGAATGTGTAATCTCAATAGTTAATATCTACGCACCATTCTCTTTTAAATTTTTTATCAGATTTTCAACAAAAATTATAAAAAAAAATTGTAAAAAAAGGTTACCATCATTGTCGTTTAGATAACTATTATGATCCTCAACCAATTGAGGTAGTGGAGCAACGACATAGGTCGTTTTGATTTTTCTGGAAACCTTGTGTCGCCTGATGAGGTAGTGGATCGGTGGAGTAGGTATTGTTGATCAATTGGCATGGCCCCGTGTCAAAAGCCTTTGTAAATGCCCTGAGAGTTCCAGTTAATCACTATAGGTGCGAGTGCCATGAAAATGAATGATGATGACAACATAACACCATACTTTGTAAGAATCTCTCAGTTAAGAGATCAACTACAAGCTATTGAAGAAATCATTTCAGAGAAGGAACTAGTAAATATAGTACTCAATGGCCTTCCCAAGACATGGGATACTTTTTCTGCAAGCATGAACACAAGAAAGGAGTATCCCACATTTGAAGAACTTTGGACTTGATGTGCACAAAAAGAATCAAGGATTAACAAAAAAGAGAAATCCGAAAATAAATACAAATATCAAGCCTTCACAACAAAGTTCAAAAATTCCAGGAGTAAGAAGAAGTTTGGCTTAAGGAAGAAACCAAATCAAGAAAAGGATATGTCAAAGATACAATTCTTCAACTGTCAAAAATAAGATCACTACAGGAACCATTATCTTCAATTAAATAAAAGGAAGGAAACAGACAAAGCATCTGTTGCTGAAGAAAGGGAACCCTCAAAAAAGGCCAAGTAGGATAAAACAGTCTTCTTCTTCTAAGTAAAGGTGACAATTTTCTTCAAAGTTCTTGTACATACCATGTTTACATTGTCTATGTACATATCATGTATATCTATTTCTTAGAAGATAACATGTTCAAGTAAAACAACACCTACAGAAGAACAACAAGATAAGTATTTCTATCATTGTAACAACCCCTATCGTTACGACTACAAGCAACGCAAGCAAGTGCAAAG
>JASDQU010100536.1:102452-122781 GCA_032191745.1 Picea mariana
ATATTTTATATATTTAACTAGAAAATAACCTAGTTGGATGCATTTACCAGATACATAAACTAATCTCGCAGATCACTGGATAAAAGAAATCCACCACATAAATACTTCTAGCATCTCCAATAACTATTGTAAGGGAACTACCCGACAACAGAAAGCTAGATGCTATAAATTTTCCTCCCATGACTTGAAAAAAGACCAAGTGTTTAGTGTACGAGGGGCATAGTTGTGCGGAGCATGAAAATATGACTATAAAAAAACCTTCCATCCAACCTCAAAATTCGCCAATAAAAAACACTTTTGATTAGCAAATTGTCCAAAGATAAATAGATCAGAGACCTGACATTGTTCAATGCCAAGAGCAGGATGCGAAACCACAATTTTTTTTGTTGCACATATATCATTTGCCTTTCAAACAGCAATAAGCGGAATAAAAAATCATCGATCAATCCAAAGAGCACCAACACATATGCTTCTTAATCACAACAAATCAATTTACTATAAATCAATGATCTACGTTGCAAATTACTTCGCTCGTCACAATCACCAATGCATAACTATTTGAGATGCGGAGGTGTGGAAATGCAACAATGTGCGAGGATAACATGTGTCGGTTCTCCGCAGAAGGCTTAAAAATTGCCAGTCTTAAGTAGACCAAGTATAGCTATGCGAACTGTAGAATTGTCGAAGCACCCAAGCATGACAATTCCATATCACAAGCAATATGAAATGTTCATACAAGGGTTGAAAGAATATAATCACCACACTAGGATTCAAAATAGTTTGAGCGATTACTTTGCAAAGCACATTCCTATGAAGATCATCATCATATTGTACCAACAAAATCACTCACACAATTTGAATAAATAAATAAATCAGAGAGCTCACATTGCTTCAAATGTAACATCCCACTCTTGCGCGCACCCGATGTGACTTATTCTTGTGGACACTTATGTGCAAGTGATCCGGTTTAGTATATGATTGATTGATTCGATTATGGAGCATGATGATGTTTGTGGATTTGATGATATGTTATTTTATGATATTTATATCGACAAGTGCTATTGACTGGTTTCCTGAGTGTGCAGTACTCTGGACATTTGAGGATGCCGATGGCATCGAAGAATCTCCTTGGACTCCAGATCGAGTCCGGGAGCGAACGATTATGGTTTGAATGTTTTGATATTACATATGTGACATATGAATAGATATTATGATGTTGATTGTTATCGCTGACACATTTCGTTGATGGATGCAAGTTGACGATAGCTTTCTAACCAAACTCACATAAGGAGTAAAGGGGTCACGCATGAAAACTCGAGATATTGAGGGAGAAGTGTGGCAACAACCCTGCCACAACCTACTAGCACTCCCGCCGCAGATCAAACTATAGGTTAACGATTACCTAGTTCGAGAGATCCACGATGCCATGAGGGAAGACTGTGACAATCGCTCACAATGATTCTAAGGGGCACACAATAAGGCATGGTACTTATTCCTTAGAGGCCCTTAGTCTCCCACAAGGTCACCTGACAGAGTATTGACTCTAGGGGTTTGACGTCTACCAAAATTAGTCAAAAGGCGAGTGACACCCTTGGAGCACGTAGTGCGTCGTGAAGGGAATGTCACGCAAATAAAACATGAATGCAAGCGAGTGGCACCCTTGGAGCACGTAGTGCGTCTTGAAGGGCACATCACGATTTTTAACTATGGTAAGTTAATAAACCTAGTACCTAGAAAACTATGCCTCCTTAGGACCTAGTCGGCCTTAAAATGAATGATGGTATGAGTGAAGTTTAATAACAAAATTTAACCTTAAGAACTGTCACCAAGCCTAGTGAATTTAAAACCTAGGTCTAAGTAGAATATGTGAACAAAAAAAAAGCTAAATGGACATGTAACAAGAAGGGGGTAAAGAAAATTCAAGCATTAATAATTAAAGTAAATTTTTTAATGAAGGTTTAATTATTAAAAAGGGGTAAATGGTTGTTTTTGTCTAAACTTGTTAATTCTTAACTTAGTTAAAAAATGGGTAAACTTAAAGAAAAATGGAACTTAAAGAAAAGGGGAAACTTAAAGAAAAAGGAGAATGTCTAACTTAGTAGGGAATCTAGCCTTTGAAACTTTCTATTTGTGAACTCAACTAGGCTTTAAGTAAGGCGTAAATCATTTAAGAAATGTAAGGGAATAAAGGGACACCGAGGAGTGTTTTTAGGTGGGTGAGGGAAATAGGAAAATTTAATTAATTAATAAATTGATTTTCTGGTGCAACTAAGGGATCGAATGACATGTGTATGGGGGAGGTTTGTCATAATTAAATTGAATAAAAAGAATCTAATTAGGGTTTGAGAAACTAATCACTAAGGAAACTCTATAAAAAGGATGGCTCACGTCTGGTAGACGTAAGGTTATGCTGCCGATATTTTTTTTTATTAGATTTTTCTTGTAGGAGTTGGGATACCTAACTTGATAGTGAGTGGTAGCTTGACCTTGTGAGACGAGCTGGATGCTAGATCCTTCTCCATGAATGTATGTTCTCATTTGGATTCATTGAGAAATTAAGTATATCAAGCATCGATTGTAACTAAACTACTATTTCATGATATTGCTCGCGCCGAACAGTTTGGATCGGTTTTGTGTAAACAAAGATTGCGTTATCTTGAATTCTCGATGCATGGTTAAGATATGATTAACCGTGAGGTCATTCCTTTACCCAACGTAATTTCTCTCTCTCTCCGCGTTTTCTAGTTGTAATTTTTCATCCTTCCCTCAACGTTGATTCTGAGTCTTCACCCAACCATCCAAGGCTTATTACAACGACTCAACCCTTGAATGCTTCGCGTTCTTGGTCTTTATTCACTCAGAAAACCGTTTCTCTTATGCTTGGCGTTTTGCTTTTATTTTTCTGAATCAGCCAGAATTCTCTCTCTAACATCGTTCTTACATGTTCCATGCCGCCTGTAATTTTAAGTAAATGCACCTTCATTTTGACACAGTAATTGTATCTTTTACCCAGCCATCGATTATTCCCCTCACCGACAAGTCGTGTTTACACTGTAAATTCATCTTTTACCCAGCTTTTTATTTTTCCTTTCTTACAGGCCCTTCGTTTTTATACTGTGACTCGTTTTTCCTTGCCCAGCCCTTCAGTTCTATCCTGATTCGTTCTCATTTTTTGCACCGAAAAATATATCCTCTCCCTGTAACCTTTCCCTTTAATGTTTAGCTCCGCGCAACCCTTTGGGATCACCTTTTCCCACGCTGGAAGGAGGAGGGACAATACCACCTCTGTGTGTCATTAAGACTGGCCGCGCGAATCTCTCAGCGTTCTTCTCAGCCTAGACCTGGTGTAGAGATGAGATGGCCGCCCTTCATGGTAATCGCTTAGAGTACCGCGCGTGGAGTTCCTTGAGCCGTGAATGACCGATTCCACACATGTTTGCGCCCCTTATGAAGAGACCCCTCCTCACACGGATATCGCTGTGATGGATCCTCTCTTGAGATCCTTACTAGCGATCCATGGGGACTCGTACCTGCAACCCAATCGTCTCCTGAGGCAGTCTGAAACGATTCTCAACTCTGTGTTCTGCCTCACCCAGACAATTTCTTATCCCTCTGCGTCTTCTCAAGCATCTACGTGTTTTCCTACCTTCCCTGCAATTTATCCCTCTGCGTCTTCTCAAGCATCTACGTGTTTTCCTACCTCCCCTGCAATTTATTTGAGAAAGAAAGAAAAAAAGTATTTTTAACGTCCACACGAGGTTAAAAATAGCTCATGGGACAGATTGTTTTTTCATCTGGCTTTTGTATTCGGCCCTTTTCCTGTGAATTTTTACAATAATCGCTCCCAACTTCTCAACAAACTCTTTGCTGAATAGATTATCTCAAGAATTAGCTGCCAGAATACCTGCATAATTTTCCCTGCTGTCTTTGAGGGCCTCACATTCTAAAATGAAATGTTTTTCTGTTTCCACTTTTCCGGACGAGCACAAAATACATACTCTTTCTTCCAACCTTTCTTTTGGCCTTTTCCTTAATTAGTCCCTAATTGAGCAATAAGAATTTTAGATCTCCAAGAAATATTGGCCCCTATGTACGCCTTTTGCCATAACATTTCCTTCAATGCTCTGAACGTTTCAGGGGTTACGAGTGTCAAATTCCTTCCCTTTTGCTCGGCTTAAAGCTAGCCAGTGATTAGAAGGCACACACCTGTCCAGTTTCTTTCTTTATGGCTTATTTTACATTTAACCTTTAGACTGGTTAATTCACAACTTGGTATATGTGGTTATATCCTTGTTTTTTATTGTTGAATCTAGTTAAATTGAGCAAATACAAGTGGACCTATTTTATGAAAAATTCGAAGTATTAGTTTTATGATCTCAATGATGATTAAGATGCCCAAGTAAAATGAAAGTTGAGATATGGATAATTTCGGCTAGAACTTACATTGGTTTAATAATTTTTCCGTGCCCAAAATAAACATAAATTGGCCACATGCTAAGATTTATTATATGATTAAATGTTGATATTGTTTCTTTTATGGTTATTAATAAATGTTAATTTTGATTTATTAATTTACATTAATAGTGTTTTATGATTAAACATTAATATTGTTTATTTAATTTTAAAGGTAAATGGTTTTATAAGATAGTAATATGGATTGATCTTAGAATTTATCTCTAGTACAAAAAGGGGAAGTGTACTTCTCCCTCGCATTTTAATTATCCTTGATTTTAATTAGACCGAGGAATAGGATGGTAATTTAGTTTTAGTTATGAATTGTGTATTTTTAAAACTTCAGATTAATTCTAGGCCAAACCTTGCACCTTAATGTCAGTTAGATGCATCATCCTTATATGCTTGTTGATTGCATGTTGGATTTTAGGGATTAAGTTCTTAGACCTTGCACCACAAAGGCCTTACCCTTTTGGAACGATTGAATTCCTCATCTGCGCCTTAATCCAATTGATGTGTTTTTTTTAATTGGATTCTATAGCCCAGCGTGAAGGATTGGAGTGTAGTTACGGTTGGCGCCTTAAAAATTCAAGGAAGTTTTCCTCGTGCCTTGTTTTTTTCCGTGCCCTAATAGCTGGAATGCTTGTGCCGAGAAATAAGATGTGTGTGCATTGTTTTGTCTTGATTTCTCATGCGCATCCCTTAGGTAGTGACACGTGACTAGTCTAATGATTGATTATACATGCACACCTTATTTTAAGGGGGCGTTTGATTGGTTCGTCCCTTCCTTGCACCTTGGGATTAATGACAATCGTATTGATTTTATGTGATTGACTTCCTCACACAATGAAATTAATTAATGATAAATCTTGCACCATTATGGGAGGTGATGTATGTTTTAATTTGCATTTATAGATTCTCATGTGCCTTGTTGTGGAGTTGAAGTATGATTTATTTGGATAACTAGACGACTGTTAAGCCACGACAATGAAGTTGAGGTTAAGTCGTGCGTCTTTAAATAAATGTTGACTTGTTGAGTTGTAGTCGTTTTACACTCACACGCTGTGATTATAATGTAAGAACGATGGTTTAGTCTACTCGCACTCTCAGATTTTATGTTTTAAATGATGTCCTTAGACATTAGTATTCTAGTGCGACATGGAAATTTATAATGGATGACCATATTTCACGACTGGGTCTTGCGCCTCAAGAATAACTGATAATTGCCTTGTGCCTTAGTTTCAATATGGTCTGTTATGTGTTATGCAAATGTTGACTCCTGTACCTTGATTTAATAGATGCTTAGGTTTGTTGGACTAATGGAATGGATGACTGTTGCTGCTGTTAATTATTGTGTAGTCACATCGACATATGTGTCGTGGCACAAGGTGATGATTTGTTGGCATTGTCTCGTATTCGATTATTGACGCAATTTATTTGTTTCGTTAATTTGTGATTAATGTGTCGATGTTGTCGCTCTTTTTGATGTTTCGTTTCCTAACATAGCTTTAAAAAAAAAATTGACCTGTCGTACATTGCTTGTTGTCATAATTGTGGGGTCTTTACATATGGTATCAGAGTGGGTTCAACCCTGCGATTGTGGATTGTCATGCCTTCCACTTTATTAAACCCTTGATTATAAAATCTGCTCTCTTCAAATTTTTTGCCTGTCAATACGATCATATTGGTTAGAGGAAGTCGTGAAGATAGATGACATGGTACTAAGGGCGGAGGTGCTACACCTCCAGTAGCACCCGCGCCAGAGGGGTCCAACCCCCAAAGAGAAGAACAAGTCTTGAGCATGAGAGGATTGTCGTTCGAGAAACAATTGGTATGACAAGGTCCTTTCAATGGATGTCAAACACCTCGATTAACCGTCTGGATAGAGATGAGGTCGGGGCACTTGTACCCCCTGAGGGTCCACAACGTGCCCCAACCAGACTGGTAGCGTTCACAGAAAAATCAAGAGGGTTAAGTTTTCGAGTCCACGAGTGCCATGGACGTCTCAGCCACCGAGGCTTGGCTGGAGAGCAAGGCGATGTGCTTCACACTTCGCGGTTTCGACCTCTGACACAAAGGTCTACATATGCGGTCTTCAGCTAAAGGGGAGCACTCTTCTTGGAGGAAGATGCTCCTACCTCAGCTAAACATGGCCGTTGAATCCGTGTTAGAGGAATGGTTCCAGGAGAAGTAATTGTCAAAGGAATTCGTTGAGCGCCAGCTCGATGAGTTCAACGCCTGACGACAGGGTGGTCGTATGGTGCCAGATTATGAGACGAGATTTATGGAGCTACTTTCGTATGCCCCTTATTTGAATACGAAAAAACTGGAGATCAACAAGTTTGTGACCGACCTTAAATCCATATTTCATGTGAAGGTGAGGATATAAATGCTTCGAGCGTTGAACAATGCATCCCGGTAGGCCTCTTAGATAAGGAAAAATTGACTGCGGGAGTTAGGGTATGACTCCTACAAGACTGTCTGGACTGACGACATTAGGTGCACAACAACATCATATGCCTACTAGACAAAACATCTTGGTAGCAAGATACATCTATAGAACCCTTGTTCACGACACCATGATGACGGGTTCCTCAGCAGAAGACCCCTTCAGAGGATCGTCGCCAACAACCACTTTTAGGCTTGTTAGCAGAACCGACTAGGGTCTTAGGCTGGTAGGCCAACAGATTCTACTTCAGGTCAGGCGTACTAGACCGGAGGTGGGCGATGGACAGGTGGAGAGTCACCCTACCAACAAGACTGTCTGGTTGAAAGGGCCATAGCGACTGAGTCAACATGACACACTACCATGGCAGAGATGGGAAAGGCCCATAGGATTCCTGACCACGATAAATAACCACCACGCCGAGCACCATTCCACTATGCACGAGGCGTCAGGTACCATTGCCAACCAATTATTTATTTATTTATTAGATCTCGGTGCTACAAGAGAGTTCTATTTCTAGTACCATGCTGAAGGGATTATGCAAAGGCATTGAACCGGATGAGTTTAGATTCATCGAATGGCTTCGGGTGCCAATCAGATGGTTGGGAGAAGGGGTATGAACTGTCACTTAAGCCTGGGGATTAATGTAATGAAGCCCGACCTACGTCACGATCTTAAGGTCTTATGACATCGTGATCGGTATGGATTGGTTGGAATCACATGAGGCAATACTCAACTATAAGATGAGACAATTGAGTTTGGTCGACGATGAGGAACAAAGAAGTGTAATAGTAGGAAGAAAACATGGAGTATCCTCGAGGTTCATTTCTTCCCTACAACTATAAGAGAGCACACGCAAGGATGCAAGTTATGTGCATACTTAGTGCCGAACGAAAAGGGCATGGAAGAAGGATTAGAAGACCTTCCAGTAGTACGAGAGTTTGCAGAAGTGATTCCCAAAAGAATTACCAGGTGTGCCACCCGAAGCCAAGATGGAATTTACCATCGACCTAAAACCCAGAACTGAACCAATGGAAAGAAATCCTTATCACATGTCGACCCCTGAGTTACAGGAGTTGAAAGTGAAACTGAAGGAGTTGCTGGACCTAGGAATTATACGTCTAAGTGTAGCACCTTGGAGTGCTCCTGTTGATTTCATACAGAAGAAGGATGGGTCGTGGAGACTCGGCTTGACTACCATCGAGTATTCCTTGATGACATTTGATATTTTCTCGGATGACGAAAGATCAAGACAAAATTTTATTCTTGGTACTACAATGTGGTGAGAGAACAAATTACGGGAAGTAGTCGCAAAGTTGTCGAGGATTCATTGCTTAGGGCATGTTATCTCCAGCGAAGGCTTTGCTATGGATTCAGGGAAGGTAGAGGTTATTGTGGAGTGGCTTGCACCGACGAATGCCCCAGAAGTACGTAGCTTCATGGGTTTAGTGGGATATTATCGACGTTTCATTGAGGGTTCTTCGAAGATAGCAAATGCAATTACATAATTATAGAAGAAGAACAAGAAGTTTGTGTGGACCGAGAAATGTGCGGAATAATTTCGAAGGCTGAAGGAGTTGTTGACGACAATGCCAATACTAAAAGTCCCTGGAGTGGATGAGGGCTTCTTGGTATGCATTGACGCATCCAAGGAAGGCTTGGACAAAGTCTGAGGCAAGATGGTCTAATGAACACTTTAATCTCGAGGAAGTCAAGGAAGCATGTGGATAACTATGCGACACGCGATTTGGAGTCGTTAGCGATAGTGTATGCCCTGAGAGAGTGGAGACACTACCTGATTGGACAAAAATTTGAACTAAAAACAAACCATTGTGGTTTTTAGCACCTTTTTGCACGAAATTACTTGAATGCGCGAAAGGGCATTGGTCATAACTGCTTATTGATTATGATTTTGAGATTTCCTATAAAAAGGAACAATGAATAGAGTGGCAGACACGTTGAGTCAGAGACCACACATATTTTTAATGATACCTCTTCAAACAAATCTACGTGAAAAGATTCTAACTACAACGCAATGCTGACCAGTATAAAGAGGGTAAGGAAATTTTTGGGCAAGACACCATGTTGGTACCAAAATTGAGGGATATACTATGGACAACGACGGATCTTTGAGATATAATAACTGGATTTACTTACTACCCAACGAAGAATTGAGAAGTTTTGATCTTATGCGAAGTTCATAGAGTAGTGTACATGGCTCATACAGGAGTCATGAAGATGAGGACCAACCTTAAGCCCTATTTCTTTTGGGAGGGATACATGTGGACATTGTCAACTGTGTGGCGAGATTTCTAGAAGGTCGATAGGTGAAGGCTGAACATAGACATCCAACAAGATTTCTACGACCAGATTCCATTACAAAATCAACATGGGAGGTCATTTCGATGGACATCCCTGTTGAATTTCCGCTGATGGAAAGGAGGCATGACCCGAATGTCGTGACAGTTGACACTTTGATGAAGAGTTCACATTTTTTCCCCTATGCGTACGCCGCATCAAGCGACAAGTATAGCTAGAGTTTATTTCAACAAGATGTTGAGACTGCCAAACGTACCAAAGGAATCATATCCGATAAGGGATTCAGTGTTTGCAAGATGATTTTGGACGAGTTTCCCAAGAGGCCTTGGGAACACCACTGAACTTTAGTACAACCTGTCCTTGAGATAGACAGTCTGACCGAAGGAACAAACCAATTTGGGAAGGTTTTGTTGCGTATGTGTGTGTTGGACCAACAAAAACTTTGGGAATAGTTCTGGCCGCTGGCCAAGTTTGCATGCAACAAAAAACATCAAAGCACCATTAATATGGCGCAATTGAGTTTCTTTATAACCGACCATGTCAGATGCCTTTGAGTTGGGATCGACTCGAGGATGGGGTCCTGGTAGGACCAGAAGCGATACAAGAATTGAAGGAACAATTACAAACGATACAAAAGGGGATGGAAGAAGCGCAAGATCGACATAAGGGTTTTACAATGCGCATTTCGTCGACCATAATTATAAAGGGCCTAATGGCTAGTCACGCCTCATTATTTGAGGCATTGAATGATGTTTATATTGTTTCCATGTGAGAATTTAGTTTAGTGATCCTATGCATGATATTGATTGAGTTCTTGGCAGATGTTGGGTAGGTTGTGCTCACGGCGGAACCAATCCACTTTATGGAACGTCGCATTTGACAGCCATGGCGTCGAACTGTTGATCAGGTCAAGGTCTAGTAGGGCAATTATAGTCCACACTCAGCTACCTGGGATGAGGCATATTATATGCATCATCAATTTCCCTTTGTTGATAGCTATATATTTAGATATTTTCAGATACTTTATTTTTTCATTTGTATACTGTAAAACTTCGGGACAAAGTTTAAAACAAGAGGGGGTGTATGTAACATCCTGCTCTTGCACGCACCCGATGTGACTTATTTTTGTGGACACTTATGTGCAAGTGATCCGGTTCACTATATGATTGACTGATTCGATTATGGAGCATGATGATGTTTGTGGATTTGATGATATTTATATCGATAAGTGATATTGACTGGTTTCCTGAGTGTGCAGGAATCTATATGTTTGAGGATGCCGATGGCATCGAAGGATCTCCTTGGACTCCAGATCGAGTCTAGGAGCGGAAAGTTATGGTTTAAATGTTTTGATATTACATATGTGACATATGACTAGATATTATGATGTTGATTGTTATCGATGACATGTTTCGTTGATGGATGCAGGTTGCCGATAGCTTGCTAACCAAACTCACATAAGGAGTATAGGGGTCATGCATGGAAAACAAAGATATTGAGGGAGATGTGTGGCAGCATCCCTGCCACAACCTACTAGCACTCCCGCCGCGGCTCAAACTTTAGGTTAACGATTACCTAGTTCGAGAGATCCATGATGTCGTGAGGGAGGACTGTGATAGTTGCTCACGATGATTCTAAGGGGCACACAATAAGGCAGGGTGCTTATTCCTTAGAGGCCCTTAGTCTCCCACAAGGTCACCTGACGGAGTATTGACTCCAGGGGTTTGACGTCTACCAAAATCAATCAAAAGACGAGTGACACCCTTGGAGCATGTAGTGCATTTTGAAGGGCACGTGACATAAATAAAACAAGAATGCAAGTGAGTGGCACCCTTGGAGCATGTAGTGTGTCTTGAAGGGCACGTCGCGATTTTTAACTATGGTAAGTTAATAAACCTAGTACCTAGAAAAATATGCCTTCTTAGGACCTGGTCGGCCTTAAAATGAATGATGGTATGAGTGAAGTTTAATAAAATTTTTTTCCCTTAAGAACTGTTTCCAAGCCTAGTGAATTTAAAACCTAGGTCTAAGTAGAATATGTGAACAAAAAAAAAGCTAAATGGACATGTAACAAGAAGGGGGTAAAGAAAATTCAAGCATTAATAATTAAAGTAAATTTTTTAATGAAGGTTTAATTATTAAAAATGGGTAAATGGTTGTTTTTGTCTAAACTTGCTAATTCTGAACTTAGTTAAAAAAAGGGGAAACTTAAAGAAAAAGGGAACTTAAAGAAAAGGGGAAACTTAAAGAAAAAGGGGAATGTCTAATTTAGTAGGGAATATAGCATTTGGAACTTTCTATTTGTGAACTCAACTAGGTTTTAAGTAAGGCGAAAATCATTTAAGAAATATAAGGGAATAAAGGGACACCGAGGAGCATTTTTAGGAACGCTTTTAGGTGGGTGAGGGAAATAGGAAAATTTAATTAATTAATAAATTGATTTTCTGGTGCAACTAAGGGATCGAGTGACATGTGTACATGAGAGGTTTTTCCTAATTCAATTTAATAAAAAGAATCTAATGAGGGTTTGGGAAACTAATCACTAAGGAAACTCTTTCAAAAGGATGGTGAAGGAGGAGTATGCATCACGTCTGGTAGGCATAAGGTTACACCGCCAATATTTTTCTTGACTGGATTTTTCTTGTGGGAGTGGTAGCTCGACCTTGCGAGGTGAGTTGGGCACTAGATCTTTCTCTAGTTTTGCGTGTGTGGCCTATTTGCGGCCCGGGGGACTTAGGGGGAAGAAGAGTACCCCTAGCGTTGGATGGGAGGTACTGATGAGGTCTCAGCAGTTAGCAAGCATGAGCCAGATGAAGCGCAACTGTGAGAGTACATCTTCGCCTCGTTGTCGTTGGTTGAGGTATTTCTGTTTAAGTTGTTAAATGTATTAATATTCAATTTTATACTTATATGGATGGTTATGGTATTCAGAAGAAGATTTCATTGCAATGAGGTTTCCTTGCATATGTATTTCTACAGTAATTGTAACTAATTGATTAACATAATCTTAGTTTTTAATTGTACTCTGATAGAAGAGGAGGAAACTCCCCTGTATATATACATGGGATGATCGGTTGAGTTAGTGATGGTATTAGATTTCATTTCAAAATTTTGTATGAATGTATGTTATAATTTGGATTCATTGAGAAATTAAGTATATCAAGCATCGGTTGTAACTGAACTATTATTTCATGATATTGCTCACGCCGAACAATTTGGATCGGTTTTTTGTAAACAAAATATAGCGTCATCTTGAATCCTTGATGCATGGTTAAGATATGATTAAGCTTGATGTCATTCCTTTACCCAACGTAGTGTTTCTCTCTCTCTTTGCATTTTCTGGTTGTAATTTTTCATCCTTCCCTCAGTGTTGATTATGAGCCTTCACCCAACTATCCAAGGCTTATTACAGCGAATCAACCCTTGAATGCTTCGCGTTCTTGGTATTTATTCACTCATAAAATCGTTTCTCTTATGCCTGGCGTTTTGATTTTATTTTTCCGACTCAACCATAATTCTCTCTCTAACAACATTCTTAGCCCTATCACATTGTCATTTAGATTTGAATATGCAGACAAACACATTTTCGACAGATATATGCCAATGTCGCGAATCCCATGAAATTCGTACAAGAATTCAGATCCTAGCTCAAGTTCATATGATTCCAATGCTGCTTTATCTTCATTGTGCAAACAGACCAAGAAATGATCTATTAATCCATTTCACAATTCAATCGAAGAGTAGAGAAAATGCATAAGGACGTGTAATGCATCAAACAAACAATCCCAAATATTATATGTAAATGCATTGAGTCTAAAAAGATAATTTCTATGCAGAACATAGTCAATATTGCCATTGACAATGCGCTGTGCATTGTTTTCATAGTTTTCAACATCTATTTCATCTTCCATGTTCCAATTTATGTCATTATGATGATGCTTAAGTTTTTTCTATAGCATTGGCTATAAAGGATAAAAACATAAGATGCTAAATATAATCTCAAAGTAACATACCTTAAATTTGTTCGTGTTCAACTTTGTTTTTCTTTGATACATATAGTTTCTGAAAGAGTCCTCGACCAAATTAACCAACTCCTGAAAAAGAAAAATAATAAGCAACCACCAATTTTCCTTGGCCTACATGGGACACCACAAAACCATTTCATTTTACAGTTTGATCAAGCAACACAGTCAACAATAAATAAAACTAATTTGCTTAAACATTACACCAATGCCATTGCAAATTTCAATGAAACAAAGTAACTGCACAATGCATAAACAATAGATTATCAAGCAATAATAATGAATTGTTTTGCAACACATAGTAATGATGATTTCAGATGTCAAAATTAGTAGTCTTTCTATGTATTATATTCAACCATGCCCATCCACATAGTGTATATAAAAAATAATGAGAATAAATTTAAAGATTTTATAAATTAAGAAACATCTTCTTCATTTAAAATTGTATTAAGTAAAAATATATTAAATAACCTAAAATAACCTATAACAAGAAAATAACCTAGTTGCACGCATTTACCAAATACATAAACTAATCTGGTAGACCACTAGATAAAAGAAACCCACCACATAAATACTTTTAGCATCTCCAATAACTATTGTAGGGGAACTACCTGACAATAGAAGGCTAGATTCTACAAATTTTCCGCCCATGACTTGAAAAATGACCAAGTGTTTAGTGTATGAGAGGCGTAACTGTGCGGAGCATGGAAATATGACAATAAAAAAAACTTCTATCCAACCTAAAAATTCGCTAATCAAAAACACTTTTGACTAGCAAATTATCCAAATATAAATAAATCAGAGACCTGACATTGTCCAATGCCAAGAGCAGGATGTGAAACCACCATTTTCTTTTTGCACATTTATCATCTATCTTTCAAACAAGAATAAGCGGAGTAAAAAACCATCGATCAATCCAAAGAGCACCAACACGTATGGTTCTAAATCACAACCAAATCAATTTACTATAAATCAATGATCTATGTTACAAATTACTTCGCTCGTCATAATCACCAATGTAAAACTATTTGAGATTCGGAGGTGCGGATGTGCAACAATGCACAAGGATAACATGTGTCGGTTCTCTTCCCAAGGCTTAAAAATAAACAGTCTTAAGTAGACCAAGTGTAGCTATGAAAACTGTAGATCTGTCGAAGCATCCAAGAACGATAATGTCATATAATAAGCAATATGAAATGTTCATACAAGGTTTGAAAGAATAGAATCACCACAAGAGGATTCAAAATAGTTTGAGCAATTGCTTTTCAAAGCACATTCCTATGAAGAGCATCGTCATATCGCACAAGCAAAATCAATCACACAAACTGAATAAATAAATAAATCAGAGAGCTCACATTTCTTCAAGACCAACTGCATTTACTTTTCACTAGACCTAAATCAATGCCCTTTCCTTCTAAACCCGAGAAAAATAAATGCCCCAAAAGTGACTCCGCATTCCTCGATATTACTTATCTTGCGACAACAAAGTGAAGAACTATTACAAATGCGGACCCAAAAAATCATAACAACTTATGAGCATGTCTTTCCTCCACACAATGGTCGAAAATACAACAAGTATTTATTATGTCCGCCATGCACTTGTGCTCAATGCGAAAGAACATAACTAATATGTATGCGTACTTAGAAAACATGCCAGTAGAAGAAAGATCTGTAGAGCCACCAACATGAAGAGATGCAAGTAATAACGTGCAAAACAAGTCAAGCATGCCAGATATTTTCTAACAATTTTCTGGACAAGAATTGAAATAGGCCAAATGTCCACTGTCCTAGGAAAAATAAAACTATACAAAGCACATAAGACATAGCTATGATGGATGCAGAAAAATCGTCAAAGAAAAAGTCTTCTCACATGAGCAACAACGCATTGTAGATTGTAGTATTGAACATCTACTTGACAAGAATTTTCTTTTTAGAATGGCTGAAATTTTCCATATACTCTTTCAAAATATGCGTTTTATGCATTTCACGTCTCCCTTCCATTTCCATTGAATTGCAGTATGGATCGATATATTATTTCTTGTTTCACCCCGAAAACAAAGATATATAGGCACTGCAATGATATCAATAAATAAATCAAAGAAATGACATTTCTTCAAGACCAAGTGCATTTACTTTGCACCAAGGTCACCGCGCTTTCCTCCAAACTACCTAGCTTGTCACAACAAAGTGCAAAACTATTGTAAATGCCGAGATGCGGAAGCATAGAAACTCGTGAGAATGTCTTTCATCCACACAACAATTGAAAATATAACAAGTATTTTCTATGCCTACCACGTACCTGCCCCCAATGCTAATGCACACAACCAATACATATGAATACTCCAAAAACACGGGCGTAGAAAAATCTTCCACATGACCAAAAAGGTGTGAAACTGCACGATGACAACTAACACAAATTCTCCGCACAAGCATTTAAAATATACAAGTGCTGCATACAATAGCAATATGCCTCTGCAAAGCACACAGTCTCACAATACATAACTGAATTGACTGCATACATATGTCAAGAGAAAAATCCTTCCTGCAACCTAAAAAACCACATGGCTTGCCACAATCAATATTGTATAACTATCGTATGCGGAAGCACTGCAATGCAGGCATCCTTGACAATCGATATCATTTTTTCGCACAACAGTTGAAAATAGAACAAATTTTTACTGCACAAAACATAAATGTGAACAAAACTTGTGGTTGCAATCAGAAAATGCCTTTGCGCACAACAGAGGTGTAGAAGACATAACTACACCGAGTACCCGCATATGCTCATAGAAAAATCCTGCATGCAACATAGGAAAAATATATGGTCCATGTTATCCCCTATCCTAGGGATAACTAAGGAGATTATGTCTCGAGGCCCATAGGTTCTAAACATGGAGTACCGAAATTCATATGACTTGAGCTTGGCCCTAGAGGGCCCATCGTTTCTTCAGTGCATCCTATCTATCATCAACAGTAGCATCCATCCCATCGACCTGATTCTGAAGTAGCAGTGGATCTTTCTCCATGAGGTAATGAGTCCGGGTATCATGTTATGTGTCACTCTGATTTTCAAAGCATTTGAATATGTAAACTGAACTCTCTTTTGTTTCATGACATTTCCTTGGAAATTATGCTCTTTAACTTGTCCATACCTGGGGGGGATGACAGAGTGCCCTAGTAAGTTGGTTCCCTTAGGGATGAGTTGTCACTAGGCATGTCTATGAAAGGTCATCATCCATTCCTTCCATACTTACCAATTTTCATCATTGTACCTCTCATATTTCCCCTACCTTGGGACATCGTCCATTCCTTCCATATTTACCACTTTTCATCATTGTCCCTCTCATCTTTCCCCTACCCTTGTTCACGCATTGGGTTTGCCAAGATAGTAAGGGTTGTACCTTGCCTTGTGGGAAGAAGGGGATAAGTCCCAAAGGGTAAAAGTAGTTGGAAAAATTTAAAATCCAAAATGAAACCTTGAGATGCTTTGCCCAGGGATTCCCAAGAAAGCAATAAATAGTTTCTCAACAAGAAAAGGGGACCCGCTAAATAAAATAAAACTCAAGATCTAGTTGGTGGATAGGAGGTCTCATCATGAGCCAACCTATTAGGTCCATGGGCATGTGGAGGTATGACACTGCCATCCATTTTCTCATCAAACTAGGGTAGAGGCTCTTGGTGGCATAACCAAGAGAAAGGGGGTTTCATCACGAACCAACCTTCTCATTTCCATGAAGTGCTTGTGGGTAACGCTATCACCACTGATCACCACACTAGGAGAATGTCCTCCGGCTATTCTCTTGAAAAGAAAAAGCAATAAGACAAAGAATAAAAGGCATTGAATGGGATAGGAAACAATGGCATCCACGACAAGGTGCAACTCACCCTTTACAGAGGCACCCACATGTAAGACCTACATTTCCCTGTTATCACTACACCCCTTGCCCAAACATGCCCTACACCATCTCATACATCTACATGACCTATATTGGTCTTCACCTAGGAATCACCCCAAACTTGAGGAGGATTAGCTCATTAGGACATCATGAGGCGCTCTCCAAACCTGGCTTGTTAAGCTGCATAACGTCTTTGAGCGTTTTTATGGGTAAAGGGGGATTTGATGCACATGTTTGGGTAATTTGATTATTATACGTGATTGACATTGCTATGATCCCTCTGACTTATGATCCCATGGAGGGCTTACTTGTTGTTGCTACAGGACCATGCCCGACATACATGTACATATGGGGAGATGATTAGTTCAGACTTCCATGGGGCTAAAATCCCACCAGATTGATACTGTGACCCTAACCAGGGGCAAAGAGACACTAGAGGCTTTCACTTGAGAAAAGGAAGGACATTCTACTAGAGACACTTTGGTAGGCCTGGACTTAGCGGGATCTTCCTCTCCCCCCTGAACGTTGGCCTTGGGAGGCCCATGACGTCACCCTTGTGACCCTAGACGTCACCCAACGTGAGATGGACATGATGGAGGCAGTTTTGTGCCAAGTGGCACGTGTGGCATCATCCAGAGGCCTTGGAAGGCCTAACGTTTTTCTCATGGAGTTTGACGTCCCACCTATGAGGCCCAACGTCACCCTAGGAGGGCATGGCATCACCTCTACTGCACTTTTTAGGTTCTAATTCTTTAAATTTATGTAAAATTGGTTTTTTGATGTAATTTGGCCCTGTCGGCCTTTTCTGGCCTAAATTGTAATTAAAGGCCATTATCATTGTATAAATAAGAGATAAATATCTTTTATTTTTCATCATCTTTCATTCACACAAGTGCGAGGTCTGAAATTCGGCCCTCTTTAAGGGTATTTGGCTGAAATTAAGTGGTGAACAACTTCTTGGAGAGACTATTCTTGGTGTGTTTTGGTATTTTCATGGTGGAAAGTATTCAACTAAGGTGTTTTGTGCTAGATTATTCTTGATGAAGTAAGTAAATATGCAATTCTTCATTTATTTTTGAATGGTTATGGTAAATTTGCTTGTTCATTTCTAATATTATGAAATTGCTAGTTTGAAACCCTACGGGAGAAGCATATGTTATTATCCTTTTCCTTATAATTTTCCACCTACTTGAATTTGCTAGAAAACATCTCCTTTGAAGAATACACTAGAGCCCTACCTTTGTAGCACTCTAGTAGCATTGTTTCATTAGCTTCATATATTTTATTTCAAGCTTGATCTAAGGAAGAAGGAAATCACTAGGGCCTAAGGTTACTTACTTCCTAGCAATTTTTCCTTCTAGGGTTAGATATTGAGGCCTTAGGTTACTAACACCTCAATCATATCACCCATCCCTTTAGATTACCTATTATCATTTGTGTTTTCCTCTAAGAATTTCTGCTGCAAACTTTGAGTCCATTACCCTAAAAGGCACTAGTCCACTCCTTGCAAGTGATTGATTGACCAAACAACTCTTAAACCATCTTCCCTAAGACTTTTACAAATCCTAACTAACTCTAAATTAGACTAACTCACTAACTAATTTTCTGCTGTTGCAAAAGATTGCTACAACCATCTATAACAACAACAAATTCATCATAAAATCAAGATTAAAAGCTGATTATACATTGCCATTACTGCTTCCGACAACTATTATCATTCTGTCAATTTTAGGCTATTATTTCTTGTCATTCTTGAAGCATTATTGAGGCATAATTGTGTAGTTGTTGCTAAATATTCATTGCTGTTATAAATATTTATATTGATTCAGTTTTATATCAGCTTGTTTATCTTCCAAAAGTTTATGCTTTTATGAAGCTTTGACATCATATGGTACTTGCAAACACCATTTCTTTTCTACTTGTTGTCTTGTTTTGGGCAGGTACACTTAAATTATATTTTTCTTCATCTCAATAAAACCTTGGAACTTTTGATCAGAGTGACTTGTGAGAGGGGTGGGACTTTCTTGTAACTTTTACCTTAGCCTTCTCAAACCCCCAGGTCACTGGGGACGTCTCCCCTGGGGTACTACTCCTAAATAGAAAGAGGTGTTCTATTAAGGTGACAGTGATCGGTCATCCTCCTTGTTATGCCAATTTAGTACCCACTTTCCTTCGGATTTTTGGAAAGTACAAATTGCACGATAACATTTTGGTGCCGTTGCTGGGGAACACTGAATCAATTTTCCTCAAAGACGACACTTTTCGGTAAGCCTTTCCTCAAAATATTTTATCTTACAAAGATTACCTGGCGACTCCACTGAGGGTGATCCACTCATCCCTTTGATAGTTTCAAGAAAATTATTTGGCGACTCTACAAAGCTCAGGGAGGTATACCAACCCTCCCAAGTCCTTTAGAAGAAAACCTCCCCGAAACCCTCCTATAGTAAAATCATTATTTGGAGGCAATCTTCATTTAAACACAATGTCTAGCACAAGAACTCAAACTGTTAATCCAAATCAAGCTAATAACCAGAAACAATGGTCATCCAAGCTCTTCAAACCGTTATACATGAAAAATATATGAGGATACCCTAGGAAAATGCCCCCTAAGTATGAGTAATGGTTGCCTAAATTCACTGGTAATGATGTAGTGAGTGCCGAGGATCATATGAGAAACTTTTGGGCCTTCTTTCAGCTTCATCCCATCAGTGATGATGCTGAAGACTTAGCTATGAAATTGTTCTCTGGTACCCTCCATGATGGTGCTAGACGAGGGTACAATGGTCTCCCTGATGCTAGTATTAAAACCATGGATAAATTGGAGGAAATATTCCTCAAATGATGGAGTGTCAAGGAAGACCCCAACATGCTGTTGACAAGGATGAATAACCTCACAAAAAAAGAGAATGAAACTATTAGGTAATTTCATGATAAATTTGAAAACTTAATGCAAAAGATCCTAGTGAGCCATCATCCTTCAGATAATTTCCTTCTCTTTCTTTACACCAAATACTTTACAGGACAGATGGGCTTTCTCGTCAGAGATAAAGCCCCTAAAAAAATCCAAGAAGCCCAAGAGGTAGCTACAAGGATTGGAGACAATCTATAATCATCTAGAGTTGCACCTTTCTCTGCCTCAAGAGTCAAAGTGGATGCTAAAACTAAGATAGTCCATAATGCTGAACCTACCTCGG
>JASDQU010100536.1:147199-166763 GCA_032191745.1 Picea mariana
TAATTGTGCATAGGGAGATGAACAAGGGATTATCACTCCCTAAGACACTCTTGGGGGGGGATGGTCATGGTATATCCCTCCTTTTATATGGGTGGGGGGGAGGGGGAGTTGATGAAGCTCAAACAAGGTCAAGATATCAAGGAAAAAGGTAGTATTTCGACCTTCATTTGATAGGTTTACCTTCCAACTTGTCTAAGGGTCATGACAAACACTTCCTCATGGTGATGAAGTTGTGACACTTAAGTGTCACACTTAGGTGTGACACTTAGGTGTATAATAGTTGTGACACTTAAGTGAAACATTTGGTAGTGTGACACTCAGGTATGTAATAGTTAGACAACTAATAACAAAAATAAAAACATCATCATAGTAATTCTATTTTTTTTATGAGTCTACCTATCAAAATCAAATGCAATTGAAACATAATCATCTTACCTATTTGGAAATATTATTTCAAGGGAAATTTTCATTGGCTTTCAAATTCTTGAGGGACACTACATAGGTCAGGGGGGTGATACCTCCATCATATCCATTGTTTCATGAAATTTCATAGTAAACTCACTTATTTTTCTATGTGTTTTCCTAACTCAGAGCCCCCATGGATTCAAATTATTAGTCCTTCACCTCTACACACTACCTTTATGTACTACCTCTACATATTCCCTTGCATGTCTTAGTATTCATTTTTTTACATAGTGTAGAGTGTGGAGTGCACCTCCCATTTGATTATTTTGAGCTTTCACATGACTCCTCCACATTTTATTTCCACACCACTTATGTTCATGTTATCTCCACACAATTTTATTTTCATTCTACATTCCTACCATTCCTTTGCACTACATGCTACCTCTACACCACTTCTTTCCACTCTACCTCCCAATAATTGCCTCTATATTCTACCTCTTCACCATTCCTTCACACCACTTCTTTACACTATACCTTTGATGTGGGATGCATGAAATAGATATGAAGAGGGGAACTTATTCTGCATTCCACATTACATTCTTGCACGATGTCTTGAAGAGGGGAACTCATGGGAACTGCCCACTAGATAGCATGATAGAGAATTGACATGTGGGTAGATTAGTCTCTATGGCATAATGGTGAGTGACATGTTGACCAAGAGAATCATGTGGCACTTGAAGGTGATGATGTGCAACACTAGGAAATATGGCATGTGGCCTTGGAAAGTGGTAGTGGTCTTGGATTCAAATGGGGATGTGGCACTTAGGTCCAAAATTAAACTTAGTACTTAGGGAAATGCATGTTCACAAGGTTCCATTATATCACGCATTACATTGGAAATGGATTTTTATAATATATGATGGAATCTTGGTTTCCCCAATGCATTTGGGATAACTATGATGAAACCCAATCTAATGGATAAGATTGAATGGATGGAGACTAGTGACTTTTAAGTTATCATTTTCCATTGGTCATATCTAAAACTACATATGTCCAATCTAGGCATCTGAGGTCTCATTGGAAATATCCTTGTGGGGATTATATAGTGACATGCACCAACTAAGGGTTTTCATATTTGGATAAAATGTACAAGGACTCTCCCCTATTATTCTTATGGGTCATTTCTTCCTTCTTTGTTTTAGAAGGACCCCAAAGGCATTGTTGCAATGATAAGGTTTCCATTCATTCACATATCTCCATCAAATTATTTACACTATCTACTCATAATAAATTAATGTTGTAAGATGAGATTTGATACCACTCTATCATATCCCCGTCCATGGATTTTAGTCATAAAACGAGAACCACTTAAATTTTGGGCTAGTAAAAACTATGGACAATTTGAATGAATGCATGAGTGAAACTAATAATGTAGAAAAATGAAGCATGCATGGATTGACAAATTTCATGGAAATCACATGCCCGTGTTTAAATTTTAAGTAGATTCATTCCATACACACAACATGCAAAATACACATGTTTCCATAAATATAGAGTTCAATTGTGGTTTATATACAAAGATAAAACATTACCTTTATCCAAATATTTCTCAATAAATTGGATGTGTATGAATAACTTTCCACCCAACTATATGTATCTAGTGTATATGCCACCGCAAGTTGAGCTATGAGGTCACAAAGGTGAAAGAACAAAGCTACATACTTCTATCTCACTCACCCTATCTAATTTCTCTTGTGGATTGACCAATTTTCTTACTATAAATAACTCAAGGCATCTCATCTAACACCATCAAATAACCATACCATTATCTTCCATTTCCCTAGAAAAAACAAAAAAAAACTTTCGTTTCATTACTTAATAGCCCCTTTGGTATATTCTTCCCCTCTAATTCTCTCCATTGTAATAAAAAAGAGTCCAATATGCTAAATAATATTTTTCAAATAAACTTGAAGAATAATAATTGTCTCTTAAGAAACCACTACACAACAATAAGAAGTGGGTGAAAAATTTCTACTTCTCTAGCCTTTATGCTCATCTACAACCTTTCTATGTCTTTCACAAATTTTTCAAATACCTCTTCCATGGTGTTGATTTAGTCAATTCCATATTTGGTTCATGAATAGAAATGGATAACACAACACGAGAAATGAAAGCATGAGTGTGAGAATGATGAGTGAATGAAAAAATGGCTCTCATAAAAAACGATGATATGAACAAATTCCCATAAGGGAGGATGTCTCACATGTTTTCTCATACATATTGTACCTGGCTTACACATCCATAACTATGTGAAGTAGATATCCCCAAACCCCTACATGCATTATTGTTTGGCTTTCTAAGTCAAAGGAGGTGGATGGATTCATTCAAAACACATGATCTAAAATGGATGAGTTCCTATATTGTGATCCAGATTATTTTCGGCACGAAATGAGATCGGAGATATAATAAAGAAATGCACAGAGATATCACAGATGTTCAATAGTATAACAGAAATGTATCAGAGATGCAACCGTAAACACAGATATACAGTAATACACGATTTCTATTAATGAAAGAAATGTACAGAGACTGTAAAAATATAGAGTGAAAGGCTCTCTAGAATGGTGGCAGCTTATCTCTGAGAAGAGATGTGACGGATACTCGCATTCGCAAGAAGATGATTACAATGAGGATCTGAAGGCATTTTTACAATAAACGGGAATGCCAAAAGTCCCAGACATCCAAAAACCTAACCCTAGGAGATGAAGCACCAAAAGTCATGTGGGCCCCGTTTGGGTAAGTTAGTACGTCAACTTCCCGGGGTCGTAACTTTTGCATACGATCTCTGTTTTAGGCGTATGATAGCTCGTTAGAAAGGTATCATCGAGGAGATTCATTTTGGGGGATCAATTATGCCTTCGACTATCATTGAGAACCTTCATCTCAAAAAACCTTCATTTGGGCCCTCAAAATGGCCCCAGAAGTTAAAACCTGCTAAAAATAGTAAATTGCCAAAATTGCCAGAAAGTTGTTTTGAGCCAGCTGGAAAAGGTGGGTGGCCACCGATATCCACCTGGATCATATTGACACTTGGAAATAAACCGACATAGATCCATTTAACTTTGGATATATCATGCGCCGAGAGAGATCAAATACCTCGATGTGAAAATGATATGGATTGTTTTGAGAACAATATGAAGGCATAAATATAACATAGATATAATAATTAAGTACATAGAGATATATAAAGGAACACATTAATACAATAAAGCTCAGATTCTATTAATGAATGTCTAAAATACAAAATACTGTAAAATGAAAAATCACACAAGCTAGCTATAATGGTGGTAGCTTATCTCTTAGGAGAGATGTGTCTACTACATGCATTCGCAAGAAGATGATTACAATGACACTCCAAATGAATTTTTAAAATAAAACATAAATGAGAAAACCCTAACCCCAAGAGATGAAACACCAAAAGATTTTTGGGCCCCGATGGGGGTAGTTGATACGGCAACTTCCCGAGAGCGTAACCTTTGCATACGAACTTTGTTTGGGGTGCTCAATACCTCGTTGAAAAGGTATATCCAAGGAAACCAATTTATTTTTGGAATACAAACTTTCTTCAACAACATGCTAGGAATTGTCGATCCAATAAAAATGTCATTTAGGAGCTCAAAATGGCCCCCGAAGTTTGGGACCTGAAAAACTATAAAAAAACTGCCAAGATGGAAAAATGTAATTTGATCTAGTGGAACAAGTGGGTGGCAACCAATTTCCACCTATATCATTCCTCCCTCCTTAGGAATAAATGGTCTCCATTACATCAAGTTCATCCATCAAATGGGGAAACTTCTATTGAATATGAATCCTGATGAGCCACTTTCCCTAATGAAGAATTATCCCTACTTTGATGACCTGATAGAGTTGGGTGGTCTGGTGGGTGTAGTTTTTCTTGGTTTCCATGATACAATCAACTATTTTTTGTTCGATTCAATCATGATTTATTTATTTAGGTCCAACTACTTGGCAATGTCTGAAGTGTCCAGGAGAGGTGGAAAATATCATCAAAGGAGTTCCACATTAAATACTGGGTGCAATCCAAGGAAAGGAGGAATAATTAATTCAAAAGAATTCTCACCCATAGCCTTGGTGATTTTGTAAGGCCCGTGTAGAAGTGGGCTTAGCTTCAGATGGGATCCTATGAGGTGCTCTTTCTACAAATGAAACCACACCTTATCTCCCACCTGAAATTTGTGTGGTATTTGATGTTGATCATGGTGTTGCTTGTACTTGGCATTGGATTTCTGCACAATATCATGAACTTGTTATTGGATGTGTTGGATGTGTTCAAAAAATTTGTCTACCTGAAAAAACTCGGTCTAAGCATGGGATGATTCTTCCTGTGCAACTGTAATAGACATATCCACATCAATGGGGGCCAATGGTTGGAACCACAAGAACACCTGAAAATGGTTGTGACCAATAAAGATATGGAGGGATATGTTTTAGCTATGTTGAACATAAGAAATACTTTCATCCCATGTGTGTGGTTATTTGGAATTGTACATCCTCATGATATGGGAAATCATCTTGTTGAGTACCTTTTTTTTTCCATCAGTTTGTGGGTGCAAGGTAGTCAATTTGGTCAGCTTGGTGTCCATCATCGACCATAGGCTGGACCAAAAATTGATTAGGAACCTACTGTCTCGATTGAAGATAATAGTTCACGGGACCCCAAAATGAACCCAAACATGTGTAAAGAAGATCTTGGCAGTGGCCTCGGCTATAATGCTCTTTTTGCAGGGTGTCAAAACTGTTATCTTATAGAATCGATCAACAACCACGAAGACACAGGCATTCCCATGCTTGGTTGAAGGTATAATAGACATGTAGTCCATGGAAATGGACTCCCAAGGCCTATATGGAGTAGGAAGAGGGGTGTATAGCCCCTATTTCCTAAGGGTAGGCTTGGAAATAGTGCATGTAGTGAAGGAACTTATGTACTTGAAAACATATTGTCAAATCTTCAGCCAATAAAAATTATTTTTCAATACTTCCAGTGTATTTTCTACACCAAAATGTCTCACTTCTCAGATGTAATGATATTCCCATATCATCTTTGCATGCTCACTTGAAGGAACACAAAGATGGATCATATGGAATAACAATACATCCTGGGGATAAAATTCTGGAACTATATTTCCTGTGCTCAATGTCTGATAAGTAGTAGTAAGTTCAAAGTCATTATTTTATAATTGTGTCCATCTAGATGTCTCATTTCCACAAGTTACGAATTGTGGTTATCACTGCCACTGGGGTCGATTGATGCAATCTACAGCATGGTTGGTGCTACACTTATTGTACTATATATTCAAATGAAATTGTTATAGGTACATGGAACACTTCTAATGGTGGTCATTTTTTAACTTTTCATGTGTCTGCATGAATTGCAAAGGCTTGTGATCAATGTGGATGATCGTTTCCTTCCCCAGAATGTAATACTTCCACTTTCAACATTCTTACACAATGAAATACATCTCTTTGTCATAGATAGGATATTTATGAACAACATCAGATAGATTTTCACTCTAATACTATCGGATTCCCATGCTAAGATTGCCCCGATAGAATATTCCAAAGCATTTGTCTGAATCTCAAATGGTTGTTGCAAGTCTGGAAGAATAAGGATTGGTATTGAGTAGAGGCATAATTTAAAATCCTTGAATGATTTCTATCGGGGTGCATACCAAAACAAATTGGCCTTCACTCTAGCTTTGGTGACCTTGCTTAGGGCCCAAGTAATATGAGAGAACCCCAACAAAAATCGGTGGTAGAAGTTGGCAAGGCCCAAGAACATGTGGAGCTCAGTCATTGTCTTCAGGGTTGGCCAATCACTTATGGCTTAGATATTGACTGGATTCACATGCACACCCTACTCATCCACGATGTATCCCAAATATTGGATTCTCTGCATGAAGAAGGAACACTCCTCCAAATTTACATATAACTTTTTTTGTCGCAGGGTGCCCAATACCAATTGAATATGATCCAAATGTTCCTCCCAAGTTTTTTTGAAGATGAGGATGTCATCCAAATATACAAACACAAAGGAGTTTGTGAATGGTTGTAATATATCATCCATCATCCACATGAATGTGGTCGGGGAATTATTCAAGTTGAAAGGCATGTCCAACCAATCAAAGATACCTTCTTTAGACTTGAAGGTTGTCTTCCACACATTAGTTTTCTCAATCGACACCTGGTGGTAGCCTAACTTCAGATCAATCTTATTGAAAAACTTAACTTCCTTGAGTTGATCGAAAATATCATCGATGCGGGGAATTGGGTATCTATTCTTAACTATGATCTTGTTTAAGGCTCCGTAATCAATAAAAAGTCTCCATGTCTTTCCCTTCTTATGTACCAGAATAATTGGGATCCTGCAAGGTGAGAAGCTTGGTCTGGTGTGGCCCTTCAGAATTAGATCTTGGATCCAGAATTCGATTTCTTCATTCTCCATAACAGAATACCTATATACAAGGGCATTAGGTATAGGAGCATTGGGTGTCATATCAATTGAGTTCTTTACCTAATATTGCACCCCAATAGGTGAGGAAAATATGTCTTTGTACTCCTCTACTATTTTTTCCACCTATTGTTGTTGTGTAGAGAGACCCCTTGCAAAGGTTTTGGTAGTTGCAGTGACATTCCGTTCACCTTCTGGTCTAACCATAAAGAGGACAAATCTCCCGATCTGAGAGACCAACTTTTTGCATTGCTTCGTAGAGATCAAAGAGAACACAACATTTGAGACTGCCTTTGTTACCCTATAGAGTTGATCTCCTAAAGTAATAATGACACTAAGGATCCTGGATTCATAAAAAACTTGATGCTTCCACATATATGGTTGTCCTTGAAAAACATCAAAAACTTAAAATGGGGAAACATCACACAATAGCTCGTCTTTGAAGGGTTTGATGTCGTAGTGCATGTGACATTTTTAGCTGACACAGATGTCTCATCCCTGGCTGAGCCAACCAATAGTGTATGGTTAAGGATGCAGCGTCATTTTTAGGTTCAACATCTTAACAACCTATATTGATATCAAGTTATTTTTCCTACCGTTTTCAACAATGAAATGGAGAGGGGTCCCCTTCACCGAATCTGCAAGTGGAAGAGACGCTCCCCTTCTTTAGGATCCTATGGTTCCTCTAGATGGACGTTTTTGGTAGAGATGGTGACATCGGGTTCTACATCAATGATCCATCTTCCATTTTTAATTTTTTAATCAGAGTATGATTTAGCATATGACCCTGAGGCATTAGTCTCAGCCAAAAATGACTATTTTGAGCGACACTCATCAGTATTGTGCCAAGGGATTTCACAGAACTTGCACCATTTTCCAGTCTCCTTCTTCGAATTCCCATTAGCCTTCTTTTTTGGTGTCTTGGGATAGTTATCCTTGGGCTATCCATCCTTTATATTTCATTTGTCCTAGGAGTTAGGGCCACCCTTATCATACTTTGGTTGTTATTTATTTTCATACCCAAGCTCCCACTTGTTCTACTGCTTGAATTTTTTCTCAATTTTGTCAGCATATCAATAAGTAACTCCCAACGATGAGATTTATAGAAACTCCATTTTAGTTTGGATGTACATATGTAGAGCCCCATGGTATTTAAGGACCATATTTCATTTAGATTCTTTGATCCCCATCTTGGTCCATAAGGTATGGAAGGTATTTGTGAACTCCAACACTGTTTGACCCCTCTCTTGGCATAATGTGTTCCAAATAATCAACATTTATCTGGCCTTCAAATAATGGAATATCAATGTTAAATTGTACCTTGAAGGGTGTCATACCTATGAAGTGACTACCGGTTTAAGGTTCCTTCATTTTTTTCACCATCCATCGAAGGATCTGGGTGAAATTATTCATCATCTCATTCCTTTGTTGCACGAGGTCTTCCTTGAGCAATAGTTTGAAAGGATCTCTTGTCCTGTTATCCCTCTTTTCTTATACCATGGGAGGTTTCTTGGGTAGGAGAGATGGTTTTACTCAAAAGAAACAACCTCGAGACCCAACTCTCTATACCCTAACCTCATTGGGGACATGCACTAAGAACGACAAGGAGAAAATTGCTCTAATACCAGTGATCCATATTATTTTGAGAACATTATGAATGAAAAAATATAAAATAGATATAATAGGGAAATGCGAAAAGATATAGAAAGGAAAATAGTAATATAGTAAAGCTCAGATTCTATTAATGACTATCTAAAATACAAAATATTGTAAAATGAAAAATCACACAAGCTAGCTAGAATGATGGTAGCTTATCTCTAAGGAGAGATGTGTCGGCTAAGCTCATTCACAAGAAGTTTATTACAATGAGGCTCCAAATTCCTTTTTAAAATAAAGCAGAAATGAGAAAACCCTAAGCATCCAAAACCTAACCCAGGGAGATGAAACAACAAAAGGTTTATGGGCCCCGATGGGGGTAATTGATACATCAACTTACCGAGGGCCTAACGTTTGCATGTGAACTCTTTTTGGGGCACTCGATACCTCATCGAAAAGGTATAGCTGAGGATAAAACTTCTTGTTGGACTAGAATCTACCTTCAACTACATGCCAAGATGGAAAATTGTAATTTGAACTAGTGGAATAGATAGATGGCCACGAATGTCCACCTGGATCATCAAACCACCTTTTAGCGTGAAAATTTTGAGGAAAGGTTTTCACCTCGAGGTATTTTATCCCTCTCAAAACATGATATGTCCGAATTTAAATGGATCTACGCTAGTTCCAGTCGTGGGCGGGAGAATGAAATTGTTAGATGATATATGTATATGTTTTAAATGAACTTGGTAATTTTAAATTTAAATCATTATGAATTAATTTAGCGATACAATTGAAATTTTTAGTGATGAAGGTGTTGATGAATAATAACAAAATGGGATGATGTAGATATTGAATAACATATATAGTATATTATATCATTAAGAAGTGATATGATGAAAATATTGAAAAATTCATATATTTCATAGTAAGTGATCTCAATCTTTCTTCTTCATCTTTTATCTTAGACACATTGGCATATTGTCCCATATTTTCATTTTGATCATATGAAAATAGAGGTTGACATCGAAGACCATGCAAAGATTTAACTTGATATATTGCAGTAAAAGTGAGACCTTGCATCTATGTATTCCCAATGCTAATAGTTTCCTTTTCTAATGTCAATCCCTGGGACTTATGGATTGTTAATCCCCAAGAAAGTATCAATGGAATTTTTCTATTATTACATCTTTCAATAGGTATAATAGGAATATTCTTAGGGAACAATTCATCCCATGGAACTCCCACATAGTTATCAAATATTACAAAAACATAAGTGGGAGGTTCATGAGGATATGTTCCTGGATTAAACACAATATTCTCAACTACCCAAATAGAACCATTTACAAGTCCTACATTAGTCCATAAGTTTGAATTAAGAATAAACCTAGCTCCAACAACAATAAGAAGCTCATTGTCCAATTTTTCCTCATCTGCTTCCATGGAGTACTTGCTACTCTTTCTTGTAGCAACACTTCATGAGATAGGGTGATTTAATTATATCAAACAATGCTTATTGTGATTGTGGACATCATCATTTGTGGAAAATAAACGTATATCTTTATCAAATGACTCTTTTGTGTAACCATACATATTGGTATATGTACAATTAATTATAAATCTCCAATCATCTACAATAGGAATTGCATCTCTAACATTCATTAGTAGATGTTGAGAAAATATTGGATCATTGCTTTGTCCATATTTCCTTAACATTGTATCAAGAGTTACAACAATTTTGAATAAATTCCATAATTATTTTGCATTACCTTCAGATGCATATGCAGGTGTATCCATAACAAGAGGTAGTTTTCCCAAATCACCTACTAGTATAACTGATCTACCTCCAAAAGGAATGGTAGAATTTTTAGAATAAGCTTGACGAATTCGAGAATCAATTTGTTCTAATAAATATTTCCCTATAAAACACATCACATCGATAAGGATGTATTTGATGTGTCTCATCTCCTCCTGTAAGGTAATCAAATGTGACCCTTGTAATTTGGTCATATCCCTTATTGATATATTAATTGAAGAGTGTATAGTGGATGTAGATATGTTGAATGTTGCAACACCGGTAGGGGCCAAAAGAAGCAAGGGGATCTTATGAGGAAATCATTCATTTTCTAGGGCATGTTTAAAAGCACTAATCAAGTAATACTTTACATTACCTACCATGCCTTGGATAATCATATGCAAGGGTTCTTTGTGACCACCTCCTCTATAATGCACAAGAATTTTATTATATGCTAATTTATGTTTTTCTCCTAAACTTTCAAATGAATAATTGTTTAAACATTCAGTACTAATAATTACATTCACTTTTCATTTCTAGGATATGAATTTCACAGTAAATTTGATGTTTCTTCATCCACAAAGTTAGAGCTCCAATTTTCCATAACATCATGGTCCTTGAATCGAAGCATGTCAAATTCATTGATATTTATAAAAAAAATCTTAAACAAACCTGGAATAATCTCCCACTCATGTTTCCTAGAATATCCTTGCACATTTAGAAAATTTTCATCGTCATCTTCATTTTGAGGTGGATCCTTTGGATCTATTGGATTACGATCAACATGTCAAGGGATATAATGAAAATTTTCCCAATTTTCCATGATGTCACGAGTTGTAGTACCTATATGATATACATGTCAACATATCATGAAAGGTCTCTGATACTTTTGTCTTCTTTTGCTGCATATTTTTCTATGTATTTAATGACAACATGCTTAGAAAGAATAGGTTTCCAGTCTATATTTTCCCTCCACATCATCAATGTTTCACGATTATGTGTATTTAATATATCATCATTTTGTTTAGGTTCATACCCTTTTTCTCCATCCTCATCTATGTAAATTCTTGATGTCTTACATAGCTCCCACGGTGCCTTATATCAACACACCAATTTTCCACCCTTCTTTCGAAGGCATGATTTCTAATTTCATGTTAAGTGGTGCTCAACACAATTCATAAGTTATTCATAGTCCATCATTGGATCAGATTAAAATATTTGTTGAGTGTATTTTAAAAAGGGATGATCTTCATCATTTCATTGAATAGGGATATTGATATAATGTTCATTGCATGGATTGAAAGCATGCACAGATCTATAAAAATAGTTTTCTGCAAATCTAACTTGAACAAGGTCACCCCAATTCAATCTATCCATATCGGAAGCATGTTTTAGCAAAAGAAACCCATGCATGTATGGATATCCATGATGTTTCCATTCATAACAAAAACAAAAATATATAGCCATATGAAATTTAGATAAAAAAATCATCTCAAAACAATGTGTGTCTCAAATGCACATAACCTGCTACAATATGAGGATTGTCAATTACATTTTGACATCTCCATTTATTTTCTTTCCCAAGATATGCAAGGCAGGTATCAGGCATCGATTTATGCAAATATGGCTACTGCATATGTGTTGCACTTAGTATGAAGAATATCATGGGACAACCAATATGTTGAATCAAGTCATATAATTATGCACGACACTTGGTACAATATGAATGTGTACCTTTTAGTACATGAGAAAATATCATTAATCTATCTGCAAGTCAAGAATTGGGAATATTTTGTATATGCTCTCGTAACTCATCAATTGTTGTAGGTAGTTCTTTCATTTTTTTTTTAACAAAAACTTCAGAGGAATCGTGAGCACGATGTCTCATGATATGTTCAATAAAAAGTATCTAAATTGAGGATGCCTCTCGAACATTTTATCACAATATCTAAGAATATGTTTTGCATACTCATGAAGATGCACATTTCTCACTATTGGTTGTAACCAATTAGCTTCACCTTTAGGGAACAATGTTGGAAATGCCATATCAAATAACCCCTTAGTATTATACTCATTTATGGGATATGAACCTATTGTAGGCCAATTAATCACATTTTTATATTCACCATCTGGGTGGACTTGTTCTCTATTAGGATTATCTACCCAATCTCGAATAAGTTCAATTTCCCTAGGTGCATTAGGAGGCCTTGCAACAAAATACGTTGTCTCACAATATTCTAATATATATTCACAACCTATAAACCCTTCAAACATTGAAAATTTCATGTCATTGTCCACATCTGGTATTATAACAAAATCAATCATATGTGAAACAACTGTTACATTTTCAGATAATTATTTAAGGGAACGAATATCTATTTCAATGCCATGATAATAAGGATAATTATTAATCTTATATAATAATGCATCCATTACTTTTCTCTTTCTCACGGTGAATGTTGATATTATGGTAGCTGCGAGAGGTATTAACCTCCACGTGTAACCCTGACAAGAATAAAATATTCCAGAAAGAAAGAAGAAACCCTAAAGCTTTGGACATAACCCTAGAAGCTACTATAACTTGTATTTTCGATTTTAGGCTTGGACTCTCTCTTGGTTATGGTTTGGACTTTGTTCTTGGTATGCATACACTACCTTGATTGGCTATTAGGCCTAGGGTTTGCTTTCATAATTATTCTCTATCATGGTTAAGGTGCTCGGGGGTCTCTTCGGCCTATGGTTGGGTGACAATATTGCTATATTGTCTATGGTTAAATGAGAACACCTATTTTTATAACAAGTTATGGGCCCACACTATCTTTGGGCAGTCTAACCGCTAGAAGATAGATTGGGAGGATTTTCTCAGTTACAGTTGCAGTTGCAGTCAAAGATTTTGTTGCAGCAAAGAAACCCTAACCCTTGTGTTGAGGCACCTTCAGTTAAGAGATTGACCTAATTTCTGGATATCCTAGTGCGCCCTAATCTAGCGCACCTCCTGGTATTCTCAACAAGGTAAGACATCTAGTTTGAGATTTTGGTCAAAATCAAATGTTGACCAATTCAAAGTCAAAGGTTGACCAAGTCAAATTCAAAGGTTGACACAATCAAAGTAAAAGGTTGACCAAGTCAAATAAGTCATGACTTACTCTATGAAGTTAGAAAACATGTTAGAAGGGGATTCTAACTTCAGAGCATGGAAGACAAGGGTTGACTTCATCCTTTCCAAGAATAAAGTGATGGATATTGTGAAAGGAAATATCGTGGAACCACAGTTTGAAGAAGGTAAAGAGAAGTAAACTCATAATGTTGTAGTTATGGAGAAGTTCAAGGAAAATGACATCAATGTCATGAGTATCATAGTGGACTCTGTAAAAGACAACTTGATACCCTACATCTCTCATCTTGACTCATCTAAGAAGATGTATGATGCCCTAACTAACCTCTTCTCAATCAGAAACATTGGACAAGTAATTAGTCTGAAGAATAAGCTCTGTGACACGAAAATGAAGGATGATGGCAGCATAACATCATACTTTGTAATAATCTCTCAGTTAAGATATCAACTACAAGCTATTGAAGAAATCATTTCAGAGAAGGAACTGGTAAATATAGTACTTAATGGCCTTCCCAAGGCATGGGATGCTTTTACCGCAAAAATGAACATAAGAAAGGAGTATCCCACATTTGAAGAACTTTGGACTTGTTGTGCACAAGAAGAATCAAGGATTAACGCAAAAGATAAATCCCAAAATAAATACAAAGATCAAAACTTCACAACAAAGTTCAATAATTTCAGGAATAAGAAGAAGTTTGGATTAAGGAAGAAACCAAATCAAGAAAATGATATGTCAAAGACACAATGCTTCAACTGTCAAAATTACGGTCACTACAGGAACCACTATCCTGAGTTAAAGAAAAGGAAGGAAACATACAAAGCATATGTTGTTGCAGAAAGGGAACCCTCAAAGAAGGCCAAGCAAGATAAAGCAAACTTCTTCTTCTAAGTCAAGGTAACAATATTCTTCAAAGTTATTGTACATACCATGTTTACATTATTTCTATACATATCATGTATATCTGTTTCTTAGAAGATAATATGTTCAAGTAGAACAACACCTATGGAAGAACAACAAGATAATGATTTCTATCACAATGACTATGAGTCAAGCAATACACATGAAAAGATGAAGTACGATGACAATCTATGGTAACAATTCTTGTGGAAGCGATTATATAAGTAACAATTGCCAGATAATATGAAATCAGATTCAAACTTGAAGAGACCCAGAAGAAGTCAAAACAAAAAGAAGTCAGCGATCAATAGGAAATTAGAAAAACACTCGTAACATTTTGTAGAAGGAAATAAAGATTCAGATGGAAGCGTGGAATCTCTTAGATGGAGGGAGATAATTACAGAATTCCAAAAGAAGAGCATGCATTCATGCATGAAGAAAGGATTAGGAGGGAGTTAATCCTAAATGATATGATCCATTAATGATTATGAAGTATCTATCCATGTTCCCATTGAAAAATAGCAGCCATGATAAGCAACATGTGTTCAGTTTGACTCTAGAAGAAGTCTTCTTTGAAAATAATCCTTAAAGTATCCTTGGTCATTCATATACATCCATGATACTATAATGAAAGGAAGAAGTTGGAATCTTCAGGGCATAGAATCTATAGAAGACTCCATGGACCGAAGAGATAAAGAAAACTATGAGGAAGAACATGAATATTCCAAGAAATAAAGAAAAGATAGAACCAGTTATTATACCGAGAATCACAAGACTACCAGCTTGGTTTGAATCCACTAGAAGAAATCAAGCAAAACAAATGGAATCTATGATAAATAACAGTGTATGTAAGAAAATGATACTTGTGAATGGAAGCATTGTGAGATTCAGTGGTTCTTCCAAAAGGAGGGAGAAAAACTATAACGGTATCTCAACAATATCCATGGATTGTAATTTACATGTAAATGATTGTTCTTCCCAAATAAAGCAAGTGAGAAAGAAGCTTATACCAGAAAGAGACTCATGTATGCAGATATAAGAATACCTTGTATGGATTCAAAAAACCTAATGCAGAGTATGCCATACATAGCAGAAGAATGGTGAAAACTTTCTATAACAGAGATAGTGTATCAGAATGGTTAGTCATAAGTTTGGGATGATGGATTGTTAATCCATGGAAAACTATCATGATGATAGAAGAAATGCTACTTGGATTTGTTTTAGTTTGATCCTTGCCATGATGTTATGAGCTGGTAGGAAACAAAAGTGTTGAATTCGACCATGATATATTGTAATGATTAGAGCTATATGAAGCCTTTAGAGAAAACCAATGTTCCATGACAGACCAAATTACATTGAGATCAAGCATTATATTCTCCATGATGAAGTCCAGAAAAGAGAATTGGTTCTCCAATATATCTCCACAGGTGATCATATAGCAGATATTTTGGTAAAGCCTCTTCCCAAGATGAAAATTTTGCATACTCAAGAAACAAGTTGTGGTTCGTGGAAACAAAATCCTTATTGAAAAAGGAAGAGATTACTCCCAGTTTGGGAGGGAGAACTTATATGTTATTGATTTATGGATAGTCATTTTTCAATTTGAAAAATGGTATAGGATGAGCGATTCCTTTCTAGCTCGAAAAGTGGTTTGAGGTATCTGAGAGACATGCATTTTCCAGTTCAAAAAATGGTCTAGATCGGACAGTCATTTTCGTAATGAAAATGGTACGATAGATTATTTATGTACCATAGACAACGATTCCCCTTGTGTCTACTGTGGGGGAATGGTCTAGGATAATCATTCTTCTTAGTAGTCACTCTGAGTAGTGGTCAAGTGGAATGGTTTGCCTCGTCGGGCAATCATTCTTTTGAAGTTCACAGTTGTGAGCAATTTCGAAGAATGGTTTGTTTTGGAGGTTGGTGCAGGACAGTCATTTCCATTAGGAAATGGTCTAGACAGTCATTCTCTAGGGAAGACTCATTCTATCAAGGTTGCACTATGATTAGTGCCAGAGGAATGGTCCAGGTTCAGCAATCAGGGACATGAAATCCCTAGGGAAGACTCATTCTCTCTAGGTTGCACTATGATTAGTGTCGGAGGAATGGCCCAGTTAGGTGAATGGTCCATGCTCAGAAATCATGGACAAATATTCTTCTATGCTTGAGAATAATAGTCCAGATATCCCATGGCTAACATTTTTACCTCCTGAGGGGAGATTCTCTTCCAGATATCACAGATATGAGTGGAAGAATGCCACATATGACTCAGTTTGTATCATGATATTTTTATGCAGGTTGATATTGGATGATATGATTATTGTGGAGACTATATGTCTCAGGACATTATTTGTATGCCACTATGGTGAATGTGTTCCATTGGTTGTGACTATGTGTCACTGCTTAAATAGCAGTGTGTTAGGAAAACAGGATCGCGGAGCAATAAAATAAAACAAATGTGGAAATAAAATACAGAAGATACACAATAAAATAGAGACACAAATATACGTGGTTCACCCAGTGTGGTCTACGTCCACCAAATAAATTTCCAAGTCCTTCCTTTATTATTATCCAGTAATCGAAGGGATACAACCTACAACAAACCTGTTGTAACTTCCTCTTCTTTCTTTCACAGTCTCCTATCTCATAATACAATATTTGCAACCATTCCTAGCTGCAATACATTTCCCTCATAAGAGAGGGTTGCCTTCCAGGGAAAAAAACCCTAACATAACTTCTACCGTCAGATTTGTGACCTTATAATGAACAGTCCAGATTTACAATGAAATTACAATATATTTTCACTCCCCTGCGTGGAAGAGTGTACATTATTATGGGGTGTAAAGTCTTCATGGGGTATAAACACGGCTAAAAACAAAGACCTTTGAATCTGGAAGATAATCAGTCTCCACAACCAACAATCTCCCACTTGGAGACTGATCTCAATAACTCCACCGCTGTTGTATCTGTTGGACTATGAAACTTCTTGGACTTGGAAAATTTCTCATCTTCACCTTCATGCTTGAAGACCAACTGAGCAAGAATTCATTTTCTCCCTAGTTACTCCCTTTGTTAACATGTTTGCAGGATTCTGGCTAGTGTGTATATTTTCCAACTTCAAATGCCCATATTCCAAGACAAATCGTATGAAATGGTACCTTAGCTATATATTCTTAGTCTTTGAATGGAAGGTTGATTTCTTTGCAAGGTGAATGGCACTCTCACTGTCACAGTACAAACTGTTATTCTCCTGCTTCTTTCCCAATTCCTCCATAAACCTTTGTCACCAAATCATTTCTTTACGATCCTCTGTAGCAACAAGATACTCTGCTTCTGTTGTTGAAAGTGAAACAACCTTTTGTAGTTTTGAAACCCAACTTACTGGTTTTCCACCTATAGTAAAAACATACCCTGTGGTGCTTCTCCTGGTATCTTTATCACCTACCATATCTGAATCAACATATCCCTGTAGAAAAGTGTTTGATCCTCCAAAACATAATGCATGAGTAGCAATACCTCTCAAATACCTGAGAATCCACTTTACTTCCTCCCAATGTTCTTTACCCGGATTGTTCATATACCTGCTCACAACTCCCACTGCATGTGAAATATATGGTCTTGTGAAAACCATCGCATACATCAATCTGCCAACTGATGATGAATAAGGGACCCTAGACATGTATTCTCTCTCCTCATGTGTCTTGGGACACATTTCTTTAGTTAATTTGAAATGGCTAGCCAAAGGTGTACTAACTTTTTTTGCATTCTGCATTCTGAACCTCTCCAACACCTTATCTATGTACTCACCCTGAGACAATGTCAATTTGCAACTTTTCTTGTCTCTTTTTATTCTCATACCAAGTATTTTCCTTGAAACACCCAAATCCTTCATCGCAAATGAATTACCTATTTTCTTCTTGAGCACATTTATATCCTACATATTAGACCCTCCAACAAGCGTGTCATCTACATACAATAGCAAGATAATATAACTTCCATTTTCTAGCCTTTTAAAATAAACACAGTGAACAGAATGACATATACTATAACCATGTTCTGTCATAAACCTGTCAAACTTCAAATACCACTACCTTGGAGCTTTCTTTAGGCCATACAAGCTCTTCTTCAACCTGCATACCAAATCTTCCTTCCCTTTGACTTCATACCCCTGTGGTTGTTGCATATAAATATCTTCCTCCAAATCCCCATGGAGAAAAGTTGTTTTTACATCTAACTATTCAAGATGCAAATCTTCTACTGCCACGAGACTCAAAATAGTCCTAATTGAATTCATTTTAACAACAGGAGAAAATATTTCATCAAAATCTATACCTTTCTTTTGTGCAAACCCATTTACAACAAGTCTATCCTTGTACCGCTTTTCTCCTCCATCTTCTTCCTTCAAATTGTAAACCCATTTATTCTGCAATGCTCTTTTTCCTGCAGGAAACTGAACCAAATCCTAAGTCTGGTTATTTACCAAGGAATCCATTTCCTCCTTCATGCCTTGCTCCCACTTCTTTTTGGTGTCTACCTGCATTGCCTCTTCATAAAATTCTGGTTCACCAGAATCAATCAATAATAAATAATACAATGAATGAGAGTATCGTTCAGGGGGTATACTTAATATGGTATATATTCTAACCACACTTGTAGGAGTTTGAGGTACCTGTTCCTCCTATTGTTGTACATTTTGATTTTCTTGTTCCTTTGGAATTTATTTTCTAGTGATCGCATCAAGCACTGTGTATTCTAGTTTTTCTTTTTCCTGTTTCTTTCCCTGCAACTGATCTTTGTACATGACCTTGTCATTGAATATAACATCTCTAATCCTAATGATTTTGTTATTTTCATAATCCCATAAGCGATAACCAAAATCATTAACACAATATCCAATAAAGGTACACTTCTTGGATTTTGCCTCAAGCTTTGTTCTATTTTCTTTATCAATATGGACAAATTCTTCACAACCGAAAGTCTTCAAAAAATAATAGTTTACCATTTTTCCTGTCCATGCCTCCTCTAGAATTCTACCATCCAAAGAGCTTGAAGGTCTCCTGTTTATTAAGTAAACAACAGTATCTACAACATCTACCCAGAACTGTAAGGTCAAACCAGCATGCAATCTCATACTCTTTGCACGCTCCATGATTGTCCTGTTCATCCTTTCTGACACACCATTTTCTTGTGGTGTTCTTGGAACTGTATTCTCTCTACGAATCCCAT